>VTFQ01000001.1:11065994-11665994 GCA_036281575.1 Ancherythroculter nigrocauda
GCGTGCACCTAAAGAGGGAAGAGACATAAGAGACTCATAAGCCTTTACACCTGTGTGAAATCTTTTATTCCTCATTTTGTAACAACAAAAAATATAATAGAACATATTATTATTAATAATGATAATAATGTTATTCTCAAAAATGAAAAAGCATTTTAATGTGGCTTATTTGTAGTGGGCTGTAAGGTCTCATCAAATACATTGCTCTGTATTCTGCTCATCTTGATATTATCAGATTTTACACAATTCATCAGAGCCTTTAAAAACGTTGGGAATTTATACAATGAAAATAATTATTCTCTTCTCTCTTTTTTTCAGTGTTGATTGCCCTCTGATTGTTGTAAGTGAAAATAGTAGAAGCCAACCTACATCTCTTATTTGCCAGTTTCATCATAACATACTAATTCCTCAATAATCACCGAAAACATTTTTATTTTTAAAGACATAAGACTCATATTCAGTCCTCTTTCTTTTCTTTTTCTTTCTTTCGCTTGTGTCTTCAGCAGCTACATAGACCCAAAGGCTCTTTTAAGAGCCACATCACGAGAGCGTCTTTGGCTTTGTAAGTATACATTTTGACTGACTGTCAAATAACTCAGTATTTGAGCTTAGATCAATTAAAGCAACATCATGCAGCATGTTAGTAATATCTTAAGACATTAAGGGGGTTGGTTCTTATTAATATATTTATTTATTTTTAAGTAAATGAGCATATAAATAAATAAACTAGCATCCAGCATCTCTGATTTGTTATGAGGTTTCATCATAACATACTAATTACATTTACTCATTTAGCAGACATTTTTATCCAAAGCGACTTACAATGACATCATTATTTAAAGAAATCAAATTCTTGATATCAGAAATTTAATTTAATTCATTTCAGCTAGTAAAAAATATTTAACCCCTCAGAGACTGCTGCGGTACTTTACAAATCTAAGATTTTCTGATGATCCAGGATTTGAGTTCTTTTGGGTATGCCAAATTAAAGGATTAGTTCACTTTCAAATAAAATTTTCCTGATAATTTACTCACCCCCATGTCATCCAAGATGTCCATGTCTTTCTTTCTTCAGTCGAAAAGAAATTAAGGTTTTTGAAGAAAACATTACAGGATTTTTCTCCATATAGTGGACTTCAATGGCCTCCAAACAGTTGAAGGTCAAAATTACAGTTTCAGTGCAGCTTAAAAGTGTACGATACGATATCAGACAAGGAATAAAGGTCTTATCTAGAAAAAACAAGCGATCATTTTCTAAAAAAAAACAAAAAAACAACTGTATATGATTTATATAAACAAATGAACGCCTTGCACATGCTTCCGCCAAAACCGAATTTCTGCATTCTTCAAAAAGCTTACGCTATATGTCCTACTCCTTCCCTATTCTACCTACAGAAAAAACAGAACTGGCGGCGGTTGTTCCACAAGTACAATAGGGAAGGTGTAGGACATACCAGCGTAAGGTATTGCTTAAAGCTCTTTGAAGCTGCACTAAAACTATCATTTTGACCTTCAACCGAAATTCAACCAAATTTTATTTAAAAAGTGAACTAATCCTTTAAGAACATATATTACACCCAGCATCAATACACAGGCCTGTGCAACAGATTTGATCTGCTAAAGAATTACTCGAACAACAATTCCAAAATCATCATAATGTCCGTTTTTAATCATTTTTAATCACGCACGTGCCCATAGCAATGTTTGTCGTGTCTCTCAAGAAGTCTTCTCTTTGACTGTCCTATATTTAGATAAAAAGAAACTGTTATTAGACATTGTTATTAAACATTGTTTGTGATTCATAACTGTTTGACAAGTAGGGGTGGGCGATGACCAAAATCTTTTATCACGATATGAGTAATTTTATATCATGATAATGATATAGTTATTTTTGCTTTAAATAAGATTGATATATATTTTTATTTCCATTTACATTTCATAATTCTTATCACCAATTTCAATATTCAATATTATACAGATAAAAAAAAAAAAAAAAACTAATACTAGCCTTAAACCCTCAAACTGAAGACATATAAACATTGATAAAAAAGAGCAAAGAAAACAAACCAAAAAAGAGTAAAGAAAACAAACCACAAAAGAACAAAGACAGACGAAAGACCTACCTAAAAACTTCAAGCACAAGAAATACTACATAAAATGTATAAAGTAATCAAAAAACATTGCATAGTCATATTATGAGAATTTTTTTTAAATCCCAAAGAAAAAAAAGGGGTTTCTATTTGTAACATGCTGTCTTTGAATTATAAACAAGACAAACATTCGCTATATAATATAATATAGAAAACAGTTGACAATTAATAGAAAGGACCAATAAGAGCAAAACGAATCGAGTATTCAAGAATATCAAGAAGTTAGTCCGACATATAACGAGGGGTTGTGTTAACTAAAGCGTACGTCATTTACCGAATCTTAAAAACACGGGTGGATAATTAAAAATGTTTTCGGACAAAAAAAATAACACAAGCAAGAACAAATTTTAAACCAAGCACGACAATTTTCATTTTACAATGATCATGTGCGCGCGCGCGTTCGTGAAGATGAGAGAGAGCTCGTGCAGCACTGAGACAACCGGCACTTTTAAATGCATAAGTAACTAACATGCTAGTTTTCTATGGAAGCATACGTGTAGCAAATTTCAGTTTGAGCTCTGAGGATAGCCTCTCTCTTTATATGGACATCACTTGTCTGTAAATATTATAAATTTGATTATTATTAAATCACAAAGTGAAAATGAGCACTATAAATGCATATGAGCACTAGTCTAACCTTTTAGACTACATCTCGTAGTGTATCCGTTTACTCTCTGGCTGTGAGAGACAAACTCGAATATAGCTGCAAGCAGCAATTCGGGGCCAAGCCCCAGAAGGGGCAGTAGCGCAATACGGAGCAGGAAGAGCAAAAACAGCAGAAATTGAATGTACATGCAAAACAGCTGGTTCAGAAGGACAGGTGGAAATGAAATGAAAATCAATAGAAGTTCAGAGAATGAACAGGGAATGAACTAAAAACACTTGTATCTCATTCAAGAGGAATAAAGATTAGTACAATGCTTATTTGGATAAAAAAGGTATCAAAATGACTCATTACACACAATTGTATAAAGGAACCCCACACGGGATTCGAACCCACGACCTCCGAGTCCAGTGTCCATTTCTCATCTCATTGCACCACTGTGCAGGTGAATGTTGGCACACCTGCCGAAGTTCATTAGTTCATGTGAAAATGAACTCAAAATGAAGAATTTTTATAAAACTGCACTGAATGTTATATTTAATAACTACTTTAGATCATTCTGCAGCTCATCATGCTGTAGCGCAATACAGAGCAGGAAGAGGAAAAACAGCAGAAAATGAACAAACATGAAACAGCTGGTTCAGAATTACGGGCGAAAATGAACTCAGAATGTACATAAGCTTAGATGAAAATGAACACAGCATGAAACAAAAAGCATTTATTTCTAATCCAAGAGGCAGTAAAGGAATCAAAACACACTATTTCATAAAACCGCTCCACCTGGGATTCGAACCCACTATCTTGGGGTGCAGAGCTCATCAGGTAACTGGCTTTACACATTGAGCTACTTGAGGATGCACATTCAACAATCTGTGGAAGAGAACTTTTAGTGTAAGAAAGAATTTACAAAAAAGCATTACTTAGCATGCTAACCATATTAGCATGCTAAGCTAACTTAATGCTAATGAAGCTCATGGTTAACTTGATAGCTGAAGAGCCACATTAAAGAGAATGACAACTGGTTAGCATGCTAAGCTAACTAGCATAAGACAACAAACACAAGCAAGGTCACATTCAGAGATGAATATCTTGGGAATGGTAGCGAATATCAAAAATCCGTTCAGTCATTTCTGTGCGGCTCGGTCCAAAGATCACCTGAGCTGATTTTGGACAAAATTGGACAAAAATTGTAGGAGGAGTAGTGAAAAAATGGAATACTGTACTTTTCAAAATGGCCACTACTGTACTGGGTGGAGTCTTAATGTAAGATATTGAATGTGATCAGTATGAAGAGAGGAATCAGTTGTATTGACATTCATTTTTCTGGAACAAAGGGTTCAAAAGTTATAACCTTTACAAAAGTGAATATTTGAACTGGTGGTGGCGCTATAGACTTAGTCCTAGATACTCCAAAGTTGGTCAAATTACTTTTAATTACTATCACTACAAGCATGCCAAATTTGATAATTTTCCTTCTTATGGTTCATTGATTACCATACAGGGGGAAGAAGAATAACTACGAATTTGGACATAAAGGAATTGCATGTGATAGCTTCAGATTAGACCAGTTTTAGGCAGAATGCCTAGAACAGACACAAGTTCTGCATCTTTTCCTGCCACAGTACCTCATGCGGTCTGGGCATGTGTCACACTGAGTTTCGAACCCACGATGCAGAGCATTCGGGATCCGTGGCGTAACACATTGAGCTAATCAGCCATGCAAGTTCATCAGTATGCTAAGCAGAGGTTTCAGTGTGAGAAAGAGTTCACAAAAAAAAAGCTTCATAGCATGTTAACCATATTAGTATGCAAAGTTATTTAATGCCAACTAAGTTTTGGTTAACCTGTTGACTGAAGACCACATTAGAAAGAATAGCAATAGTTTAGCATGCTAAGCAATTACTGTGCTAAGCTAACTAGTATAAGACAACAAACACAAGCAAGGTCACATTCAGAGATGAATATCTCGGGAATGGTAGCGAATATCAAAAATCCGTTCAGTCATTTCTGTGCGGCTCGGTCCAAAGATCATCTGAGCTGATTTTGGACAAAATTGACCAAAATTTGTGGGAGGAGTAGCGAAAAAACTGTTTTTGATTTAATTCAATATGGCAGACAGGTACATTTAAGGAAAATGACAAATGACACATTGTCGGAATCGGCATAAACCAGGGAATAAAATGACATAAAGCAGACAAATTTTGGATAATGTTTTCAAAAGTTATAAGCAATTTTGCAAAAATCATTATATCTGTGGAACACTAGGTGGCGCTGTGCTGAAACTTCTCATGTACCTTCAGGACACTCTGATGGTCATATGTACCAAATTTTGTGATGATATGTCAAATTGTTTAAAAGTTATTGCAATTTATGACAAAATTCAAAATGGCGGACACGTGGTTCATCCGATGTTGACGAATTTGATATCCTCGGATTCGGCATGGCACAGGGAATCCATAGACACCAAGATCTTGATTTTCTAATAAAGTGTTCAAAAGTTATTGGCCAAAATAGCCATTTTTCAGATCTCATGACCTGTAGGTGGCGCTGTTCCCAAATTTGGCATGGAACCTCAGATCATGGTCTTGATCAAGTGTACCAATTTTAGTTTTGATTGCTCAAAGTTTGGCCGAGATACAGCCTCTATAGCAATTTTGGGTCAACCTCGTTAACTTCGTGACATCATAACTTTTGAACAAAGATGAATAAAAAAAATCTGTTCAGTCATTTCTGTGCGGCTCAGACCAAAGATCACCTGATCAAAGTTTGGACAAATTTTGAAGGAGGAGTAGCGAAAAAACGGAATACTGTACTTTTCAAAATGGCCACTACTGTACTGGGTGGAGACTTAATGTAAGATATTGAATGTGATCAGTATGAAGAGAGGAATCAGTTGTATTGACATTCATTTTTCTGGAACAAAGGGTTCAAAAGTTATAACCTTTACAAAAGTGAATATTTGAACTGGTGGTGGCGCTATAGACTTAGTCCTAGATACTCCAAAGTTGGTCAAATTACTTTTAATTACTATCACTACAAGCATGCCAAATTTGATAATTTTCCTTCTTATGGTTCATTGATTACCATACAGGGGGAAGAAGAATAGCTACGAATTTGGACATAAAGGAATTGCATGTGATAGCTTCAGATTAGACCAGTTTTAGGCAGAATGCCTAGAACAGACACAAGTTCTGCATCTTTTCCTGCCACAGTACCTCATGCGGTCTGGGCATGTGTCACACTGAGTTTCGAACCCACGATGCAGAGCATTCGGGATCCGTGGCGTAACACATTGAGCTAATCAGCCATGCAAGTTCATCAGTATGCTAAGCAGAGGTTTCAGTGTGAGAAAGAGTTCACAAAAAAAAAAGCTTCATAGCATGTTAACCATATTAGTATGCAAAGTTATTTAATGCCAACTAAGTTTTGGTTAACCTGTTGATGAAGACCACATTAGAAAGAATAGCAATAGTTTAGCATGCTAAGCAATTACTGTGCTAAGCTAACTAGCATAAGACAACAAACACAAGCAAGGTCACATTCAGAGATGAATATCTCGGAAATGGTAGTGAATATCAAAAATCTGTTCAGTCATTTCTGTGCGGCTCGGTCCAAAGATCATCTGAGCTGATTTTGGACAAAATTGACCAAAATTTGTAGGAGGAGTAGCGAAAAAACTGTTTTTCATTTACTTCAATACGGCAGACAGGTACATTTAAGGAAAATGACAAATGATACATTGTCGGAATCGGCATAAGCCAGGGAATAAAATGACATGAAGCATACACATTTTGGAAAGTGTTTTCAAAAGTTATAAGCGTTTTTGAAATAATCATTACATCTGTGGAACAGTAGGTGGCGCTGTGCTGAAACTTCTCAGGTACCTTCACGACCTTCTAAAGGTCATACATACCAATTTTTGTGAAGATATGTCAAATTGTTTAAAAGATATCGCAATTTATGACAAAATTCAAAATGGCGGACACGTGATTCATCCAATATTGACAGAATCGGTATCGTCGGATTCGGCATGATCCAAGGAATCCATAGACACCAAGATCTTGATTTTCTGACAAACTGTTCAAAAGTTATTGGCCAAAATAGCCATTTTTCATATCTCATGACCTGTAGGTGGCGCTGTTCCCAAGTTTGGCATAGACCCTCAGACCATGGTTCTGATGAAGGGTACCAATTTTTGTTTCGATTGCTCAAAGTTTGGCCGAGATACAGCCTCTATACTAATTTTGGGTCGACCTCGTTAACTTCGTGACATCATAACCTTTGAACAAAGATGAATAAAAAAAATCTGTTCAGTCATTTCTGTGCGGCTCAGTCCAAAGATAATCTGATCAAAAATTGGACAAAATTGGACAAATTTTGAAGGAGGAGAAGCGAAAAAAACAAATACTGTACTTTTCAAAATGGCCGCTACTGTAATGGGTGGAGACTTAATGTAAGAAGTTGAATAGCATCAGCATGAAGAGACGAATCAGATGAACTAAATTTAATTTTTCTATGACAAACAGTTCAAATGTTAAAACCGTTAGAATGTTGAAATTTTGAACTGGTGGTGGCGCTATAGAGTTGGTTCTAGAGACTCCAAATTTGGTCCAATCACTATTCATGAGCATCTCTACAACTGTGCCAAATTTCATCATTTTCTCATGTTCCTTTGATAGGGCTGCCATAGACTCCCATTCGGGAGGAAGAATAATAATAATAAAAGGGAAAACGTACAATTACAATAGGGGCTACAGCCCCTTCGGGGCTTGGCCCCTAATCACAATGCTGACAAGCCATGTTCAGTAACAACTTTTGGATTTGAAATAAAAATAAGTAAATGTTGTTTGTGTTAAACACCCACAGATCAGCTGTGCACTGCAAACCTGGCATCTGTGAAAGCACAATAGCACGTGCTGCTCATGCATCATACTGCAAAGACGTGGCGATGGTGCGTCTCAGCTCTCCTCCGCTGGCCTTCCTGCGTTGTTAACCAACGTTTCATTTTGACAAAAATAATATCCAAAGCTTAAAGCCTAAATAATTACCTATGTGCATATTGCATATCGCAATAGGGCAGGCAATTGCCTGGGACCCCACATTTTGAGGGACCAACCCCAAGGGCTGATCATTTAAACAGTCAGAAATGTTAATATAAACATCCAGCAACATCTCTGCATCCTCCTTAGTTGTGGCTGTCCTCTCTCATTTCAATGGTTATGTTTCTGTCGTCTCGCCTCAGCCGCCTTTTTCAAACTGGCATAGAGCTTAGGTAGGAAATGCATGATTTGATTTAACATGAAGATGATTTTCTGTCTGGCATAGCCGCTCGCTCTAACATTAACTTAGATAAATGTTCGCTATTAGGCGCATATTCAAGGGCAACTTCCAAACGGCTTTTTTGAGCCCTTGAAGGGCACTTTAAGAAAAGGACGCCATTAGTGTTTCAAACGAAAGTGAACAACTGAATCCCTTTACTAAGGGCCCTTCCACAAGGCTATTAGTGAAGGGTACATGCAGTGGTCACTTGAGAGGAATAATCATTTATGGTCATGTGACCCAGTGAATACTAGTGATTCATTTTTAAACTTAGATGACGGGAGAGTTGGGGTGTGACGGTATGGGATTTTTTCTTACTGCGGTGAAGAAGCAACAAATTACACGGTTTGGTGGTTAACCACTCCGCCAACCCACCCCCCAGGAATTATGGAACAGTTTTTCCATAATTCCTATTAAACTCAAAAGATTACGGCTGTCACGATAACTGCAATATCATAATACCGTGCCACTGACAAGCCAACCGCAGAGGACTGCAAAAACTGCAGCAACCGCGATATTTGCATATTTTTTGAAAGGTTATGTCCTTCTCGTTTTACACTTTATGCATATGTACTAAATATTAAATAACTTAATAATGATAGCATAATGTGTACCATGATTGGTACAAAACAAGCCTAAACAGACAGTGAATGCGAGAGAGATCGACTGAGCGCATGCGATTACTGACTGACAGCCCGCCTGGAACGCGTGGAGATGAGTAGTTGTAGATCGGCTTATACTTGTGAAATATCAGCAGAAAGTCTCTATTTTAGTCAGATTCGAGGATCGGAACTATTATACATATAACAATCCTGATGATAAAATTGTAAGGCTATTATGTTATGTAGACCCTTATTTTGACATTCTCTTCTGTTACTTACTTCCTGTTTCAATGCTCTATTTAGTTTCATTATTGAACATGACCATTTATATATATAGCAAGATATCAAAAAGACAACAAAGTTATAGAAATTAATATTATTTCATGTAATTATTGTTAATGTTTATTATGTTAATTTTTCATATGAAACAAAATTGCACCATCCCGTAAATAACTGGACAAAACATACGAGTATGCCAATCTCCTCTCGCAAAGGCCTCGGAGACTCCTAACTGTCACTGGCCTGAGGTTGTAGGCTTAACGTTACAGTAAGTGTGCTGCTTCCAAGTCCTGCGAATGCCACAGGATAGTTGATTCTAAGATGTGATCTAAGATTAGTGGTATTTCCTCAAGAAACCAATATTTTCTGCTATAAATACGGTATATTGCCTCATCCAACATGTCACAGACCTTGAAAATCTGTCTGTTACGGCAAAATCCAGCCAAAAGTCCTGTAGTGTTACATTCAAGGAACTTCCTCAGGACTCAGTGTCTAACTCAGTGTTTCTCAACAAAGGGGGCAGCGCGATCTCCGAGAAAGCATCAATGAAAGCAGCGCATATGGTGTGTAATGTGAAGACATTATGACCTTGAGCAGGTTTGGCATAAATAAATTATAAAGGTCCTAGAAAGGCCAAGCAGAGCGGCCAGGATTTACAGCTTTGCATCGCCCACACATCGCCCGGAGAGCATTCACGATCAGATGTCAACGTCTCGACATTTTCCCAATTAGCAAATGCTCTCCAAGCTACATCCTAGCGATGGAACTTTGTACATCTGCTGTCCATATATATCTATCTATCTTTGTCTTTCTTTCTTATAATATTTCTTTCTTTCTTTTTTTTAATTATAGAACATTGATATGTTCTTAGCTATACCTTAAATCGCATTTACCTCACAGGTATCCTTAGTTATGACGTCAGTATCAGCCCCGAATGTGTATGATAGTTGATCGTCTGAAACTACATACAGTTCTCCAGTAAAGTATTAATGTCATTCATAACTGATTATGTGTCCATCGTTCATCATGGTGTCAGAAGATGGTTTGTGGAAAGGAGAAAGGCCTTTAAAGAAAGTCAAGTTTCATCGAAAACACTTGAAAGGAGAAAGTTTCACTTACCTTGTTAGAAATGGCAGAAGGCTTCCGAAGACCTGAACCATTAGTGTTTGCTGGCAACATTTCTTAAGCTTTGTTCACGAAAATAAAAAATGGAGAGGAATTAAGCTCATCGAAGAACACCAGGCTCATAGCCTATGGAGGTAAGGAGATACCCACAGCAGGCTTTGCTACTTTCACCTGCCACTCAGAAAGAGCATATAACCTCTCATTCTACGTGGTAAAAAGAAATGTACAACCATTGATAGGTCTACCAGAATGTTTACAAATGAAACTGTCTGTTTTGTTCAATAAAGAAATTCATCACAAAAGATGAAGTTTCAAGCTTTGCAAGCCAAATTTATTCTGAATATCCAGACCTTTTCAAGGATGAGATTGGAAAGCTTCCAGTTACATATTCAGTGAAACTGGAGACTAACAGTTGCAAAACCTGCACACAAAATCCCAGCAGCCATGCAGGGTAGGGTTGAAGCAGAATTACAAAGAATGGTCCATATGGGAGTTCTTAGTCTCGGAGTCCACTGAACGGGTATCATCGATGGTGGCAACCCACAAGAAGAGACCAGGGCCGGCTAAACGAACCACGTCAGGGCACAGTTTGGAGCGATCACACTAGTCAAATGAACCGGGCTTTGAGGTCAAACGTGCTCAGGCCTGGTTCAGAGCGCCTAAAATCAATAGCTGTCTATCTTTACTATTTATGCAAACAACCTGAATCTCAGATAGTAAAAACAATAACAATTAAACTGCTAATTTCTCACATTTCTCATATTATGAGAGCATACACAGTACACTTCATCATTTCATCAAAGAACCCTGAGAGTTTCTGTTCAATCAGTCTTTAGGAAGAGAGAAAGAGGGAGAAGGTAAATAATGGAAAATGAGAGAGAAAGGCAAAATAAGAGGAGGTTGGGTACACTTCTGAAGCTGGAGTTGGATGAAGGCTTTTCAGTGTTGAATTCAACAAATCCAGGTGGGTTGCTGCTCATGTAAGACTTGATCCAGTTCTGGTACTGAGAGACTCTGGAGTACACACCGGGATATTTGGGTTGAGCACATCCTTTACTAAAACTCACGATGCCAGACTGAATCCACAGAGAGTCTTTCTTACTGACCATTGGACCTCCAGAGTCTCCCTGTATTCACAAACATTCAGCATTTATATCTCTGACGATACACAGTGAACAACTGTTATAGACATAGGCATGCAATAGTTAAGACATGTTGATATCATTTAGAGACTGTCTTAAGAACTAGTTTGACGTAAGGCAAGCTCACACTACACGACTTTTAGCTGGATTTTTTCTGTCGCAAACAGATTTCCAAGTTCTGTGACAAAAAGCCCAGATTGACAAATTGGTGGTCATTGCGTTAGGCAATGCTTGTTCAGTATGAGCAGGTCAGTGATGTGATCTGAGCCTGATCTGAGCATTTGTCTTTTTTCCTGCACATATGACTTTCACAACGAGCATGAGCATCTCTCTAAATTCTCACCTGAATTAATGTGAGAAAACATTTTTTCATTCTTGATCTTGCAGATCTTGTAGATTGTGCATCTTATCGTGTTGTGTTGTGTAGTATGAGTGCTGCTAATACAAGATGAGAAACTTTTGTGTTGTGTGAGCACCTTGGCGAGTGTATAGTCGTCTTGTAGTCCTGTAGTGTGAGCTTGCCCTATCTAGCAAGTGGTAATCAGTCTTACTTTTTGTATTCAAATTAGACCTATGTTTTTAAGTAACTGACTTAACAGAAAAGTTATGAACAGTCTTGCAGAAAAATATTAGTAGTTTATGCAACCGGCCACAGGTGTAGTATGAAAAGCAGTCATAGTGTACAAGTTTACATAGCTTACATAACTACTAGGTTGGCAGTGTAAAGTTTGCTGGTGGCCAAAATTGGTAGTGTTTTGTAAATTAATTTGGATTAAAAAGTGTTAAAATGAAAAACTGGTGTCTCACCTGACATGAACTTTTTCCTCCCTGATTTAACAATCCAGCACAAATCATATTGCTTGTGATGCTTATGTTGATCCCTTCATAAGCTTTATCACAGTCAGTGTTGTTCACAATGGGTATCGTCACCTCCTGCAGTGTATCAGGAATCTGGCCTGTGACAGATCAGAGGACACATTTTATGGCTTTCACTAAACATTTCTAGGTAAATTGTTGAGGTTTACACACTGTAAAACCTGATAAGTTACAGTAACTCAAACCATTTAAGTTTTAAAAATAATGCACATGAGTTTACAATACTCATATTTATTAAGTTAAAGTCACTTATAGTCACTTATATGGTTTAGTCAATCATTAAACTAAGATTTTATCCCACACATTCAGTTTGAGTTCAGGTAACAAATCTAAATAAATCTTAACAACTATATAGCTATTTCAATGGTTTGAGGAAACCTGTAGCCTTAAATAGTTTAAGTTCATCAAACTCAAGGTAATAAAGGTACGTAAGACTAAGCAAAAACTAACATTGGTGCAAAGCAATGATGACAAAATTGTTTGTATCTGGTTAATTGCCAAGCGAATGTTTCCTCACCTCCATATTGTAGCCTGCCCCATCCAGTGACCCAGCTCTCTGTACCTGCATTAAATACACTTCCAGCCGCCGCCAGACAGACCGGCTTAATGTGATCAGAGAAATTCACAGAAGAGGAGAGCTGGATCAGTGCTATGTCACTGTCAAAAGTAGAACTGTTATAGTTAGGATGTCTGATGATTCGACTCGCTGTCCTGGATGTCTCTTTAGGGTTTGAGCTGGATTGGTTCAGACGCCCGAAGTACATCAGTGTGTTAGACACACCAAAACTGTTAACAGAGAAAGTCTGCTTTAATCGCACTATTATCAATGTACAAATGTATCTTGAGCTTTATTTAACTTCATACTTCTGGAAGCAGTGAGCTGCAGATAAAACCCAGTCTTTGGTGATCAGAGTCCCGCCACAGTTATGGCCAAAGCCGATGACATGAATGCTGACTTGCCACGGCCAAGACCCTGCCGTCGCATTCTCCCCTCCAACAATCCTGTCGCTGAGAGGGGCTCGACCACACACTGATGAGAGAAAGAAGATATGAGGTTTCCCAGCTAACATGCTCACACACAGAAGACGCATTCTGTGTGAAACAAGATACGACAACTTACCATCTAACTGGCCGAGGGAACCTGTGTGTTCAGACAAAGACAAAGTAAGTAGACAGTCATGCAGGCAGGGCTGATGAAATGGTTTGTGTCGCCCACAATCGCTGTTTCACCTTTACATGAGCATTGGCACATGAAGAAAGAAAGATAAGGTCTTTCACCTGAACTATAGCCTGGTAATACCAGACTCTGCTACTTCACCTTGCTTCGTAGACAGAGTCTGGAATGGCATAATAGAGAAGTGTTTACTCTCTCGCTAGGTCGCGCTTGTCTGAAGTTTAAAATCATTGGTTACCCGTAAGCCAATCAGATACGTTTAGTTATGACGTATGTTATGCAGCATCTAAGCACAGACATCATGCATCGAACTCAAATCTATGATTGAACTTCCACTGTAAACCTGTTGTAAACACATGATGATGCGAGCGAAATACCGTTTGAAAAAGAGTTGAATGTTCTCCATAACAGTTGAATGTTCTCCATAACAGAGCGAATTGCATCCCGTGTCTCGTTTCCCATTTCCGCGGTCGTTTCGATTTTCGATTTCTCTAACCTACAATGTAAAACTCGCCGCTTAGCATCTACGTCACGGCTCTCAGCCCGCCCTCTGTTCGTTGATTGGCCCGGCTGTTTTCAGACCGGTGGCAAACAGAAAGCTCTGACGCTGTCTCAGACTGAATACAGAAGCGAAATGAAATTGAGCGGAAGTAGGAAGTCTGACGTAGTCAGGCTACCTGAACTATGGTGTTTATTGTTTTTAGCCAAAAAATACCTTTATTCATTTCATATGACTTTGAAATCATTTAAGTAACGAACCTAAATTAGGTCAGTTTCACAAGTGTGTGAATTAGATACTTCTGAATTTCTACAGGGTTATTTCTGAGTTTTTAAAATGGCCAAAATTATTTGATAAAAGTGATTTGGATGGATGGATGGATGATGACCCAAAGTTAAAAATGTAGCTATAATTAAACAACTTGCATAATCTGTATGTATTGAGAGTTACTGAATATAAAATAGTGTGCTTGTCTTTGTGTGCGTTTTTCAAACAATGTGCGAGTAGTTTGATCAAGCATTTTACAACATATTACAAGTGTTACGTCCTGGTAGTTGCGTTTTCTCTTTCTCTCCTTCACTCTGTCTTTTTTCTTAGGAATGTTTTTGCAGCTAATATAATAATATTTAAAGGTGCCCTATATTCAAAAATTGAATTTACCTCGGCATAGTTAAATAACAAGAGTTCAGTACATGGAAATGACATACAGTGAGTCTCAAACTCCATTGTTTCCTCCTTCTTATATAAATCTCATTTGTTTAAAAGACCTCCGAAGAACAGGCGAATCTCAACATAACACCGACTGTTACGTAACAGTCAGGGTGTACGCCCCCAATATTTGTATATGCCAGCCCATGTTCCCAACATTATGAAAGGCATTAGACAAGGGCAGCCAGTATTAACGTCTGGATCTGTGCACAGCTGAATCAACAGACTAGGTAAGCAAGCAAAGACAATAGCGAAAAATGGCAGATGGAGCAATAATAACTGACATGATCCATGATATCATGATATTTTTAGTGATATTTGTGAATTGTCTTTCTAAATGTTTTGTTAGCATGTTGCTAATGTACTGTTAAATGTGGTTAAAGTTACCATCGTTTCTTACTGTATTCACGGAGACAAGAGCCGTCGCAATTTTCATTTTTAAACACTTGCAGTCTGTATAATGCATAAACACAACTTCATTCTTTATAAATCTCTCCAACAGTGTAGCATTAGCCGTTAGCCACGGAGCATAGCCTCAAACTCATTCATAATCAATGTAAACATCAAAATAAACACTGTACTTACGCGATTAGACATGCTGCATGACGAACACTTTGTAAAGATCCTTTTTGAGGGTTATATTAGCTGTTTGAACTTTTTTTATGTTGTTTAAGGCAAGCGCGAGCTCTTGGGGCATGGAGCACCAGATTTAAAGGGCCACACACCCTGAATCGGCTCATTTCTAATTATGCCCCAAAATAGGCAGTTAAAAAAATTAATTTAAAAAAATCTATGGGGTATTTTGAGCTGAAACTTCACAGACACATTCAGGGGACACCTTAGACTTATATTACATCTTTTAAACAAAAGTTCTATGGTACCTTTTATAACAGTAGTCATAATAAGCATATTTCCAGTACGTGCCTCATAGTATTGTCAACTCCTTCCATCAGACTCCTTGGTAATCCTCAGCAAACTTCGATATTCAGTTGGACCGACTCCTTTAATTCTTTTTGAGTCGGACATGCTACTTCGGCTGTGCGTCTTGCGTCATCAACCCGGAGCTAAATTTCGATTCAGTTCAATTAGTGAGCCGACTTGACCGGTTACTTCCTGAGAACCAGCTCAAAAGAACAATTCGTTCAAGAATCAAACATCACTGCTACCTAGAACTTTTTTTGTTACTAAAGTCTTTGGTGTGTTATTTGTAGAAGCTACTTAAGAGTTATTCCTTTAATTATAGTCATATCTTGACCTGCCTTGTTCCTAAAGAATTCTTTCCTCCTCTCTTGATCTTGCCTGGTCCTCTCTGTTCTCCTCCAGTCTTGCTCTGCCAGTCTATTACTGCTACCTGCTGTCATTGTGCCTCATCCCTGCCTGCTGTTTGGACTAGCTTCACCTCCTCGCCATATCTTGAGTTATCTGCTGTTTTGTTAATAAACCCAGTGAACACTCATTCTGCATGTTGAGTCATCCCTCACAGATCCAGGGTTAAATGTTGAACTTGAGTTAGTCTGGGTTTGTTTTTGCTCTTTTTTTTTTCTTTGGTACCACTTTCATCCTTTTTCCTCCTGTGGGCTTATTATTTTGTGGTATCGCATACATAAATTTGTATAGCCTATATTTTTCCTTTTTTTCCTTTTATTATTAGTATTGTTATATCTTGTTTTCATTAATTGTAAAAAAAAAATTAAAAAAACCTTTCTTTACTGGCACTTTTGTATAGCATATTGTCTCTTGCCACCATCACTACAGCACATATGATCACAATCTCAATGTTACGTCTTCTAACCCTATACCAAAATTAGGAAGTTGTATTACAAACCCGATTCCAAAAAATTTGGGACACTGTACAAACTGTGAATAAAAAAGGAATGCAATAATTTACAAAGCTCATAAATGTATATTTTATTCACAATAGAATATAGATAACATATCAAATGTTGAAAGTGAGACATTTTGTCAAGATGGGCAGAGGATCACCAATTCCCCCAATGCTGCGGCGAAAAATAGTGGAGCAGTATCAGAAAGGAGTTTCTCAGAGAAACATTGCAAAGAGTTTGAAGTTATCATCATCTACAGTGCATAATATCATCCAAAGATTCAGAGAATCTGGAACAATCTCTGTGTGTAAGGGACAAGGCCGGAAAACCATACTGGATGCCCGTGATCTTCGGGACCTTAGACGGCACTGCATCACATACAGGAATGCTACTGTAATGGAAATCACAACATGGGCTCAGGAATACTTCCAGAAAACATTGTCGTGAACACAATCCACCGTGCCATTCGCCGTTGCCGGCTAAAACTCTATAGGTCAAAAAAGAAGCCATATCTAAACATGATCCAGAAGCGCAGGCGTTTTCTCTGGGCCAAGGATCATTTAAAATGGACTGTGGCAAAGTGGAAAACTGTTCTGTGGTCAGACGAATCAAAATTTGAAGTTCTTTTTGGAAAACTGGGACGCCATGTCATCCGGACTAAAGAGGACAAGGACAACCCAAGTTGTTATCAGCGCTCAGTTCAGAAGCCTGCATCTCTGATGGTATGGGGTTGCATGAGTGCGTGTGGCATGGGCAGCTTACACATCTGGAAAGGCACCATCAATGCTGAAAGGTATATCCAAGTTCTAGAACAACATATGCTCCCATCCAGACGTCGTCTCTTTCAGGGAAGACCTTGCATTTTCCAACATGACAATGCCAGACCACATATTGCATCAATTACAACATCATGGCTGTGTAGGAGGATCCGGGTACTGAAATGGCCAGCCTGCAGTCCAGATCTTTCACCCATAGAAAACATTTGGCGCATCACAAAGAGGAAGATGCGACAAAGAAGACCTAAGACAGTTGAGCAACTAGAAGCCTGTATTAGACAAGAATGGGACAACATTCCTATTCCTAAACTTGAGCAACTTGTCTCCTCAGTCCCCAGACGTTTGCAGACTGTTATAAAAAGAAGAGGGGATGCCACACAGTGGTAAACATGGCCTTGTCCCAACTTTTTTGAGATGTGTTGATGCCATGAAATTTAAAATCAACTTATTTTTCCCTTAAAATGATTCATTTTCTCAGTCATCTATGTTGTATTCTGAATAAAATATTGAAATTTGAAACTTCCACATCATTGCATTCCGTTTTTATTCACAATTTGTACAGTGTCCCAACTTTTTTGGAATCGGGTTTGTACAGTATATGTACAGTATTTATCAGTATTTTACAGTTTATTATAAGTATTTTGCTTCATAAAAGTTTAGACACTATTCATTTCTTTTTATTATTATTACTGTTATTTTTCACATTTTAGAATAATATTAAAGTCATCAAATCTATATCTAAAATAATACTGTGGGGTTTATGTAGTGACCAAAACATTAAAAACAAAACAAAACTATCTTTTAGCTTCTTCAAAGTCACTCAACTGCATCTGATTCTTGAGATCCTGGAATTTACATGAATTAAACCCATCCATTAAAATACATAAATTATGCATTTCATACAATACAAATTCATACAAATGCAGAACTTGTGTTCATCTAGAACTAATTTCAAGCATTTAACCCAAGTCTTCAGGTCCAAAGGTTTTTTATAATCATAAGAAACATAAATTGTCAATTGTGTTTACAGAGTCAGGAATTCAATGTTTTGTCAGTTAATAAAATATTGAAACAAACATTGTTAAATGTACATCTTTGTCCTGTTATATACTTTTGTAAGTGTAACATAACTTACCTGCTATGTAGAGAAGTATGATTCCAGCAACACTCAAAGCGATGTTAAACTTCATAATTATTATTTTATCTGTGATCTGACTGCTGTTTCCTCAACTGTCAGCTTTCTAATGGAAAGGAAAGCGAGTACCACTGCATTTATCAAGAGTCCTCTGCTCCACCCCACTGCTACGCTCATCTCTGACTCAGAGTTTGTCCAAACAAACAAACAAACAAACAAAAAAGCTGGTAACGCTTTAGATTACAGCCCGGAAAGTACTGCGTAATTACAATGAATTTACAGCATAACTTTCAATAATTATAGTGTAACTATACAGTAAGTATGTGTAAGTATAGGGGAACAATATGTAAAGTATTGGGAATAAAGAGGTAACAACCAGGAAAATAAAAAATTATTTATACTGTAAATATTTTATATCTAAGGGGTACTTATGACATGTAACTAAGGGGTAAATATGACATTACGGGCCGTAAATTAAAGTGGAGCTTGTTACCCTCTTATTTCATGTAGTTACAGGGTAAGTATAACATTACGGGCCGTAAATTGAAGTGGAGCTTGTTGCACTCTTATTTCATGTAGTTACAGGGTAAGTAATTAATAAAATGCAAACAATCTGATATCACTGACTCTGAAACCTTTATTTGAAAAACAACTTTATTAAAAACAGGTCTACAACACTTATTATTCATTTTTTAAAATCAACTTTTCATTTCAAACTCTAAAGTCCTGACAGAAAGTAACAGGTTTTGTCCATTTTTTGGTTGTTGTTGTTTCTCGCTTGGCTTCCTCCTGCTCTTGTTTCTCAGCTGATGAATCTTAAGAAGGAATCCCGTTGCTATTCTGTATTATAAGAAAATACAGTACACCCAGAAATTCACTATGGAAATTCATGGTTTAGTCTATTCATCTTTTCGCTTCCGACCAGCTGTCACCAGCGCCTGCATGAGAGTCGACTTAGCGTTCGATGAAGCACATTGAAATGAGCAACGTGAAGCTTTCATGACGTTCTCGCGGGAGATTCGTGTGAAACTCGCGCGAGAACTGCCGTCTCTGTTATTCTGTCTTGTTTGTTTCTCATTCTCATTATCTGTTATCCTGTGTATTTTGTTGTGAGCATTACTAAAAAAATAATTAAAAAAAAAAAAAAAAACTGACAGCATCCAACATCTGCGTGAGTTTCTCGCACGCCTACGTCACGCTTCAAGTTACGTCAAGTATGAACTCTCAACCCTCGCATGCACGCGCAGAAGACAGCTGGTCGAAAGTTTTAAAAAATATTAAAATATATGGTATTTTTCTTACAAATACGTATCGTTTCACTTCAGAAGACATCGATTCATCCATTGGGGTCGTATGGATTACTGTAGTTATTGCTGTTTGTGCTGTTTGATGCTTCGACTTTTAGGAACATGTGAGCTTGCATTATAAAGCGTTCCCAGATGATTTATTTTTTTTTCCTAAAATCCTTTTTTTTGTTCATCTTAAGAAGGAAAGTCGTATACATCTCAGATGGCATGAGGGTAAATGATGAGTAAATGATGAGCACATTTCCGGGTGTACTGTATTTTTTAAATACAGAATAGCAAATGGGATTCCCTCTTAAGATTCATCAGTGGAATGAAAGAAAAAGAGGAACAAGAGGAGGAGGAAGCCAAGCAAGAGAAACGAATAAAAAGTGTTGTAACTTTAAATCTGTTTTGAAATAAGTTGTTTTTCAGATAAAGTTTTCCAAGTGATATGACTGTTTGCGTTTTTATTTATTTATTTATTTATTATTAATTACTTACCCTGTAACTACATGAAACAAGAGTGTAACAAGCTCCACTTTAATTTACGGCCCGTAATGTCATACTTACCCTGTAACTACATGAAACAAGAGTGTAACAAGCTCCACTTTAATTTACGGCCCATAATGTCATACTTACCCTGTAACTACATGAAACAAGAGTGTAACAAGCTCCACTTTAATTTACGGCCCGTAATGTCATACTTACCCTGTAACTACATGAAATAAGAGGGTAACAAGCTCCACTTTAATTTACGGCCCGTAATGTCATATTTACCCCTTAGTTACATGTCATAAGTACCCCTTAGTTATAAAATATTTACAGTATAAAATAATTTGTTATTTTCCTGGTTGTTACCCCTTTATTTCCAATACTTCACATATTGTTCCCCTATACTTACACATACTTACTGTATAGTTACACTATAATTATTGAAAGTTACGCTGTAAATTTGTTGTAATTACGCAGTACTTTCCGGGCTGTAATCTAAAGTGTTACCAAAAAGCTTAATGCTTGAAGTAGTAAAACTGACTAATATGACATCTACTAGGGGTGTAACAGTGCATGTATTCATCCCGAACCACTGAATTAAAAAAAAGATGCACAGAGATCACAGTGAAATCCTGAAGAGAAACAGTTTTGTTGTGTTGATGACAAATAATGTGGGTACATCAGACATCTTCAGCATTTTAATTTTAGTGTACTTTTATGAAGAGCAGATTATACATTTATAACCTACATAATTCACCTCGATATAGTGTGACTTATGGAAACTGTTTTTACCCGTTGTGTGACTGTCAGTGAGCATCCACTTCCTAATTCCTAATTCCTATTACATTCTTCAAATGTTATCAAAGGATCATAACTACATGTTACACACTGTTAAGACAGCTCTGCACACCCACGGGCCTGATAACCTGAACCCTTTTAACACAAGAATCTTTAAAATGATTGATAGTTCTGGAATGTGACAAACAGTTAGTTTACGAGACGGGACGAGACACTAGACTGGATTTATAAGAACGAGACAAGATTTTTTTGCATAGTATTTTTTAAAAATCCTCAATAACAAAATTCCTGTCTGGAAAAAATAGTCTGCAGGTGCATTTTGTCACAGTCACATGGACTGTGTCAGTTTGTTTGTTTTCATCTGTCACGTGTTCCTTTGTTCTAGTCTCCTGCCAAAATCAGTATTCATGGACACTAATCCCATTCATCACAGCTGTTCATCATTTGAGTTAATCAATCAGTGTATTTAAGTTTCTGTTTCCGTTCAGTATGTTGTCGGGTGTCGTTCGTGTCTATTACGGTGTATGTTCCTCTATTCTCCTGTTGGATTTTCAAGTAAAAGACTTACTTGACTCTTATCTCCTCGTCGTGTGCTTTATACACCAGTGGTATTGTAACACATTTGAAATGTTTTCAATAATCATCTTGTACTGAATGTCATTTCAGTTCTACTTCCTGAGTATGAATTATCATAATGCAGCAAAAGACAATAATACTCAAGCACTGTAAAAGCTTTTGCCTCAAACTCAACTGACTGTTGATTATATATTATATATATATAATATATATAAATAAATATATATATATATATATATATATATATATATATATATATATATATATATATAAATTATATGTATAATAATAATTAACAGTATATATATATATATATATATATATATGTATATATATATATATATATATATAATATACGATCATAGCCTATACAGTTTTACAACATAAACATTGCTCAGGTGGATTGGATGGATTGGATTCATCTCGCAATTGCTATTTCATTATAAAGTTATGAAGTCCCGTTTCATTTTTCATGTTGTTATTTGCACACCGACACAAATTACAAGTAAAAATGTTGCTGTATACTGACAGTAAACATTTAGAACTTATAAACTTAGAACTTATTGATATAACTTATCTTTATTAATATTTTAGATAGTATCCAAGATAGATAGATAGCTCCTTAGCCTGCTAACATGATCACGTTGCGCTAGGCGGGCGTAGTTTCAGCAACCAGTCACCTCAGTTCCAACCACGTCCCACCAAAATAGAGGTCCATGTTTAATAAAAAAGTTATCCCAGGTGAAAAAAAAAGTACACTTCTATAATGTACTTATAGTGCTCTATTTTCATGCACTAATTTTGTACTTAATATACTAAAAATTCTTCTTTAGTACTTCTTCTAATAATCTTAAGAACATCTAAGTGTACTCAACTGTGCTATTTTGAGAGACCATGAAATATGAACTAAAATGTGCTTTTAATATACTATCTCGGTATTTAAAAAATATATTTAGATACCACTTGTAGTACACTATGGGTTCAAATGTACTATAAGTAGTATCTAAATACATTTTATATTTAAATATATTTTTATATTTATTTACATTTTAGTATCTAAATACATTTAGTGACTTTCCAAACATCCAGTCCATACATTGCTTGGCCCATTGCTTTAAATTGGCTGTTCCTGATTAAATGGAAAGTGGTTGCTGGATGTAATCATTTTGAGTTTTTCATTGCCAAGCTGTGTTCTCTGTACCACCAGTCTGCTAAGAATGTGAGATTGATTTAGGAAGCAGCTGCAGATCTAAATATGCCGATTTTGAGAATTGGACAGATATTCACCATCAGATGGGTGACAAGTAGTTTTAATACTGTAAAGGTGGTCTGGAATAACTACCCTGCTTTAGCGCACCACTTCAATATTGTAAGTGAGGATGCATCCTACAATGACACAGAGAGGAAGAAATTCCTGCCGCTATATGTTATACTGAAAGCAATGAAAGTGAGTGGTTTTGGAGAGACAATGTTTGCAGATTTTAGCTCAAATGTGAAGTCAGTACACTTCATTAAGATAATGAAGGTGTTCAGAATTAGTGTAGATGTAGGTTAGTTTTTATAGTAGTTTTGGTGCTAAAGTCACTAGGTAATTTTACTTTTGCAGCAACATTGTCTGTTTCTCAAATAAAAACTTGTAGGTGGTTTGTAATGTGTGAAAAGGGTTTAAATAGTAGTGTTTTTTTTTGTATATGTTTTTGGATGTGAGACTTTTTATGTAATATTGTGTAAAATTGGTTTAATTTGAATTATAAGTGTTATGTTGTATATATTTGAATAGTACAGAAAATAAATATTAATAAATAAAATATAATTTTTTTTTACAGTTATGAGTATTTATAAATAATTATAATAATCCTAATAATAATAATAATAATAATAAATATTGCAGTTGTATGTTTGTGTTGTTTTGTTTGTGAAGAGTTGTAAGTATATGACATTTTATTAATTTTACATCTTATTTTTAAGGTGTCTGTGAAGGTGAAGGTGTTGCAGTTACTTTCTCAGAAGCAAACTGTCACTAGGAGCCGGCAGAGGCTGACACAGACGACATGCTAAAACAATCTTCTTAACAGTGTGGGGTGACCGTTCATTGGTAATAGGTAGCTGGTATGAGCTTACAGATGTGTCTGTACGCTTGTTCAAACAGACATCTTGTTTGAGCACAACTGTGCAAACTACCTTTTCCATTGTTGATGACTGGAAGTTCAGCAGAAGTAGAACAAGGTGAACGAGAAAGTATTGTAGGAGAAATTGTGGACACAGAAATCAGAATTCAGTACTTGTGTCCACAATTCCATACTTTGGAGTTTGTGAATCTGGAAACCAGTATGACTCGATGTGAAAATTGCAGCTTTCTGTAAAACTTCCAAAGTGACATCTCTGTTACGTGGACACATCACAGTCGAAATAGGAGCACAAAACAAGAAAATTCATATGGATAATGACAATTTCTGCAACCTGTTAGGTTTGCCAACACATGGTAGGTATGACTCCAGTGAATTGGTTTCAAAAGTACTTGGCCATGAAAAACTGCAGATTGATATGTGTGGTCAAGTCATGATAAATGTACAGTTAGACAATGCTGAAGAAAAGTCCATGTGTGAGGCCAGAAGCAGTAGTGTGCCTGGTTGCCACAAACATGTGCACTCTAATGTTGAAATTGAGAAGGACAGTATGCCTTGTATTTCTACTGCCAGTGCTTGTGCTTTAAGCAGCAGTGAATGTGGTCATAGTAAAGCTGTGCAATCTGATGTTCACAGTGAGAAGGACAGTGTGCCTTGTACTACTTCAGCTAGTGTTTGTGCTTTAAGCAGCAGTGAATCTGGACTTAGTAAATCTTTGCAGTGTGATGTCCACAGTGAGAAGGACAGTGTGCTTTGTACTCCTTGTACTACTGCCTGTACTAATGAGAAAGAGGGTGTAGATGTTCAAGATAATTTTTGATGACATAGACTTGGATTTGGAAGAATTTGAGTATTAGAATGGATAGGAGGCTGTGTTTCTTTCTTTTTTTCTTTTTTTTTGAAAGTTTATGATAAAGTTGTATTAGTTGCAATGTATATATTTGCGAAATATAAGTACAACATGTGAAGTGAGTTACTTTTTTGTCACAGGTGTATGTACTTGTGTCTACTGGACTTTAAAGCAGAGATGTTTTTTTTTTGTTTGTTTTTTTTTCAAATACCCACTACATTAGTTTTATATATATATATATATATATATATATTGTAGGGAACACACCCCAGGAAGTAAAATTAGCTCAAATTAAATATTTATAGGGAATTATAAAGAGTTGTTTAGTTTACGACCGAGCAACTGAGTCGTCCAGCGTTCATTTGCTCGAGCCGTAATAAGCTCTTGTAGCGGACATGAATATCCAACAATCGTGAAAACACTGATTAGAGCACGGTAACAAAATATGCAATTCAAAGATCTGACCTGAATGAACCATGAATCATTAATTTAAATGTACCAGTTCAGTTTTTTTAGAACCTGGAGCCGCTTGCTTGAGTCGACTTAAACATGTGCATCTTCTCGTTGGAGTGCAGAGAAGGGTTTTCCAAGTTGATGATTTGTCTTTTCGGGTCCAGATGGTAGCTTGGTAAAACCCAATCGTGTATGAGCTTGCTGGAAAGATGAAAGGAAGTCTCTTTGTCGCAGGAATTAAAGTTGAAGCGGCAAAAGTCGTTGGTTGAACTTTGTGGCAAAACTTAAAACACAAGACTTTCAGCGGAAAAGAAAATTAAGTAAAAGAAAAGAAAAGTGAGTGAAAGTTGGATGGCTTGAATGAGCTGCTTGTCTGTTCTTCTTGTTACTCCATGGTTCTTGGTACTTGTCTTCTTCTTTTTGTCTTGCCTTGACTAGTTCACTATCTTGCAATATGATTATTTAAACTTGTGTTTGGCCAAAAACTCCTTTCAGAGGTGTGACAATCAGATATTGTCCTGTTTCAAAAGGGCTTTTCTCTGCCCCCAATCATACATAGGTGTTACTTCCCGTCTCTGCTTTAGCAGAGAGTGCCATTTTAACATAATTTCTATTAAATGGAATATGATAAATTTTAAACAGATTTCATTCAAGTCAGGATTTAGGAAAGAGGAAAAGAATCAAATCCATTCCAAATAATGTTTATCACATTTACATGAAATTTGGGTGTTCTAAAGCATAACTGGTTACAAGTAGTATTTGTGGACATGATTTAAAATGTATGCAATTACAATATGTTTGATAAGTCCATTTAAAATTGTTTGGAACAATTTTGATGCAGTTTTAGTTGTATAACATTCTCCACTGTTTTTTCTGTGAAGTTAGGGAACAAAAGGTCTGCATTGTTTCTCTGTCTCTTTTGATCTGGTGATCAAAGACTCTTTATCTTCTAGGTGACCATTTGGTGTCACAAATGGCTGAGTTTGTCACTTCTGTCAGGAAGCATGGGAGTTATAAAAGTAATTAAGCAAGGGTTTTCCTGTTGACAGCTGGAGCCGGAATTTCGATTCTGAATTAGAATTATGTTTTGAAAGAATCATCTGAATGATTCATTTGTCTGGTTCGTCCACGGTTCCTACAATACTCTGGCAAAAGGATCAATAAAACATGAAATAGTTGATGTACAAATACCATTATGTTGAGCAGAAATTAAAACCATTATTAAGGGACATGTAAACAAAATATGGCAAGAATATTGGGACATAGCTGATACTGGACGACATCTGTATAGTATACAAAAACAAGTAGGCATAAGTATTAGGCAGAGCAGGAATCCAAAGGAAGAAAAGATAGTTATGCATCTTAGAATAGGTCATGCTGGTTTAAATTTTACATTACATAGAATAGGAAAACACCCCACTGGTCTTTGCAATCACTGCAACACACAAGAAACAGTAAAACACATTTTAATGGATTGTAAAAGATATGAAGAAGAAAGAAGGGAATTAGAAATACAAGTTGGAAAACAAAACATGACATTAGAAAATCTTCTAGGGAAAACAATGCCTGGGAAAATATCTTCTAATGCATTATTTGAAAAATACTGGGTTAAGTGAAAGAATTTGATATGAATATTTATTTTAAAAAAGTCCTTCCTTTTTGTCAAGTTGCTGCCCACACTCCAGTCCAGTAGGTGGCGGTAAATGCACCTTAAGTTGGTTTGCCATCCGCCAATAAAAATCTAAAGAAGAACCATAAGATTCAGTGAAAGACAGCAATTATATGATGATCTTTATGTTCCTTTGAGTGTTTAAAATTGTGCGCGTCCAGAGAGTAGTGATGGGCAGATCGAGGCTTCGTGAAACACTGAAACAGTTGAAGCGAATGTGCCGTAATGATTCGAGGCTTTGAAACAATCTGACACCCGTCTCCACGGTGACCCCTAGTGGTCAGAACAGTGGAAATTCAACAAAACTCAGGCCAAACATGCATTAAAAATACCCTTTAACAAATGTATTGCAAAGGTTTTATTGAAAGTAAAATCAATCAAATGGAATTAACTAATCATCTAATAAGATTAAATATAGAGTGTCTGTATAATATGTGTTCTTTTATCAATTTTAAAGGCTTGTTTCTTTGTTCCATGGCTCAAGCTAAACAGGCCAATAGGAGAAACTACCATTATTAATTTTAATTATTCTAATGTATAATTAAAACATCTACACATGTATAAAACTGATCGGAGATCAGGTAAAACCATAGGGTAAAGTCCTAGACACTTGTTCAATAGTTCTCAGTGAATCTGCATGATTCATGGGCTCACTTTATCATCGCCCTCTATCGGTGAACCATTGAAATTTTGAACTGTTTCGAAACAGTGATGACGTAACGAAGCCTCGTTTACTAAAATCACGTGACTTTAGCAGTTTGATACACGCTCCGAATCACTGATTCGAAACAAAAGATTCATGAAGCTTCGGAGCTTCATGAAGCAGTGTTTCGAAATCGGCCATCACTACCAGAGAGAAAGTTTGTATTGCAGATTTCATTATATTACTCAAGCTTAGCTAACTGCTGTTTCCTGAATATAGACGTTAAAAGAGTGATAATACAAAATGGATGCTAGTGAAAATATAGCAGTATTTGAATTCACATGTAATAGTGTAAGCTGTCTATAATGTTTTATACCAGCCCTGTTTGTTGTAACAAATGCTACATTGTGCTGATGTTTGGGGGAAGCCGGTAGCTTATTAATGCCATTCATGCTGTTATGAATGTGAGCATATTGATATTGTGAACTGTAATAAGAAGCATTGTTTGTTAGTGCATATCTTTATTTTGTTTGTTGCAGACCACACACATGAATATATACTGACTTCTAAGGACATAAAGCACAAGACGATACCACTCTGCACCAGTATTCATGGTCATCTCCTATGTGTGAACAGAGAACACGGTTTAATGTAACACACTACAACCTGGCTCCCCCTTTGCATATGCTTGTAAAAAAAAGCTGTTGAACTGGATTCCTTCTCCGACTTTGGTGTTCTAACCGACACACCCGGACCAACTCCACCTCCTTAGTGACAACTAGAACCTTACAGTCCTTAGCCCCTCAGCTACAACTTACAAGGAGTGCAGTGTACTTGCAGCTCAAACCATGAACATCGGTGCTGTAAAGCTCCCCGTCACATGAGACTGACATGCACCAAATACATTATCCCTGTCCAAATACCCACACTTGAGGTCTATGCACTTGACCACTTGTCTACTTACATGATGTATTTCCTGTATTTGGCTCAAGTTTTCAAGAGGGCGTGAAGACTGCAAGTGTGTGTAGAACTTTTGATTACCCCGATGGGACACACTTACAGTCTTGCAAAAAATGTAAGCGTTTACAACTTTTATTATTATTTTCAATACTACAGAAGACACTATTTTAAAATTGTGTTGCTTCTTTAAGTAGTAAAAAGCAGTTGCAAATGTTGTACAAAATACACATAGCCTACTCATCTTTGCATCAATAAGATGTGCAACACTTTATATTTTACTACCAAATTATATGTATTAAATTATATGTATTATTTAACTTACAGTCATATGTTTTCCCTGACATCTCGCGATTTCGGGGCATGTGAGTTCCCAAACATAGTGCATGATGGGATACGCTTAGCCTTGAATAACTGCTCAGTGTTAAGTGTGCATTAAGGGCACTGCACTTGGGCATTTTTAAGACACTGGACAGTCTTGTGCACTTACTTCCTGTCACATGCACAAGCTCTCAAGGGGCCAAGACCGCAAGTGTGGGTATTTGGACAAGGCAGTTGTTTTATGTATTGAGCAGTTGGGGGATGAAATTGAGGAGCTTATTGAGATTTTAAACTAATAACGGTACTGCAGTTGTTCAAAATCGGCTTTGAAATCCCTGATGTTGACACACTTTATTCTCATTGGTCAGAGCCCATTTCCAACCCACAACACCCCCAACCCCTCCCCCGGAACGCGATTGTGCCCCTGACCTCACAGAGGTGTGCACACGCCACTGGTGTAGAATATACCCATGTAGGAATGCTCCACATTAGAGCCCCATGCGGTCGGCGTTCAGCTTCAATTTTGTCTACCAGCAGGAGCTGTCTGCCACCGCGTGACATCTGATGCAATAGCACATCCGGTGGCACTTCCGGTCTTCATTGCCATGTGTCAATTAAAAGATTTGACATGGGCCAGTGGATAGTGGCATGTCAAAAGTTTTACTGGCACATGACGCTATCCACTGGATTTAAGTGCTGCTTGAAAACTATTAGAGAAAAAATTAATGTTGAGTGAACTCATGTGTATGTTTTCTTATTAATTGTACATTAAATTACTTCCTTTTAATTCAGTTAGAAAGTGTGATTCTTTTGGCTTTAAGTGCTGCATGAATTTCAGTGATGTCTCTTGATGCTTCCACAGGTAAAACCGACATGATCTGACATCTTACTAGTTTTAGACAATTTAAAGTTAGAAAGATAATCTCCATGTAAGACAACGCACCTCAGACCCTTCTCTCTGCATTTGGCATACATCCATCAGTACCCATGAAGTTTCCCAGAGGACTGCAGCTGATTATGGATGAAATCAACAAGGTCCACTAAGTTTGAGTAATTTTTGTGTCGAGACAATCCTCTTTTTCATAAAATTCTTTTCAGGTGTCTTTCACTTATGTCAAAACCGTGCCTCGAACTAAGCACTGACTGTTACAATACAGGGACACGGAGGCAGGAGTAAAAACACACAGTGGTATTTATTGATCTTCAACAGAGTCAAATAGGAATGCAGGTGAGTAATGGTGATGAATACTGATATGTAGAAAGCACAGTGGTAATAATGTCCTTTTATATCTGTAGGAATGGGAGAAAATGCTGACACAGGAGACTGGAGACAGGGAACACTCACACACTGATGGTATAGCACACGAGGAACACTGGAGACATTGGAGACAGGTAAGTAGATCGATGGAGTCCTTGAGGTAAGCATTCAGGTGAGTGAAGTGCAAACGAGACCAGACGAGGAGTGTGTGTGAGTGTGAGTCTTTTATGTAGCGGGTGATTATGGTGCTGATGTTGAACAGGTGGTGGTGATTAGTATTCTGGGGATTGAGTGCGTTGGTATTGGTGCTCTGGTGATTGAGTGCAAATTCAAAACAGAACTCTGTGAACCTCTCCATTGTGAACGTGAGCTGTTTGAACCACTACCAACGGGAAACAGGTAAGTGTTTGGCTGAACTCATAACAAGAGAACTGAAATATATTTGTGAGGGAACGCAAAAGATTTGAAAAAAAAAAAAATTCCTCCCATCACAATTTTTTTTTTCCACCACCATGTCCCTTTAGTGTAGTGTAGCTTCTTCTGAGTCTGTCAAGGTCATGTTCATTCGGGAAATATTTCTCTGTGGTTTGGGAATCACTGTCCTTTTCCTTTGGGTCTGTCAAGGAACAAGAAACAAGAGATGAAAATGATACACATTCATCTTCTTGGACAGATATTTGTTTTCTTATCGTTATAAATGTAAATAGATTAACATAAAATGACTGTACCTGAAGAGGAGGGAGGCAAATCTGGTAATACTTTATTTTAAAGGAGGGTATCACGCACAGTTTCTGCCAAAACTCATGTTAATCTTGAATACCTATAGAGTGGTTGTGCATCCTTCATATCTCCAAAAAGTCTTTAGCTTTATCATATTTATAAAAGATACATACGCTGTACCGGGTATTTCCAAAAACAGCTGAGTGCCTGGAGGTGTCGTTGTGAGCAGAGATAGAGTGACGAGATGTCACCTGTATGTGCAGCTTTTGTGTAGAGAATGTCTGCAAGCTATCATTGGTCAGTTAAACACCTGTATTTAAACACACAATACACCATCGCATTATTACTTTTGAATCACTATAATGATATAGCGTATGAATGATGAATAATGAATTTATTAATTCACTATGTTTGTGTTGTTTACATTATATGCACTTATGCACCTATTGCCAACAAAACAGACATTTGAAGCAGTTTTACTCTCCACCTGCTGTTCCGACTCATGACTGGGATCATTATCGCTGTGACGCTCCATCTCTCAGTTTCAAATGATCTGTAAATCCAGTGTGGAACTGAAACCATAAGCACCAATCCTGAGGGCTCGAGCAGCCATGGAAAAACATGAGATATTCTCCATTAATTTTAACCAATAAAAGTGATTGTAATGATTAGTTTCTATGGTTATTTTAATGACAAATGTGAGAACAAATCTCTCAGCTCCACTTAACGCTAGGTTCAAGATTAACAAGATTATCTTTCCCTCACAGCCAAAAACACACTTCTTTGGTGACATTGTTGATTTCGTGAAGTCCTGTGACCTGTGCAGCGTTGCCGACGACTTCCGCAAAGCTGAACGCGTGTTGATAGGCGTGCTATTCAGGCACGCTCTGGTTGACATTCTTCCGGGAGAAGTGCCCGTACAAGGAATTTCACCCCCATTTACTTCACTCAGACCGATGCATGAAAAAAAATTATCCGAAAGCTGTGACGATTTGGAAGAGAATTTTTGGAACAGAAATGTTTTGAAACTTTGGCCATGTTTAGCATGAGAATCCAACTCTTTAAAGGGTCATGAAACCCCCGTTTTCCCCTGGTTGTTCACACCTCAAAGCTCAAAAAAGTCTGTGAAAATGGGTGTGTAAAGCTCTGGAAAAGTGGGAGTGTAGAGGGGGAGAAGAGGGGAGAGAACAACCAATGAAGCACAGACATAGAACACACTCATTATACAGAATAATGAATATTAATAAATGAGCACGGAGAAAATGACAACAAACTCCCAAGCACAAGGGAGAAATGGGAAAGAATATTTAATAGGGCTAATAATAGGCTACTTTGATTATATTTACGAGCACTGCAGTCTCAAAATCCGTCTTTTGTCTATTAGAATAATCGTGTCGTCGCGTTCAGATAGGCTACAACACTGTATCAGTGTCCAGTTTGCACATATAATTCATTTGAAGAAGACTTGATGAAATGTGTGTGCATAACTACACCGTGCTGGTTCATGTTTGGTGCAGGAGAATGTGTGAAATAAAAACTTTAAACACGGATACTTTATTCTGTATGAGCTATGTGCCACGTGGCTAGTGTTATTAAACTCATCGCGGAGCTCCGCGCTGAAACCGATCATATGCGCGCTCTGCGAGTATATCATAACAGTCTTATTTTTCATGTGTTCGTATTCAAACTCCAGTTCTGACCGCATCGCAAGCAAAATACAAACAATGTGCTGTGCTGAGGGAAACAAACTCTACAGCTCGTGTGTTTGAACGCAGCTGGAGCAGGCAGAGGAGAATGAGCCACACTTTTGTATCATTTGAATTCTCCGCTGTAATGCGATCTCACACGAACATATCTTCCATTTGTGCTGGTAGATTACAGCAAAACAATCCACATGTACACGAACCTCTGCTCTGGTCGCGTCGCAGGAGAACACATTGTGTTGTATCACTGAGGAAACAAACACCGACGATATGTCTCTGAATGACAAGAGACCGAGGCGAGAGAAGTGATACTTCATCATGCATAATACCGCAATTATAATCTTATGCATACTACAGCGCAGTGATTGGATTAAATGAGCTTTATGTCATGAATATATGTCAAGAATTGCTCAAAACGGTCTACGTCAGCATGTTCGAAAGGACACGATGACGTCAGATTTTGTGATGTTGCTCCGACTCAGCTTTTCAAACCGGAAGACAGAAATCGCTCTGAAAAATGCAAAAATAACTATTTTTCACTTATGAATAACATTAATGAGTACCTTTAGTGTTTTCAATTATGTGCAGCCTATACTAATCTGTTTACATCTCAAAAAAATTGTTCTGGGGTTTCATGACCCTTTAAGGTCAAACAGTGGTGCAAGAGTGGGATCTTGTGACAGAGCATTGCAATGTTCTGAATATAGCTCCTTTCTTCGAACGATCAAATCTGGGTCATCTTCACTAAATACTGACTGCAACTTTGTTTTGTCAGTTAAGCAAATCCGGCAACAGTAGGTTGCACTGAATGACTCAACCATACCAAGCAGTCCATGTAAAGCTAAATTGTCACCAGTAACCTGAATGACAGAACCCTGTAACATAGTATCTGAGAAGGGTACATTGATTCCCTTTGATTCCAGAATTTTCAGATCCTCTACCAGAGGCTGTAAGATTGGTTCAAAGCCATATTTTTTCAAGTCTTCTGAATGGAAAAGGGCCACAAAATGGATGTTCATTAAAACAATTGATCTTGGGGGGCAAATTTCTTAAAATAAAATAAACACAACCAAGTTTGTGTATTCCTTTTTTGGATCCAAGTGGATTTGCAGTTTCAAATTCATTGTAATATAACTGTATTTGAAGAGCATGCCCTTTTTGACCAAATAACCATCATTAATGTCTTTGTAAATACCATCTTGATGACTTTTTACCTGCTGGAAAAAGTGGCAAAGTTCAGAATTTGTAAACATAGACTCAAGAGTTCCTCAAATGGGCACATAGACAAATTTGTCATTGACAGGAACTTGACTGTATAGTCCTGTAGTTTTATCTTTGCGCACATCATAGCGCACACCAAGAACATATTCCACTGGTTCAACAATTTTCCATTTTTTCTCAAAGTGTCTCTGTCTCTTTGTTTCAGTATTAAGGCAAGAGAAAGGATTTTCTAGCTGGTGAAAACAATTTTTAACTTTGTCTAGGGTTTGCCCAGGCACCTTTGATGAAAGACATTTTAGAACAGAGTCTCTTGCTTGAGTGTGAACATCACTTAGTTCTTCCATCGAACCAACTAAACATTGAACAGTATTTTCAGAGACTACAGCTGCTTGTACTTGAGCAACAATAGCACTACACATATCCGTTAGTTGCCGATTTTCAACAGGAGTCTGAAAAGTGACTGGAGGATCCTCAGTTAGGGTATCAGAAACAGGAACATTGATACCACTGCCAACGTTCTCAGCAGTACCTGAAGCTACACAGTCTCTGTGCACTCCCAAAATATGTTTCTTGAACCCATAATATGTATAAAACACAGATGAACATCCAGGTTCGCCACATTTCAACCGTAATGAACGCCCTGGGTACAAACCATGATGAAACTTCAGATGCTGAAACAAACTTGAACAACTTCTGTGGTGTACCTTGCAAAGGAAGCATGAGAACATTTGAGCAAGAGGCTGGGCGCTGAGAGTCAAACCTCAGTGTTGTGAATTCTCACACGGATTTCTTTGACCCTTGGACTTTCCTTGGCAATGCCCACATCAATGCCATACACCGTTGTTTGAATGAACGTGTAGAAGTTGCACAAGGCCTCATCATTCGACACAGCAAAGACAAAGTGCGCCTTAAAGAGTTCATCAAAGGCTGCACAAGCTGTCTGCGTCATGCAGGGAATGGCCTTCTGGTCCAGGATGATGTAAAACTTCTGAATGCTACTCCTCTTTTCTCCAACACAGAGGAGGAAGGGCTGTGTAGATCCAACTTGCTCAAGAAATGTCTTGATGCTCGTCCCCACCTAACAGCATATGATGAGAGATTTTAAAGTGTGTTTGTTTTGTTTTTTATAACAGCTAACAGATCTTTCATGTTCAAATTCACAAAAAAAAGTCTTTCACTGAAAAAGACTGTCTTTCAGAACTCGGGAATCGTGAACTGAACCTGGGTATCCTACGAAGATGTTAAAAATTTGCTTCTGTGGTCACAAACTGCTAAGAGCTGAATTGAGTAAAACAGTTTGCGGTTGAAGTAGCACTAAGCATCTGTACTAGGTGGCTTGATTCTCACTTGGCACCCATCAATGCTTCCTACAGCATTTTTGAAAGCTGCAGATTCAGCGAGGTGAGCAAACCAATCTCCAACCTCTTGCAATTCTTCTGCAGCTGGGAATTGCAAACTATCTTATTTGCCACATGGTGAACAATTTCATGTACAGTGGAGCGGGGAATATCAAAGGCTCTGGATACGACCTGATAGGAAGTTGCGCTGGCCAACTAGAACACAAAAACAAGCACTTCCAGCTCATGTCCCCATCCATGATCATAATTGTCACGCAGGAATGAGAACAGATGTGTTAGTATCTGCCTTGTAAGCCTGTAGTCTGGCCTTTCATCACTAACTCCATCATAAAAAAATGGAGAGAACTGGCATGTGACGGTTGATGCAACAGTACTGCCTGGGTGGTGGTTCAACCTAAGAAACTGTGAAAAGATATCAACAATATGTCATTCTGACCCCAAAACATAAAAGACTTTATTTTTAAATGTATGTAACTCAAACTGATTCAAAATGGAGGTCAAGTTTGTACTTTGCAGTTTATGCATGTGCAATTATTTAATATTGTTAATAAAAACTATTAAGTCGTCTTTATTTTTCCATTAAACACTTATGAGTTGCTTGAATTATTATTCTGACATTGCACTTTACCAGTAAGTGCAGTACCACACAATTAGAGAGCGCTGTAGGATTAACTTTAAGCTTGGTGACTTACCAGTTGTTTGCCGTTGTGCAAGAAAATCATTCGTCTTTGTTCTCTGAAATCTTCTTAATTTTTTTGTTCCCTCACTTGAAGAACAATAGATAGAATTTCATGAACGCATGACATAGTAAGGCAGCAACTCTTCTAATGTGAGAAATCTGCCGGGGGAAATACTTGCGCAGGTGCGTTACATAAAGCAATCACAACCACACTGTCAGAATTTTTATTTTATTTTATTTATTTTTTTAACCAACAAGCAAAAGCACAAAGAAAAAGCAGCATCACACCCGGCACACTGTGTCTGAATCCACTCTTTCACTCCTTCAAGTAGGCTATATAAGTGGACTAATGTAGGGAATAGTGAATAGGGTATGAAGGCTTGTTCGAGATGCATCGGCGCTGCGCAGAGTGATCAGCATATGGCAAAGTACCACAAGAGCGATTGGAGAGCATACCGCTTCTTATGCATTTGAATCGTTCTTGCGTATGGCTTTCATGCCATGCGCTGATCAGTCTGCGCAGCGCCGATGCATCTCGAACAAGCCTACTCTAGCCGTTGAATCTTGAATGTACATCGGTTGTACACTCTTTATTGCGATGCATTGTGGGATTGAATGAGTGCACTCAGTAACATCCACTATGGGACACCACTAAAAATTTCTGTCCTCTTAAATAGTGCCCTATTTAAGGGTATAGGGGGCGATTTCAGACACAACCTATGCCTTTACCGTCTCCGTGTTAACAACAAAAACGCGTGACGCCATGCGCATGTGTATTACGTATTCGTGCCACAGTGCCATCTCCAACTACTGGCCTGGCATGCGTAAAACAGCCTTTTTAGTCAAATTTGCAGATCCACATGAAGGGGGATCTACGTTTACGTCTGTTTTTAGTACGTCGTTGTTGTGCAAATATACCCTTTAGTGAAGAACTACTTGTCATGTAGCTCCCCTCCCATAGAGTGGTGCAGGAGTAACGTCCGAACCCAGAACAATTCGTCACTTTTTTTTAAATAAATAGGTACAACATACAGTCTTCCAAACAATAAACAAGTTCTTACATAATCATTAACAAGAGAAATTATATAAAGTTTTCTAACCTATTAAACACATTTCCAAAGAAGAAAGAAAAACAAAAGAGAGGGCACAAAAAAATGAAGATAAGCATATTAAGCAAGAATATTAAGAATAAGTAAGAATATTAAATGTGGCACATTCCTATGGGGTTTTAAATTGGGGTTTTTTACTTTGAGTAAAATAAAGCCTGTGGTAAACATAACTTATCGATTCTTTAATTCATAAACTGCACAAACTCATAACCGTATTTAGATACCACTTGTAGTACTCCATGGGTTCAAATGTACTATAAGCAGTATCTAAATGCATTTTTTTTAAATACAGAGATAGTATATTAAAAGCACATTTTAGTTCATATTTCATGGTGTCTTAAAATAGCACAGTTGAGTACACTTAGATGTTCTTAAGATGATCTTAAGATGAAAACCAGACAAAAAGACATTTTTGTTTCGACAAATTTTGTAATGCTGTCTATTTTTAATGATCTCCTCCTGGCTCATTGATTTGGTTCATGGTATATAATTATTGAATAAAGAGGTTTTTTTCTTTTTTTCTTTTTTCTCCAAATGGAAAACTAAATAGGAATAAAATACTTCCTGAACCAAGGTTGCTGAAAAAGTGAATGGGTACTGTTGCATTGTATATTGCTTTATATTAGGTTATTTGAATATTAAAGTCTTGATGTATTTTATTTTTTATTTCCAGCAAGAGGAAAGTGTCATAAATGATGAGCCTGAAGTTAATGAACAGAGAAAGCATGTGTCTGCATTTGTACTGACTTCAAGAGTGAAACACTGCCTTTCACAGGTAAGACACTGAAGTTAATTATGTGAAATTACAGTAAAAATCTATATTCTTACATTCTGTTCCTTGTGCATGAATTGCTATTTCCAAATTATTGCTTTTCCTTCAACGAGCGGTCAGTGACATCATTTCCTGGGTGCAGCAGTATCAAGCCTCACTGTTGGACTGCCTTCTGAACCAAATTACAGATGTTATTCAGAGACAATCAGGAGTCACAGATCAACTGATGAGTGAAGTTCTGGATGTTTTTAATAATTTTGAAGACCCCTTTGACTCGGTTTCCACTACATATATGCAAGAATAAGAAGAAATTGAAATTTCCCAGACTGAAACCTTGAGGAAAAGGGGAGCCTCACAAGCTCTAGCAATAAGAACAAGATGCTTTTACTATATTCCTTTGTCCAAAGTTTGGAACAACTACTTTCACATCCAATGATTCAAGCAATGTTTGACAATGGACCAAGCCAAAGCAAGGCTGGATTTATCAATGACATTACTGATGGGGATATTTTGAAGTCACACCCACTATTCTCTGTGAGACCCAATGCTCTGCAGCTTATCCTGTATACTGATGAGATAAAACTGTGCAATCCTCTGGGGTCTCATGCCTCAAAAAACAAACTCCTAATGGTGTACTATACTTAGGGCAATATAAATCCTAAACAGAGGTCTAAGTTAGATGCCATCTGTCTACTCGCCATTGCAAAATCAGGTGACATCTCTCAGTGTGGTGTATGTGACAATACCGAATGGAGAAAGATGTTAGTCACTGTTTCGATTTTATCCGACTACGCCACCCTGGTGGGAGGCCAAGGAAATAACTCCCAATACAAGACACACAGGTAAGTTTTACCAACTGAAGGCAAGGAATTAAGGGAGACGTGAGTAACAATACAAAATAGACTTTATTATAAAATCACATTAATTAAAACTCTCTCGCAAACACACCCACAATAACAGAAATATAATATCCAGGGCCAGGAATTGTGGGAACCAGGCAGGCCGGCTGCAACTCAAGAGGTCATCCAAAACCCACCTCAATTCACACCAAGCAAACACCACACACACCAACCAAAGAGAAATTGTATCAGCACACTGTGAAACACCGCAGAATGGAGCAGCTAGTCTCCCCAGTTCCACACACACACGACTTCACTGGCCCTGGAGAGAAAGAAAAGAGCATTAAAGAAAAAACAAACAACAATTAAGACAAATAACAATTAAATGGAATATAAGCCAAAACACTAAAATAATAAAGTTACTGCCACAGTTGTAATGCTCAGGCCTCCAGAGAACACCACATAGGCCTACAAACGAATAGCCAACATTGGAATGGCACTGGGGCGAGGCATCAAAAAAAAAAAAAAAAAATAAATAAACAAACCTTTACAACAATACATACAAACAGAAAATGTATAAAGAAAATACAATAATGAAATAAAAAGAAAATCAAAACCAAAATAACCAGAAAACAACGAAACAAACAAATCAAGAATCAAATTAAACAAGAAAAATTAAATCCAAAAGCTTAACTGATAGGCAGCCTTACGGACGCGCATCCGAAGCCCACTTTAACAGCCCCGGCAACGTGCAAGGCAGCAGAGCAGTATACAGTCCAGATGACAGTCAATGACACGATCGAAACCAAAATATATCCGTAAGCAAAACAGTATGGAATTACATTTGATCCAAAAATAATGAATGTAACTTTTCAAAAAAACTAATAAAAATATAAATTGAAATGTCTTTGAAACTTAAAAAAATAAATCGCAGGCAAAATGTTTGACTTTGTTTTTAATACACTGCATGTTTTGCTAACAGTTTTTCTTTTTCACTGATCTTTACTTACAAAAGCATTTCCAGAGTTTTCATTTATGCTTCTGAAGTTTTCGTTTACAATCCCAGAGTTTTCGTTCGTCTTTCTGGCACAAATCTCTCGCGGGGGCGGGGCCAGCAGTGGTGTGTTCTCATTGTCTACTGAGTTTTTGATTGACAGCTTCTACTTGACCTGGAAGTGAAGACGTCAGCGTTGTGTTTACAGTTACATGTGTGGAGGTGATCGTCTGTAAGCTGCTTCTTATTTCATTTTAGTGATGTAAAGATAGGCGTTTTTATTATTTTATTTGTATCTACTGCTACTATGGTAAGATGATTTCTTAGGCCTAGCACAGACGAATGACATTATCATCAATCATCGTCGTTATCTGGATACTCGCGGTAAGTCAGTATTTTTTTACGTTTACAAAATCAATATAAGTAACATTACTTGCTTTTTTATTTATTTTATTTATTTATGTATTTATTTATTTATTTAAGAAGAACCGGGGGAACAATGCATATTAATGAACATTAAGACAAATGTAAATATGCCAGATTATAGCCTTAGGCTAATTTCCATCTGCAGACCCCCAGGGTTTGCTACACATAAAAAGAAAGAAAAGAAAAAAACAAAAACTAAACAAAACAAAACAAACAAACAGCTGTATACACAACACAATAAGACAACACAGTGTTTCCCACAGGATTTAGTGAGACTGTGGTGGGTGGACATCGGTTCCTCTAGGGGGGTCTGGGGGCATGCCCCCCGGAGAAAAAATTTGTACATTTTAAATTTAAATGCATAAATCTGGTGCATTCTGAGAGCAAAATTACGTGACTAGATCAATAAAGAAATTTGTTCTCTTGTAAACAATTTTGTGCTCTAAAAGTAATTTATTTATTGCTGATGGTTGGGCACATTAGTCATGTACACAACATATAGTAGGCTAAATGATAGTTCATAAGTGGTCAAACATGTAGAGTACACATTTAAACCATTAAAAATATGTAGCAAAAGAGGTTACCTTTGTTGAATTAATTTATTAGTGGGAGCCTGTATCTTTGATTTGTTAACCAATCCAGAATGCACTAAACACACCATCTCATTATAGAGAAAAATAACAAATGAATAAAAATATATTAATAAGCTGACCAATAAATAAATAAGTAAACTAGGCGAGTATATAATTCAGCAGCAAAAATTATTCTAGCCTAAAAACTTTGCACAGTAATTTTATAAATCCAAATGTTAATAAAAAGTTTAAAATTACTATTTGTATTCTTATGAAATGAAAAAACGATTCATATTAGATTTATATGTAAATAATTATATGTATTTATATTAATGTAACATTAAAAGACGCTTATTTTAAATGAATTGTGCAGCTTTTTAATGGGGCAACAAGATAAGATAGATACGACAGAACAGAATAGGCTATTAATAATCTTTCAGTGTGCAAAACCGTGATAATATGAAACGCTTCAAAACAACAGCAAAAAACCCGCTAATGCACATCCTGGGTGCAGAATGATGTGCTTGAAGCAATATCAAGTCAGAGCGCGCAGTTGTGCTGCACATTGAAAAGTTCACGGTACAAAGAGAATCCCTGTGTATATCTGACAGTATCTAACAGTTTATTAATCATATGTTTCTTTCATTTTTAAATTCCAGTTATTGTGCGTGTGACGCAAATTCATAGTCCTTGTGTTGTGCGATCTAACAGACGTCCTGTAGCCAGTATGATGACATCGTTCAGAAACGGCAATAAACTCCAGCAAGATAGTCATTTTATGCAAATCCACAACCCTTTATCTACATATCAAGTATTAATAATGGGAATATATCATATTGGAGAGTTTTACTGTGCTGACTGTCGTTACCGAACGCGACGCGCTGTTTGACAGCTGTAGCGGAGGGAAGACGAGTTTCTGTCCATGAACTTATCGATGTATATTTCTTCTGTCCTTCTGAAGCTATGGAATGTGGCGGGCCGCCACAGTCTAGTCAATGTATGGGAAACACTGCAACACAAACACACTAATACAACAGTCAATATTAAATTACAAAATAGAACAACGACAAGTTAATTAAAAGAAAATAAAATAAATAAATAAATAATTTACAGGTCATCTGTATTGCACTGAGTCTAAGAGAGAAAGAAAAATAGTGATAAAATATGGATATTGCACAGGCCCGTCTTACCAACTTAACATATTAGAATGCAGTTCACATATGATCGCATGTTTGGGTCTCCCTCAACCACCGCTTCAATTGTGTTTTAAAAGTAATAAAAGTTGTACATTCCCTCACTGAAAGTGGGATTCTGTTCCAGAGCCTTGAGCCCTGAAATGACAGAACAGACAGAACTTTTGCTTTTTCAGATGGAGAGGTATTTTAGAGCTCATTTAGAGCCCACTTTATACAGCAGTGTTGTCTTGATTTAACCCAATCATTACTTCATATACATATACTTCTTGCCTGTTCCAGACACTGAGTTTGCCTTGCCTCCTATATTGCCTTTGCCGTTGATTGACCCCAGCCTGTACGACTACGATTTTCTAATAAAGCTGCACATGGATTATTCAGAGTCTGCCTCGTTACAGAAGACTTCGCCAGACCAAGATCCAGCGGCTTTACAGCGTCTGTCGACTGAGCTTTCTACTCAGGCAAGTGTTTTAGCTGTCCACCAACAGCAACTTACTCGTCTTACCTCGATCACAGAGGAGCTAGTCAAAACCCTGCAGAGCATGCGCTCCCCGCCAGCTGACGCCAATCCGCCATCAACCACGCCACCCACTGCGTCTGCCACACCTGTCGCTTCCACTAGCAGCCCCCGCCTAGCCTTCCCGGAAAAGTATGACGGTTCACCCGCTCGATGCAAAGGTTTCCTGCTACAATGCTCTCTGTTCCTGTCTCAACAACTGGCTCTGTACCCCAATGATGTGAGTCGCATAGCTTTCGTGTGTTCCTTACTCACCGGGAGGGCATTGGAATGGGCCACCACGGTGTGGCAAAATGGCCAATCTTCATTTACATCATTAGAGGAATTCCTGCAACACTTCCGCGAGGTGTTTGAGCATGCTGAAGGCGGCAAGGAGGCTGGTGAGTTGCTTTTGGCTCTTCGTCAGGGCAGATAAACTGTGCGAAATGTCAGAGCATAATCCGCAGCACTCGCGGCACAAACTTCATGGGTTGATGACACCCTTAAACTGCTCTTTCGTAAGGGATTAAACACCGAGTTGCAGTCGGAGTTGGCATGCCGTGATGAGGGACGCTCTCTCAACAGCTACATTGAACTGGCTATCCGTGTTGATAATCTGATCCGTTCACGCCGTCCAGCCCGTTATACCCCAATCACATCCATGCCTCTACCCACACCTGCCGCAGCGGAGGCTGAACCCATGCAGATCGGCTCTACTCACCTGTCTTCTGAGGAGCGTGAGAGGCGGATTCAACAACGGCTGTGCCTCTCCTGCGGTCAGCCCGGCCACATGAGATCCTCGTGCCCCACTCGTCCTCCCAGTCGCACTTCGTCTACGGTGAGTTCCTCTCCTGCCTCACCTACTATTGAAATTCCGGCTGAATTGATGTATAAAGATAAATCCATGCACACGCTTGCCATGATCGATTCTGGGGCCGCAGGCAATTTCATGGACCTCAATTTCGCCAAGTCTAGAAACATTCCTCTAATTCCTTGTAATTCTGTGTTGTCAGTGGCAGCGTTAGACGGACACCCCCTGGGGACTGGACAGGTGAAGTTCACCTCCGATGACATCATCCTGCAGGTCGGTTCACTTCATAAAGAGACATTACGTTTCTTCATCATCGACTCCCCACAAAATCCTATCATCCTCGGATTACCCTGGCTGCGCAGACACAATCCACAGATCTCCTGGGCTGAAAATCAGATAACTCACTGGTCCGAGGAATGCCATAAGACCTGTATCCAGTCCCCCACGCGTCCACGCACTGACGAATCTTCATCTATCTGTGACCAACTGACCAGTGATTATACAGATCTCTCAGTTGCATTCAGCAAGAACCAAGCAGCCCAACTACCACCCCATCGTCCCAGTGACTGTACCATCGATCTCCTTCCTGGTTCCATGCCACCGAGGGGCCGCATCTTCCCACTGTCACAGCCTGAATCGGAAGCTATGCAGCGCTACATCGAGTAGGAACTGGCAAAGGGCTTCATTCGTCCATCAACCTCCCCCGTATCCGCTGGGTTCTTTTTCGTTAAGAAGAAGGACGGGGGCTTAAGACCCTGTATTGACTACCGGGGTCTCAACGAAATAACAGTGAAATTCCGCTACCCTTTACCTCTGGTCCCCGCAGCCCTAGAACAACTTCGATCAGCCCGCTTCTTCACCAAACTAGACCTCTGGAGTGCCTATAATCTCATCCGCATCCGGGAGGGGGATGAGTGGAAGACGGCTTTCTCAACCACCACTGGGCACTACGAATATCGGGTCATGCCGTTCGGCCTGGTCAACAGTCCGTCCGTCTTTCAAGCATTCATAAATGATGTATTCCGGGACATGCTCAACAAGTGGGTCATCGTATACATTGATGATATCCTGGTCTACTCCAACACCCTCACGGAACACATCCAGCAGGTCCGCGCTGTCCTCCAACGACTCATTGATCATCATCTATACGCTAAGCTTGAAAAATGTGAGTTCCATCAGTCTTCTACTTCATTTCTGGGATACATAATCAGCGCGGATGGGGTGGCCATGGATGATAAGAAGGTTCAAGCAGTAGTGAGATGGCTGCTGCCGTCTAACATTAAGGAGCTCCAACGTTTCCTGGGGTTCGCCAATTTCTATCGGCGTTTCATCAGAAACTTCAGTCTTGTCGCCACCCCACTCACTTCGATGTTGAAGAAGGGAACTTCAAGACTCGTCTGGTCCAGTGTTGCTTCCGAAGCTTTTCAGAACCTGAAACAGTTATTCACCACAGCTCCCATTCTTCACCATCCTGACCCCGAACGCGAGTTTATTGTAGAGGTAGATGCCTCCAACACAGGCATTGGGGCTATACTTTCCCAGCGGCATGGCAGTCCACCCAAGATGTTTCCTTGCGCCTTTTATTCACGCAAACTAACCCCTGCTGAGCAAAATTATGATGTGGGAGATCGGGAACTTCTGGCAATCAAGGCCGCTCTGGAACAATGACGACACTGGCTGGAGGGAAGTAAGCACCCGTTCACAGTACTGACCGACCACCGCAATTTGGAATACCTGCGAGCCGCCAAACGTCTTAACCACCGCCAAGCTCGATGGGCGCTGTTCTTTACTCGCTTCGTGTTCACTGTGACCTACCGCCCTGGATCCAAGAATATCAAAGCTGATGCTCTCTCACGCCAGTTCGAATCTACAGCCTCACCGCCCACCAAAGAACCCATTCTCCCTTCGACCATCATCCTGGCACCTATACAATGGGACATTATGACAGAGATTACCAACGCTCAACTCACAGATCCCTCACCGGCCGAATGCCCTGCGACACTCACTTACGTACCTGCATCTCTTCGTCAGAGGGTACTGCACATGATGCACATCTCCCCCAGCGCTGGCCATCCCGGCATCACCGCCACTGCACAACTGGTTAATAACCGTTTCTGGTGGCCTTCCCTGCAGTCAGACATAATCCATTACGTTCAGAACTGTGCCATTTGTCAAACCACCAAGTCACCCCGACAACTGCCTGCCGGCCTTCTTCAACCGCTGCCCATACCTCAACGGCCATGGTCCCACATTACCATAGACTTCGTGACGGACTTACCAAACTCCCAGGGTCTCACCACCATCCTCACCGTGGTGGATCGCTTCTCAAAGGCCTGTCGGTTCATTCCTCTGCCCAAACTACCGTCCGCCCTAGAGACTGCTGAACAACTGTGCAACCAAGTATTCCGGCTCTACGGTCTTCCCGAAGACATTGTCTCCGATAGAGGGCCCCAATTCACCTCACGCCTGTGGTCGGCCTTCTTCCAGAGGCTCAATGTCAACATTAGCCTCACTTCTGGCTACCATCCAGAGGCCAATGGCCAGGCAGAGCGAATGAACCAAGAGCTTATCCGTTACCTCCGCTCCTACTGCCACCAGAATCAGTCCGATTGGAGTCGGTATCTGTTCTGGGCCGAGTATGCTCAGAATTCGCTCCTGAAACCAGCTACGGGTCTCACGCCCTTCAAGTGTATCCTGGGATACCAGCCACCACTGTTCCCGTGGTCCGGCGAACCCACCGATCTGCCCGCTGTGAACAGCTGGCTTCGCAGAAGTGAGGCAGTCTGGAACGAGGCTCACGTTCATCTACAAAGAGCACTCAGGCGTCAGAAGGAACAAGCAGACCGAACCCGTCGTCCAGCTCCTGGTTATCTTCCTGGTCAGTGGGTCTGGCTGTCCACCCGGAATCTTCGTCTTCAACTTCCCTGCAAGAAACTCAACCCTAGGTACGTGGGTCCATTCAAAATCATCCGTCAAATCACTCCAGTATCCTTCCGTCTAGCTTTACCTCCTGAATACCGTATCTCACCCACTTTCCATGTCTCTCTGCTTAAGCCCGCAGGTGGTCCGAGAGGAGGGGAGAACCTAGAGGGGGTCGGTGACCAGAGACCTCCTCCCCTCATCATCGAAGGCGAGGAGGCTTACCAGGTCCACGAACTACTGGACTCCAGGCGCCAGGGCCGCTTGCTGCAGTATCTAGACTGGGAGGGGTTTGGCCCGGAGGAGCGGTCCTGGGTCAACGGCAACGACATCCTGGACCCCAACCTCATCGCCGAATTCCACAGGACCCATCCGGAGCGTCCGGCCCCTCGACCGCGTGGAAGACCCCGGCGCCGCCCGCCTCCTCGCTTCAGGAGCTGCTCGCAGGGAGGGGGCTCTGTCACGAATACGACCTCTGTGGCTCCCTCCGATCGCCACCTGAGGGCGCCATCTCCTGAATACTAACCATCCCCGAACTCCATTACCCACTATCCTTTGCTCCCCTGATTAGCTCGCCACCTGATCCATATCTTCCTGGACTATAAAAGACTCTTGTACCCACTGCCAGTCGCGAAGTCTTGTTTTGCCCCGGCCAACAATTCTGAGCGTTTATTCCCCTGTGTTTGTTTATCTTGTGTATGACCCTGGACTGCCTTGACTACTCTGATCTAGCTCGCTGCCTGCCTTGTGTTCTGTTTGCCTGCCATCTGGTTTACCCTACCCTGTCTGCCGCCAGCCCTGACTTCTTGCCTGTTCCAGACACTGAGTTTGCCTTGCCTCCTATATTGCCTTTGCCGTTGATTGACCCCAGCCTGTACGACTACGATTTTCTAATAAAGCTGCACATGGATTATTCAGAGTCTGCCTCGTTACAGGTATAGTGACCATATAATTTTTTTTTTTCAGACTTCTTATTAGAATGTGACCAGGAAATACTTTAAATTTGTAAACATTATTAAAAAACAGAAAAAAAAGACTTCTACAGGCTAAAGTGGCTATTTAGTGACCTCTCCTTACACTTGAGCAATAGTGAGAACCTGGCTCTCTCAAACCTAAATGGAGTGGAAAATGACTGGAAGGCAAAAAAACTTTCAAAATCTGATCCTTTGAAAAAACTGGAAGCCTAGGAGGTCACGTTAAATACTGATTTTTGCTTATAGAATCAATTTTGTTCTGATTTTTTGTGTGTGCATATTTCCTGTATTTTCTGTTTGCATTGTAATAAAGACCAAAAAATAAACATGGGTGGTCATTAAAACATTGCTAAAACAACAAAGCTAAGACTTTTGCACAGTACTGTATGGCCAAATGCAAAACCTAATACATGAAAGTAATTATGGCTGAAATTATATATAATTTGTTTGAAATAAATATTTTAAGTCTGCATAATTTGTTATGTGGGAATTCAAAGCAGTTTGTATTGTTAGATTATAATACATCTGATTTCTTATTTTCCAGGGAGTGGAGCAACTTTTCCATTAACAAAATTCTGATGCTGACCCAGAGGAGGGAGTGGTAGCCCCAGAGATCCACTGTCCCCATCAGACAAGAATCTTATTTTGTTCAGACACATCACCTTTGACTGACTGGGATCTTGATCTTCAGACACCTGATATTATGCAAATATTTTAATTTTTTTGGAGCTCTAGATTAAAACAAGACACAGTTCACAAACACACAAGAGGTTGTACTTTATTCTTATTAGTCCATACTGATCTTGGATTAGCATACCAACAACATATGAATGTTAAAGTGATAGTTCACCTCAAAAAATTCTCATATATTTTACTCACCCTCATGCTGTCCAAGATGCATATTACTTTCTTTCTACAGATAAACATGAATTAGGATTTTTAGGAAAATAATACATGTCTTCGAGTCCTAAAGACACAGTAATCCATGCGACCCCAGTGGATGAATCAATGTCTTCTGAAGTGAAACAATAGATGAGAAAAATACTAATAATTTAAACTGTTTTAATTATTAACAATCGTTTCCCACCAACCATCACACGTGTGTGGGTTACAGTCCACTTATGGGCTCACAGAGATGGACTATTTTCTTAAAGGTATTTGTGCTTATGTGGAGAATGAAAGTCATACAGTCAAACCAAAATGTATTCAGACAACATAACCATTTCATTCCATTCATTAAGTTTATTCACTATAGTTTAAAAAATGGTAATAAAATTATTTTATGAATTTATTTTATGAATTTTACACATGTATTCTATAATAGGTGCTTGTGCATTTTTATAGTAATGTACTGTATATCATGAGAATACTGTGGATTACATGAATATGCAGTTAGTGTTTTGTGGATTCTGGTCGTTCCTTTCACAACATAATTGCATCCAACACTTTCACTTTGATACTTGTGTGTATGCTGTAGTCAGTGGTGTTCTGAAATGAGGAGGCACATTTTTTTTTTTTATGAATCAATGTAAATTCATGTGCATTACTCTTAAAGTTGACACATCTTCCTTGTTAAATAAGCATTACTTTATAGTACACCAAAAAAGAAACAAAATACAATTATATTTTGTAATTTTATATTAACAATGTAATGTTCTCAGAACCAAGTCATCATCAAGTTAGTGTTTTAAGCATTTCTACATTCATTCCAAAATAATAACTAAAGGCAATAATAATATAAACAATATTTTATTTGTGTACTGCGGTTTTTCTTTTTAATTGTCAACCTAGGATATTTTGGATCATCAGTCATGCTCCATTAACAACGTCTGTCACAGACACGAATTGTATTTTTAATTTCACCAAACTGATTGCACTAAAAAAAAACCGCAGTCATCAAGCTTTCAGTCCATTTCAAGTTTGATTTTGATGTGATATAAAGCGGTGATATCTAACTGTGATCTGTTTACTTACTTTTCAATTAGTCTTCCCATTGACGCCATCATTTGTTCAGTCAAACTGACGCGCGGAACGCGCACGTCAACAAGAGGCGGGATTTATCGCACAAGCCAATCATATCCAATCATAACCAATTACATCCAATCATAGCGCGATGGAGACATTGCCTCCTCTCACGTGACTTTCCTCCATTCATTCTCAATTACCCCCCACAAAACCCACCGCACGCCGGGGGTCTGATGATTTTAAATGGTTTTCTATGAGAGCAAAAGGAGGCATGACTCCATAGACTGTAAAGCATGACTCCTCTGTGTAACTTTACCTGTGGGTGTCGCTGTTGGGCAGTGTTCCTTAAGAAAGACTTGCGCTCTTTTTAATGTCATAATTTGTAATATTTGTGTTGTTTTATATGTAATATGGATTATTTTCTCATCCTATTTTTTTGAGGAGGCACTGCCTCCCTTGCCTACTCGGAGGAAACGCCCCTGGCTGTAGTGACCAAAAAAGAATTTAAATTTATTTGAATTGATTCATATTTTCATTTACATTTATTCAACTGTTTTTTTTATATATATAAGTCACAATTGAAACTGTTGATGATTGTTAAAAAAAATCTACTTTTATATGTTAGATGATTATGTTAACTAAATAAAATAACTAAATAAAATTATTAGAATGATAAAAAAATGGCAACAAGATCATTCTTTGTGTGGAGTACTGAAATGCCCTTTGAGGTCTATACCGTCTTACAGCAAGCCACGACTGTTATTTTCATATTGTTTGAATCCTTCAGAATTTAGTGATTATTAATTGTGATGGTGTATGTGCATATGCTAACAATGGGTAGAGTGATGGCCATAGTTGCCAACCTTGATTACCTGGTTGAAGTGAGACTTTCTTGACGGCTGAATATATACATGTATATGATACTAGTATTCTCTTTAAACTGTAACAGCACAACCTAATCAGACCCAACAATAGAGAAGAGTCATCAGAAATAATCAAATATTCTCCAAAAGCATTGGACATTATGCAATATTTTCAGTATTATAACCTTTAATGTACAATTAAACCTTAAGACATTCATTTTCTCTCGCGTTTGATCTCTCACGCTCCTAAAAGTTTATGTTGACAAAATAGAAGCCGCAGATAAATACAGATAAAATTCAAAAACAAAACTCATATCTTTAAATGAAATAAGAAGCCACTTACAGACGCTCACCTCCACACATGTAATTGTAAACACAACGCTGACGTCTTCACTTCCAGGTCACGAAGAAGCTGTCAATCAAAAACTTAGTAGCCAATGAGAACACACCACTGCTGGCCCCGCCCCCGCGAGAGATTTGTGCCAGAAAGACGAACGAAAACTCTGGGATGGTAAACGAAAACCTCAGAAGCATAAATGAAAACTCTTTTGTAAAACTCTGGAAATGCTTTTGTAAGTAAAGATCAGTGAAAGAAAGAAAAGAAAAGAAACTGTTAGCAAAACATGCAGTGTATTAAAAACAAAGTCAAACATTTTGCCTGCGATTTATTTTTTTTAAGTTTCAAAGACTTTATTCAGTTTCAATTTATATTTTTATTAGTTTTTTTGAAAAGTTACGTTCGTTATTTTTGGAACAAATGTAATTCCGTATTTTACATTAATGACTGCTACGTTAAATAAAGTTTATTAATAATGGTAGGTGAGTTATTTTACCTTTGAACACTGTTGATGAACCTGATCTTGCTCAGATGTTGTTCTCCTCCTTATCAAGCGCCACAAATATATACAAAGATTTGTACAAGCATATACAACTCACAACAAGTACAAAAAAAATTAAACATAAGAATATGTAAAGTGAAATAATTCATGCCAGGGGTAAAATTATAACAATTAAAAGTACATCATTTGTCTTTCTTGCTTTTTTGTTCTTAATTTTGTCTGATGTAGTACCATATTGTACCATATGATGTATTTCATAACAAGATGGCGCCGCGCATGGCAGCCACAGTGCTTAGCTCTTCAGTGTTTGTTCTGTTTTTGTTAGTTTTTCCTGTTTTCTGTTTTTCAAACACCATCAGTTTTACCAGGGATGAACTGCTGAACATTCGGCAGTACACACCACAAAATCTTTTACCGGATTTCGATTATTCAGACGTTTTGTTGAATGTTGTAGTCGGCGGAGCGGCAGCGCTGTTTAGACGCTTCAGGAAGCGCAGACGGGGAAAGCGCGCCGGCGCCCTCGTGAAGCTCAGACAGCGCGGATTAAGGACGCCGCTGCCTAGCATCCATCTGGCGAATCTCCGCTCTCTGCCCAACAAAACGGACGAACTCCTTCTGCTCGCCCGGACAAATAAGGATTTCTCGAACTCGGCTGCTCTGTGCTTCACGGAAACCTGGCTGAACGATGCCATTCCGGACAGCGTGTTAAGTCTGCCAGGCTTTCGGCTATTTAGATCAGATCGAAGCTGCTGCCACCGATCTGGACGAGCTCACAGAGACTGTAACTTCATATATCAGTTTCTGTGAGGATCTGTGCATTCCTACAAAGACCCATATAACTTTTAACAATGACAAACCCTGGTTCACTGCAAAACTCAGCCAGCTCCGTCAGGCCAAAGAAGATGCTCGCAGAAATGGGGACAGAGTCTTGTACAAACAGGCCAAATACACACTGGAAAAGGAGATTAGAGTGGCAAAGAGGAAATATTCCGATAAGCTTCGGAATCAGTTCTCTTCTAATGACACAGCTTCAGTCTGGAAAGGTCTGAAAGTTATCACCAACTACAAGACACCATCCCCCAGCTCTGTGGTGAATCAACAACTGGCAGACGATCTTATCGAGTTTTATTGCAGGTTTGAAAAATCACCATTCACACCTTCAACAACCCCCCTCTCCCCCACTCCCCCACTCCTCAACTTCAGTTCAGTGAAGATGACGTGCGCCAGGTCTTCAGAAAGAACAAGAGAAGAAAGGCACCAGGCTCAGACAGCGTTTCACCAGCCTGTCTGAAAACCTGCGCTGACCAGCTAGCCCCCAACTTCACACAAATCTTCAACAGATCACTGGAGCTGTGCGAAGTCCCCTCATACTTCAAACGCTCCACCATCATCCCCGTCCCAAAGAAACCCAAAATTACTGGGCTAAATGACTAGAGACCTGTGGCTCTAACGTCTGTGGCCATGAAGTCATTTGAAAGACTGATTCTGGCTTATCTGAAGGACATCACCGGACCCTTACTGGACCCCCTGCAGTTTGCTTACCGAGCAAACAGGTCTGTGGATGATGCAGTCAATATGGGACTACATTATGTTCTCCAGCATCTGGATCTTATGTGAGGATCCTGTTTGTGGACTTCAGCTCTGCTTTTAACACCATCATCCCATCACTCCTCCAGCCCAAACTAACTCAGCTCCCTGTGCCCACCTCTGTCTGTCAGTGGATCACCAGCTTCCTGACAGACAGGCAGCAGCTAGTGAGGCTGGGAAAACTCACATCCAGCACCTGCCCCATCAGCACCGGCGCCCCTCAGGGTTGTGTCCTCTGCCCGCTGCTCTTCTCCCTCTACACCAACGACTGCACCTCTAAAGACCCCTCTGTCAAGCTCCTGAAGTTTGCGGACGACACCACACTGATCGGCCTCATCCGGGACGGTGACGAGTCTGCTTACTGACTGGAGGTTGAACAGCTGGCTGTCTGGTGCAGTCTTAACAACCTGGAGCTCAACACGCTCAAGACAGTGGAGATGATCGTGGACTTCAGGAGAAACCCCCTGCTCTCCACCCACTCACCATCATGAACAGCACTGTGGAGCCAGTGGAATCATTCAGGTTCCTTGGCACCACAATCTCCCAGGACCTGAAGTGGGACAACCACATCGAGTCCATTGTGAAAAAGGCCCAGCAGAGGTTGTTCCTTCGCCAGCTGAGGAAGTTCAACCTGCCACAGGATCTGCTGAAACAGTTTTACTCTGCCATCATTGAATCCATCCTCTGCACTTCAATTACCGTCTGGTTCAGCTCAGCTTCCAAATCTGACCTCAGAAGACTACAGAGGGTAGTCCGGTCTGCTGAGCGAATCATTGGCACAACCCTTCCCACTCTCCAAGAACTGTACTTATCCAGAGTGAGAAAAAGGGCAAAGAAGATCACTCTGGACCCCTCACATCCAGCACACTCACTCTTTGAACTGTTGCCATCTGGTCAACGCTACAGAGCCCTGAACACCAGAACGACCAGACACAGGAACAGTTTCTTCCCTCAAGCAATCCATCTCATGAACACTTGACAAACACGGAACACACAACACTATTACACATTATTTACTTAAAACACTTATTTATATTTCAAATTTGCACACATAACTGTACATACAAATTGTCTATATTATGTATTGTTTTTTGCTTTTTTTGCACTTTGTCTATCTTGTAAATTTGTATATTATTATTTTATTCTTTTTATTATGTGTCTTGTCGCTGTCACTCTGTTGCACTGTGGAGCTTCTGTCACCAAAAAAAATTCCTAGTATGTGTAAACAACATACCTGGCAATAAAGCTCTTTCTGATTCTGATTCTGAACCTGGGCTCTCATAACACCTGAGCAGTGCCACAGACTGATGGACTCTAGTGATGCGCGGGTCGTCTCATAACCCGCGGGTAACCTGCGGGTCGGGTTGGGGCGGGTAAAGAAATTGTCACTTTATTTGCGGGGCGGGTTGGGGCGGGTCATTAAAAACAAACAAAATAAATAAATAAATCCATGTTTGTTGCGTGCAATTCCCTATAGCCTATATTAAATATTTGGGAATATCTATTTTCATATTTTATTAGGTTCTTTGATAAGGTTACAAAACGAAGGCCGTAGCAACATAACTTGCGTGATGTCCCCAAACCTTTGGCGTCACGTCATGAAAGCGGCGCACGCACAGCAGCTCCCGGCGCCAGCCACGACAACAAAAACGGAGAAATAAAAGTGAAGATGGAAGACGAGGTGTGGGAGAAATTGAGGTCGGGAATTTACATAATTAAAAGAAAAAAAAATTTAGGCTGCTAAATCTAATGTTTGGGACCGGTTCTCAGAAATAGCTGCAGCAAGAGACGAGACAGTATCGGCTACGACGTGAAGTGCAACTCGTGTGAAACTCGTGTGAAAAAATATACAAACACTAGAGCCACAAAATGAGCACTTCCAGCATGTCAAGACATATTTTCCGTGTGTTAAATAAAACAAAAGTTCAGTGGTTATGTAGCGTAGGCTGTAAACTGTTGGCCAATACAAATCTGAAATAAAAAATTATTTAGCCTGTTAGATGAATACAGACGCTGCTTTGTAAATGTTGAAAATGTTTATCATTATCTTGTTATTAAAATGACCTGATTTATGGTTCATATTCATAATCGTGTGTTGTTGTTGCCTGTTTACAGGGCGATGTTTCCAAGCACTTTCAGGCTGAAATAAAGGCTGTTTTCATTTATATTACAATGCCTAGTATGTAGGGTGACCACCTGGCTATTGATCTGTTGCATGACAGTAGATGTGATTTTGCGGGACAATGCGAGACACGTGTGACAGATAAATTTGTAAATTAAAATGTAATATAGTGATTTACACTTGTTGGCAAACTTGGCATACGCGCCGATTAATGTTTCTGCCGGTGGGTGCCCACACTACAATGTTGTTCTTATGGCAACATTAAATCCTGGAGAGAAGAAAATTCTAGATTCACGGCTGCACATGCAGGAGGACAAATTTTGAGCGCGCAGATGTAATATCTGAGAGAGAGCGCGGGCGCGTCCAGTTAAACCGCCTGTGAGCGGAGATTGCTCGTGCATTTGATGCGCTCTCGTGATACAATAATGCGCTCTCGACATTTTTCATTATAACAACGCCATAGAACCCGCATTAAATGAACTATAAACGTGAGAAGAAAGTCGTGTCTGAACGTCGCAATTTTGTATTGTTTTAAAACAAATGGAGAATATCTCGTTTTTCTGTAGGTGCTCGACCATTTCCGTGTGTGGCGCTTGATCGCTGCCGTTCGTTGGAAATATTTGCCATCAGAATGGATGATTACATGCTTTAAATAATCGATTTAGGCAGCTTTGAGCAGCTCTTGAGGTTCTTATCTAGTATGTGAGATGAAATCCTTGCTGGTGTAGTGTTTACTGACTCAGTTGATGTCCACTCTCTCTATGATTGCATTGGTTGGTTATTTTCACAGCTAGAATATGACGACTGCACAAACAGATTTTTAAATGCCAGTCATAGTTTTTATTATATTTCTTACTGTTGTATTGTAATTTCAGGGATAAAAAAAAAAACTACAGACGTAAATGAAATGCTGGACACTACTTAAGTCTTGCGGGACGCGGAACAAAGCTCCCAATTTCGGGACTGTCCCGCGAAATGCGGAACGGGTGGTCACCTTACTAGTATGTCTATTTAATGGCTGCGGGTGCGGGGCGGGGCGGGTTGTAAAAATAGATACAGTGGTGCGGGGCGGGCTGGGGCGGGCCAAATAATTTCATAAAAGCGGGACCCGCGGGTTGGAAAAAAAGCCGACCCGCGCATCACTAATGGACTCCATGCCACGCCGCATTGCTGCAGTAATTCAGGCAAAAGGAGCCCCAACTAAGTATTGAGTGCTGTACATGCTCATACTTTTCATGTTCATACTTTTCAGTTGGGCAAGATTTCAAAAAATCCTTTCTTTGTATTGGTCGTAAGTAATATTCTAATTTTCTGAGATACTGAATTTGGGATTTTCCTTAGTTGTTAGTTATAATTATCAAATTAAAAGAAATAAACATTTGAAATATATCAGTCTGTGTGTAATGAATAAATATAATATACAAGTTTCACTTTGTGAATGGAATTAGTGAAATAAATCAACTTTTTGATGATATTCTAATTATATGACCAGCACCTGTACTGTAAAAAACAATTGATGGGGGGTGTTGATGGCACAGTGGATAAGACATGCCTTTAGTGTGAGAGTTTCGGGTTTGAATCCACTGTGACACACCAATGTGTTCCTGAGCAAGACACTTAACCCCTAGTTGCTCCAGAGGCGTGCGACCTCTAACATACTTAGCAATTGTAAGTTGCTTTGGATAAAAGCGACAGCTAAATTAATATATGTAAATGTAAAGATAGTGGGTTTTAGTTAGGACAGCTAAAAAAGTTAAATCTCTAAAGTAATAATCTTCGGACAGCAGGTATTTCATATTACCTTTGATTGTGTACACTTTTTCCCCGAGATAAAGCTAGCTCGGCCGGTTCCACGTCTCGCAAACATGAAGTAGGCGATGTCCAAATTTTCAACTCCTTGATCTCCGCGAACCCTGTAACATAGAAATAATATGAGGTGTAATCAAGAACATCTGCAACAGTAACCCTTAGCAGTGAATCTGACAGTTAGATGAAACAACTAAAATGACTGACAGAGTTTCCTCAACAAAATTTTCTGTATTTTAGGGATAATTAATTAATTCAAATTAAAAATTAATAAATGCTCTGTATTTGTATAGCGCCTTTCTAGTCTCTGCGACCACTCAAAGCGCTTTTACACTACATCGAATTCCCCATTCACACACATTCATACACTGGTGGAACAGCAGTATCTTGCTCAAAGATGCTTTGACATGTAGCCTGGAGGAGCCGGGGATTGAACCTCCATTCTTCCGATTAACGGGCAACCCATTCTATCTCCAGAGCCACAGCTGCCCGCAATAATAAGACAGACAGATAATATATATTATTTGAAAAATAAATAAAATAATCTAATAATAATAATTACCTTGATGGAACACCATGGAGCTGGGTGGCCTCAAAGAAAAAGGAGAATGCTGTACTGGCACGGTTGTTAGTTGCTGCATCCAAATACAGGACCTGTGTAAATAATTACTGATTATTAACTAAAAAGATTTAGTGACAGCAATTACAATCAACAACAAAGTTTAGAACTGTTTAAAAAGGAAACAGTAATCATGTATATACTGATGATGTTCAGTATTGCAGAAACAATTCCATTAACCAATTAGTCATTCGGTAAAAAATATATTATTTTAAACAGCATGATCGTATTAGTCATTTATCAAATAAAATTATCAACATTTGCTGGTTACAACCTCACAAATCCTAACATTTATTTGCTAATCTCTATCCATCCTTATGATAATATGTAACTTTTTTTTAACCTGTAAGATTAAGTTCGCAATTAGTGGATGTGACTTTGTGATCTGCAACTTGTGAAATGCATTTTCCTAATTTACATTCAAAAATGTTTTCAGTAACCGAAAACACAATTACATTAAACGTTAGGTGAAGGCATCTTGTTCACATTGTCAATTACTTTATTTCTACCTGAATCCATATCAGGCAAGTAAACCATGGCAGAAGCTTAAGTAATGCATCTTGCTGAGGATTAACATGTTCTACAGGCTTGTCATATTTAAGTATGTGTAAGTCTACTACATTATCAACAACAGTTGGATAGAAAGGTTGGATTTCTATCTACAGTACAGAAGGATAAGTGGTTGAGAATGTGGTTGAGTGATATGATCTTTTAAGTCCCCCCAAATATTGTAGAATATATGAAAGAAATAGTTTTTGCAATTCTATAACATTCAATAAGGAAAATCTTTCTATGAAGGCCGGAACCCTACAGACATTTATATACCCTATAAATTAAGTCTGTAGGGTTCCGGCCTTCATAGAAAGATTTTCCTTATTGAATGTTATATAATTGCAAAAACTATTTCTTTCATATATTTTACAATATTTGGGGGGACTTAAAAGATCATATCACTCAACCACATTCTCAACCACTTATCCTTCTGTACTGTAGATAGAAATCCAACCTTTCTATAGCTTGATTTGAAATTATTTACCTAGCAAAGTGGATATTGTATATATGAATTGTACTACCTTTCTGTAAAATCCATCAACTCCACCAAATATTATCAGGTTGTACCTATGAACAAAAAGTAATACAAAACAAAAAAACAAACAAAAAGAACATTGTTGACTGATAATTACCATGTCACACAGATCACTGCCTTGCATGCTTTAAATAAAGTTGTAACTTTGGTGTAAAATTGGGTTGGATACTATGGAGGTGAACAGAGAGATACAAAATACACTATTGTGGACTCATATCACACCCAGGGAATTAGCCTCATCTTCGGTCCTGGAGGTCAGAGGGCCCCCAAGGACCTGAGTTTAAAACCACTGATTTACATAACACCTTAGCAAGGATAAAGTTAGCTTAAAATACATAAAAACATACCTAAAACATACCTGATAAGTTTATGGTTGGTGTCAACATGTACCAGTGCAAGGGGACCTCGAACTGAGTATGATCTTCGCACAATGCAGCCAAGTTGTGCAAGTCGGGAAAGAACTCCAGCGGCATCCATACGATGCATTGATGCCTCTCCCACTGCACACGGTTACCCAATGCCATGAGCTGTCCCTTCACATTTCTGTACCCTGCATTGGGCATCTGGGTTTTTATAGCTCTCACCATGTTATCAAGTTCTGAGTCAGTCATGGTGCTGTAGCATCCTGTCACACTTAGGCCCAATCCCAATTCTATTTTATACCCCTTCCCCTTCCCCCTTCCCCTTCCCCCTTCCCCCTTCCCCTTGCCCCTTGAAACAGAGTGTCAAGGGGTAGGGCTGAAAATATTCCCCTAAGAAATGGGACACCACAACTAGACCGTTACACGTCATCATAAGTCGTCGCTAGCTCCTACGTCATAGATGCGCTGATGTTTATCACACACTTCTAAGATGCCATCGATAGCTGTAGTGATCTCTGTTGCTTGGGCGCCAGCTATTTTTACTATTAGTGCACATATCTCACAGTAATCAGGCACAAGCAACATAAACGTTTAACAGATGACTCACTCCCAAAGTTGTTTTGCTGTGTATTTCGATTTCAAGAAACGCTGCTCGTTTTCTGCACGAAAACGTATGAGCCTGCGTGTTTCCTCAGGAGTCCCTACATACAATACTGATACAATACAACGCAAACTGAATGCACTTTTTGTTTATATCATGTAACATACACGTATTTATGGACGTAACCACAACAAAACAATACATTAATCAGGCATGCGGCAAAAAGACAAGTTAGCTGCCACCGGATTTGAATTTATGTTGTCAAATCAACGCGGGTTTCAATAAAATATAAAAAAATATGTTGTGGAACTATCATAAAGTAAAAAACATTAGCAAACTTTTTTCATAGCGATTTTAACAAATCTTTTTTCGGAGAACATAACCGTTATACATGAACACAAGATTAAAGGCAACATAAAACAAGTGATTATTTATTACTAAAATACTGTTTACCATAAGAAAATACTTACATTTATGGGTCTCTCTGCTCGCTCGGTCAGCCATGTTGGAAATTTATCATACCCCTTCGTCTGAAGTGTGGTCCTGAAAAATCTTCGTTTGAAGGGCTACCTGGCCTTTCCCCCTACCCATTCCCCTCCAACCAAATGAGAATTGGGACATCCCTACCCCTTCACGTGAACGCACGAAACAAAGGGGAAGGGGAAAGGGGTAGAATTGGGATTGGGCCTTAGTCCATATTCCTCCATCCTACGGAATATAGTGCGTTGTGATACCCCTAACAACTGAGCTATACAGGGTACTGAGAATTGTGCTTCTAGTAAGTAATGCAACTGATCTCTCTGTATAATCAGCCTGGGTCCTCCTCTTAACCCCACAGATGTGTCTAAATGTGACACAGCTGGATTGTTTTCAACTGCAGCTTGGACCAGCTCCAACAAATGGTTTAACTGCTGCAAAATGTCAGTGCCAATGTGTATCTGATCAGCAAAAGACTGAATTAAAATTAATTCATTGTTGCAGACAAACTCGAGGAAGTCCAAATCGACAGGTTGTCTTGAAAGTGCTTGCTGCACTCTAGACCGCAGCCGCTCAAGTAACTCCTCCCGAAGGACATCCTGGCAATAAAAGGGAAATTAATTAGAAATTAGCACTCCAAGAAAGTCACAGAAACAACACTAAACTTGCAAATACAGAACAATGCCAAAAGATCTATACATGAAATGCATAGCATAGCCTACAATTTTGTATGCAGTTTCAAAACAGCTCAAACCTTCAAGATTCTACCTACATTTTTATATTGTGATTGACATCAAACTTAGAAGTTGTCACTTTTACCAAAACAAGACAGCTGTGAGCAGTAAAATATAATAGTGTCCTTCAACATCATAATTTTAAATGTATATGCATACATCGGCAGCAAATGTAGGCTATTATTTCACCCCACGAAACCCAAATGAATGAAAATGAACATTTCACTATGGCATGTTGAGGGTTAACGTTAGGCATGGTCAGGAGGAGTGATGAATCTGCCCGGGAAAATTCACCATAACTTTACTTTAAAGTTTCGAACACAGCCTCAGTTAGCTAGTGACTACAGAGATGATCACAAGCATGCTAATAAGTTCACAGGTATTAGCTAGCTTTTTAGTTAGCTAAAGTTAATGGTTACAACATGGTACTGTTAACAAAGTTTTTCACCTCTCTCCCAGCCATGGACGTGGTTCTTGCAGCTCTAGACGGGACCTTGTAGCCAGAGATCCTTGCATCCTCTGTTTGCGTATCCTGTGCGCTTTCGTCATTGGGGGAGCAGTCGGTCAATCCCACCTTTCCAGTAAATATGACTTGTGATTGGACTGTACGTCAGCAGACAGCAAAGCATTGGCCAAGAGCAGAAGGCCCTCCCTCCAGGCTTTTTTTTTTAAGTTGCGAGGTTGCGAAGCTTCATTTTCGCTCAGTCTGAGTTTCAGAGCAGAGCTGCGTTTCGCCCTTTCGAACCTCAGTTTTCAGAGTTTCAAAACTTTTTTTCACCTATTCGCACACCAGTTTTCAGATCACTATTTACAAGGTTTCAAATCTGGAAAACAAACTATACACTGGGAGAACAGTGACAAATTCGAAACTCTGAAAAAAATGATTGCACAACAGCGTAAAAAAAGAGTGTTGCACTTCTGAAGAAGGAAAACTCAAAAACAAAATTATGTTTGCAGAGATTTTTTTTTTTTTTTTACATTTTGCAAGCTTGCAAATCTTATTTTTCGATCTTGCAAAACTTTTTTTTGTAAGATTTTGAGTTTTCGAACACTTAGTTTCAACCTTTCACAACTTTATTTTCAGTTTTGAATCATGGCAGGATATTAATCCCATAGTGTGCTTGTTTTTTTTATTTATGAGGACACAAATGTGTATAATGACATGGGTATGACAAGAGGTGACTTATGAGGACATTCCCCATGTCCCCACTTTTCAAAAGGCTTATAAATCATACAGAATGAGTTTTTTTGAGAAAGTAAAAATGTGCACAGTTTCCTGTGATGGTTAGGTTTAGGGGTAGGGGTGGTGTAGGGGGATAGAAAATACAGTTTGTACAGTATAAAAACCATTACACCTATGGAATGTCCTCACAATTCACAAAAACGAACATGTGTGTGTGTATCAGGTAATGGGTTCAAATGTCAAAAATGCAGTAATTTCGTCAACTTACCAGCGAGCGAACTTCGGCTGCTCCACGACACGCTTTCCTTCCGCATTCCAAAGTTCCTATGGGAGTCAATGGGAGTATCCCACCTCTGTTTTCCAACGGATCTGAGCGCTACACTGCGATATGTTTGTTTCTGTTTCGTTTTGACTCAAGCTTGACGTGTCGGTGCTGAACGAACATCAGTGAATTTGACGGTAAGTTCAGTTATCAGCTTTATTTAATATCGTGTCATGTTGTTATATGATGTTGTTCTGTGTGTTTATATGATCGTGACACACTCTTGTTCACTGACAACAACAAACACTGACGACCATAAAATGGATGACGCTGGAAATTGACGGGATTTTGATCGGATTCAAATGAGCAGCTGATTCTGAAAAACAAGACTAATGTTCTCTCAAACTCATAAATAAACGTCTTTCCAGTAACTTTAATAGATGGTTTGTTTTCTGTTAGATCGTGACATAATGAAAGTTATCTGTTAGTGTCAAATGTTATATGAATGTCTCTTTTTAACTTCTACTTTATCAGGACATTCAGAAAACATTCAAAAGTAACGTTCCCTTAATGTTTACAGAATGATCAAATGAAATATTCCTTTAGTGTACACCTAACTAAGACATTTTGGTCGTTCAAAGAATATTTAGAAATAATGTTTTCATAACTTAGTATCAAGACATTCTTAGAGCACATGTTGTTCACTGGGGTATGTGCTGAAATGAGCACACTGTAAATTACTTTAATTAAAGCATCTGCCAAATGCAGGAAATGTAATATTAATGTATAGCTAATGTTCCCAGTGTTTCCATATACAGGGAAGATGTCAGACTTTGAGACGAGGAAGAGAAAGAGATCTTCATCTCCAGATCCCAGCTGTGTGTCTCTGAAGAGCAATCGATCCATGCCTCCTCCTCTTAACTTCAGTGATGGTCCAGTGACCTCTGACCCCAGGTGATTATCACCATTATTTAGTGAGTTTCCTGCTGTAGTGAAACTAGATTGAGACACTTATTTATAAGAAAATCAATATACAATGTCAGTGTTTACTTATATAGCAAGATAGATATGATGAAATGTTCAAATATGTACAGGTCTGAGCAGAAAGCAGAATTTTTGTTGTCACGGAAACAGTTACAGTATTTTCCAGAAAAGAAATCACAGCTGACTGTAAGTCACAACGGGTGAAAAATTACATTGTTGAGGGGGAAAAATACAGAAAAGTTAAATCTGTGCATAAGTCATATTTTATTATTACAACTATAAAGCAGCTCTACAGAAGACAGTCGTGTCATTATTCAGCTGTTCAGTTCATGTTTTGTTCTCTTCTGATAGTTTCAGCGCCGTCACATCAATAATATTTCTGAATATTGTCTTTTAAAGTCCAAGTAATGAAGACAAAACTAGGACAGGAATCTGAGAGACCAAAACTTCTACATAAGAGTCCAAAACAGACAAATATAAGATGCAGCACATTTCAGATGATAGAAAATGTGACTTAAATTCCAGAAAATATGTTAAAGTTTAATGTAAATATGTGGAATATAACAGGAGTCTGTTAAACTGACACTTCTCTCTTAAATGTGTTGCTGTTCTTGCATGACTTATTGATGAACATGTTTTTATGTTTGCATTTTGTTTCCAATCAGAGATGATCAGACTGGAGACCAGGATTCTCCTCAAGCAGTAGATGATGAACTCCAGAGAGTCAAAGACCAGCTCAAAACCAGCATGAAGAACAAGTATGAGAGATTATTTGAGGGACTGAACCTCCAGGAGAATGAAACCCTCCTGAACAGGATCTACACACAGCTCTACATCATAGAGGGAGAGAGTGAAGGAGTGAATGAAGAACATGAGGTTTTCCAGATGGAGAAAACAGCCAGAACACAACACTCACAAGACACTCCAATCGACTGCAATGACATCTTTAAAGCCTCACCTGAACCAGGATATGAGGAGAAACACCAGATCAAGACTGTTCTTACTAAAGGCATCGCTGGAATCGGAAAAACCATCTCTGTGCAGAAGTTCATTCTGGACTGGGCCGAGGGAAAAACCAATCAGGATGTAGATTTCATGTTTGTGCTTCCATTTCGAGAGCTGAACTTGATCCGAGATCACCAGTACAGTCTTCACAGACTTCTGCTGGACTTTCATCCTGAACTTCAAGATCTGGACTCAAAGATTTATGAGGAGTGTAAAGTTGTGTTCATCTTTGATGGTCTGGATGAAAGCAGAATCGCACTGATGTTTTCAGACGCTCAGAAAGTTTCTGATGTGACCGAGTCTTCATCAGTTTCTGATGTGACTGAGACTTCATCAGTGGGTGTGTTGATGTCAGAGAAAGTTTCTGAAGTGACTGAGACTTCATCAATGGGTGTGTTGATGTCAAATCTCATGACAGGAGAGCTGCTTCCCTCTGCTCTCATCTGGATCACCTCCAGACCAGCAGCAGCCAATCAGATCCCCTCCAAATACATCAACCGTCTGACACAGATTCAGGGATTCAATGAGCTTCAGAAGGAGGAATATTTCAGGAAGAGAATCAGTGATGAGCATCAAGCCAGCAGAATCATCTCACACATCAGAAGAGCAAGAAGCCTCCATATCATGTGCCACATACCCGTCTTCTGCTGGATCTCATCCACTGTGCTTCAGAAGCTCCTGAAAGAAGATCTGAGTGCAGAAATCCCTCAAACTCTGACTGAAATGTACATCCACTTCCTGCTGATTCAGATCAACATGAGGAATCAGAAGTATGAAGAGAGAGATCCAGAGAAACTGCTGCAGTCCAACAGAGAAGTGATTGTGAAACTTGCTGAAGTGGCTTTCAATCAGCTGATGAAGGGCAATGTGATGTTCTATGAGGAGGACCTGAGAGAGAGCGGCATAGACGTCACTGACGCCTCAGTGTATTCTGGGATTTGCACTGAGATCTTTAAGGAGGAATCTGTGATTCATCAGAGGAAAGTCTACAGCTTCATTCATCTGAGCTTTCAGGAGTTTCTCGCTGCTTTCTATGTGTTTTACTACCATGTGATCAAGAACAAGAAACCACTGGATGAATTCAGAGTGTACAGATCTTATAAAGACTCTCTGTATTCTCTACTAACATCAGCAGTAAATAAAGCCCTCAGGAGTGAGAATGGACAGCTGGATCTGTTCCTGCGGTTCCTGCTGGGCGTCTCACTGGAGTCCAATCAGAGACTCTTACAGGATCTACTGACACACACTGAGAACAGCTCAGAGAGCATCAGGAAAATCACACAGTACATTAAAAAGATGATCAAAGATGAATATAGAGTTCTCTCCACTGAAACGTCCATCAATTTGTTCCTCTGTCTGCTGGAAGTCAAAGATCAGTCTCTGTCCAGAGAGATTCAGGAGTTTGTGAAATCAGACAAACACTCAAAGAAGAAACTCTCTCCATCTCACTGCTCAACAATCTCCTACATGATTCAGATGTCAGAGGAGCCGCTGGATGAGCTGAACCCCATGAAATACAACACAGAAGATGAGGGGAGAAGACGACTGATACCAGCTGTGATCAACTGCAGAAAAGCTCAGTGAGTGTTTAATCATTGACTAAAGTATCAGATTTAATAATGAATCTGACACCTTTAAAATAAATGTTCCTAAATGAGAGATTTTCTCCTCAATAACAGAATCTTAAAGGGTCACGACACGCCTTTTTAATACAGTAGATAGTCACTAAAATGCCTGTTATCACCGCGGGTAAACACAACCCAGTCACGTGTGAAACTCGTTGGTGAAATCACCACCAGGTGGCGCAAAGGGATGGTCGACACCATTGATCAGTAAAGCTGGATTTGAGACATTTTCACTTGTGAATGAAGATAAAATGACATAAATTACTGCTAATATTAATAGCAATAATCATATATCGTTATGACATTTAATCTTCAGTAATTATTCATCATAAATGCTTAATGTTCAGCTATTTGACGACTGTTACAGTGAACTATTACAGTGACGGTTGTGCTTGAAGTGTGCTTACTTTTTACTGTACAGCACTAGCCAGTGTTTTACATTATTATATATTTAAAGAGGCGTGAATTTGCCATAAAATAAATGAAACGATAGAGAAGGTGGATTACTGTGAATGGGAATATGAGTGATAAAGATCTAGTTTTCTAACACATATTTACTCTGACAGCATTGAGACTACATTAAATGTCAAAATAAAAGATTTACCTTACATTTCAACAGGTCACACATGTACATGACATAGTCACACATAAAAATATCTGCCAATGAGGGAAGAAAAATAATCTTAATTTAAAGGGACAACAAGTTTTATTTTTCTTGCCTGTTGGATATCAGATGTTAAAATCCAAAGTTTGTCAGAATTGTAGAGACTTGGTGGTGTGTCTGATTAAAACACTGGAAAAGTTCTAATCCTTACAGTCTTTAATTTATTTAGTTCAGGATGCTTGAGTCTTGACTTCTTTGGATGACCCAAAGCACAAAGATACAGGGAGCAAATTCACATGACAGATGTTCATAAGACAGGATTAACAGGATGGATAGGATGATCAGGATGGATAGAATGAACAGGATGTATAGGATGAACAGGATGGACCTTAGTCACTAAAACCATACAAAGAGATAATCAGATTCAAACAAACAATTCATAAATAAACATTAACAATACATATTCAATCCAAGATGATTATTAAACCCAATCCAAGTAATTCAAGTAAACAAATTCAAACCATACAATTGTCAAAAACAAACTTACTTAACGCATCCTAAAGAACTCAAAGGACATAGTTGGGTGTCCATTCAAACACCCCCTCCTCACCAATGCAAAAGAACAAAGGCAGGAAATGAGGTCTATTTATAGACCTTGACCAGGGAATTATGGGTAATGTAGTACACCAAATATGGTAATGTAAGTTGCTGGGATTTGTGAAAAATGTAGTACAAAAAAATAAAAGGGAAAAAAAAGGAACAAATAGGTCAGTTTACAACATTGCCCTTTGGCAATTTTTACTTTTTTCTTTTCAGAAAACAAGACTTTATGTCACTTTTCTTCTGAAGTAAATGTATCTTGATTTAAGAATGTTTAGATATATTTGCACAAAACATGTTCAAAACATGAATTTCTCCACCCTCATTGTGACCGTCTGTCAGAAACGCTCGGTTTATGATAAATGACATCTGTTTTGATCGGCTGATGTCATTGCGTCTCTCTCCTCATCTCCTCATTGCTCACCGCTGCTGTTCTGCTTCCAGAAGTAATCAGGAGGAAGTAGAAAAGAGTCGTTTTGGCAGTTTGCTTCCATCAAATACTCTTTTTGAGTGACAAGCAACTTTGTAATGATGGTAAACCCAGGAATAAGCACTAGTTGGCCACTCATTCTAGAGAACTCTAAACTGTGATGTAAATCTCACTGAGTTTTAGAAATAACTCTGTAAAAGGAACAAAGAAAAGCACACATGTCCCAACTCTTTATTGTGTTCATCAAAATTAATACAAACACAACAACAGCTAGTTCACTGGAGTGATTATACAAGCAAAACAGCAAATGATTTACATTACAATTGCAGGTTATCAGAATTATTCATGTTTTTGTCGTGGTCTAGTAGGGCTGCATGATTATGACAAAAGTCATAATCGTTGATTATTCCTCTGAAATTGTAATTGCGATTATTAATTACAATGATCACAATTTACACTAAATGATGTTTTGAATAGCTTTATGTCATTATTTGAAGCGACTGCATGCCATATTGTTATATCAAAACAAACAAGCTGAAAACACTCTTTCTGAAAAACTTCTATTGCTCTTCTATAGCATTACACCTCGCATGCCAAATATACATTGGTTTAGTTCCTTTAAATAAATAAAAATATAAATATGCATGGTATTATGTTATACTAAAACTAAAATTAAACACTGGAAAAAAACCTTTAAGTTAACTAACTAGTCTAACTTAAGTTTTCTTGTGCACACAGAATAATGTAAGTGGACATCGCAATTACAGATTCAACGTTTTGTATGTGTCCAAAAATAAGAAGTTTCACCAGAAAATGTCATCTGAAGAAGTAACGTCATCCACTTTTGTTCTGACAAACTGAAAAAAAGTTTTACAATAAATCGCGCTGTCAATGGTGCAAATCATTATACTTTGTACTGGAACTGTTAATGTTAAAAACATCAACTTTGCGTGACTGTGTATGTAGTTAGTATTATCGTTATTCATAACTATGGATTAAGCGAGAACGTTAATAAGAGAACATTAATAAACAAATGAGCTATTAGAAATGTACAATAATAAATGCACAAAATGTAATCAAATAGAGCCTGTGTTTAATATGATAGTTTAATCCTTACATCTACTGCAATACAGTATGTTGTTAGTCTGAAGAGTATTTAGTCCATCTCTACCCGCCCCTTACAATCCCACGTTAAAACTATATGAAGACAGCCAGATGTGTACTAATAATGATGTGCCATACTCCATGTGTTACGGTATACAGGAGACAGACACAGATGTAACAGGTAATGGTTGTTTATTTGACCACAGTAGAGCAGATGCAATCGCTGGAGAACTTGGGAGCTGACTGGAACACACCCACACAGCAGACAAGCATAACAATGAGTATATGCGAACGAGACCGGACATGGAGTGCTGTGTGCGTGTGTGCTTTATGGTGCTGCTGATGAGTGGAGTGATGAGGTGCAGGTGAACGGTCCTCGGTCAGAGACTATATCCTCTGGTATTCCGAAGTATCTGAAGACTTGGTTGAAGAGTATTTCGGCGGTCTCCATGGCAGTGGGTAATCCTGGAAGTGGAATCAGATGGCATGATTTAGAGAAGCGATCCACAACAACTAGGATGGTGGTATTTCCTTCTGAGACAGGGAGATCAGTAATGAAATCTACTCCTAGGTGTGACCATGGGCGATCTGGAATGGGCAGCGGAAGGAGTTTCCCAGCTGGCAGATGACGAGGAGACTTGGAGATGGCACACTCCCTGCAGCCCTGCACGTACCTTCTGACATCCGAAGCCATCCCTGGCCACCAGAAGCGTTCTTTTAGCAACGAGAGGGTTTCATTGACCCCCGGGTGACCAGTGCCAAGTGACGTGTGAGCCGAGTGAATGGTGGGAGTGCGTCGTGTCCATGGAATGTACAGCAAGCCAGGTGGACAGCCCGGCGGAGGATTCGTGGAGGCATTGGAGGAGGGGATGGTCTCTTCTGACCAGGTAATAGGACTCACGATGAGAGAGCTCGGGATGATGGGTTCAGGTTCCTCGGTCTGTTCGTCAGGAGCATGGAGACGGGAGAGAGCGTCTGCCTTTACGTTTTTGGTACCTGGGCGGTAGGAGATGGTGTAATTGAAGCGGGAGAACCCTAGACAGCAAGCTTGTCTAGAGTTCAGTCTCTTTGACCATAAAAACCTTGAATATCTTCGATCAGCAGTCAGTACCAGGAACGCGTGCTTGGCTCCCTCCAGCCAATGCCTCCACTCTTCCAAGGCAAGCTTAACAGCAAGAAGTTCCCTGTCACCGATGGAGTAGTTGACTTCCGCCGGGCTGAACTTGCGGGAGAAGAAGGCGCATGGATGGAGTCTACTTGGCGTCCCCTGCTGCTGCGACAACACCGCTCCCACTCCAGTTGTTGAGGCGTCCACTTCGACGACGAATTGTTTCTCTGGGTCTGGATGTACGAGTAAGGGAGCGGTGGTGAAGGCTTCTTTGAGTTGGTTAAAGGCGTTGGTGTCTGCCGGGGTCCAGGACAGAGACTTGGGCTTATGGCGGAGTAGGCTGGTAAGTGGATGGGCGATGGAACTGTAACCTTTGATGAAACGTCTGTAGAAATTGGAGAATCCGAGGAAACGCTGGAGTTCTTTTATGGTGGTGGGTTCTGGCCAGTTGGTAATGGATTCCACCTTCCTCTCATCCATCCGGATGCCACTGTGGTCGATGTTGTAACCCAGGAAAGAGACGGAAGGTTGGTGGAATGAGCACTTCTCTGCCTTGAGGAACAGGTTGTACTGACGAAGACGGGTGAGGACCTCCGCAACGTGTCGGCGATGTTCGGCCTGGCTCCGGGAGTATATGAGTATGTCGTCGATGTAGACTAGGACAAAGCGGTGGAGAAACTCCCGGAGCACCTCATGAATGAAATCCTGGAATACGGAGGGGGCGTTGACCAGTCCATACGGCATAACCAGGTATTCGTAGTGGCCAGTAGGGGTGATGAAGGCGGTCTTCCACTCGTCCCCCTCACGTATCCGGATGAGGTTATACGCGCTGCGGAGGTCCAGCTTCGTAAACACAGTGGCACCACGGAGATGTTCCAGGGCCGCTGGGACGAGAGGAAGGGGATACCTAAACTTGATGGTTATTTTGTTGAGGGAGCGATAATCAATGCATGGCCGCAAGCCTCCGTCCTTTTTAGCCACGAAGAAGAAACTGGAAGCAGCAGGGGAAGTAGACGGCCTGATGTAACCTTGGGCGAGGGCTTCCTTGATGTAATCCTCCATGGCCTTCTCCTCCGGGATGGAAAGAGGGTATATCTTACCCTTAGGTACTAGTTCACCCGGAAGCAGGTCGATGGCACAGTCCCATGGCCGGTGTGGAGGCAGCTTGGAAGACATCGCTGAAGGGGGCGTAACACTTGGGGATGTCGACGGAGCGTTGTTTGACTGGACTTTCGATGGACGTGGCACAGAGAGTGAGGTCAGGCGGAGGAGTTGGTGGAAGAGGAAGTTCAGCCAGACAGTGAGAGAAGCAAGTGTCGCCCCACTTCAGGATTTCGCCCGTTTTCCAGGAGATGGTAGGGTTGTGCTGCTCCAACCAGGGGCGCCCTAGAACCATGTCAGCAGTGGAGTCCTCCAGAACCAGCATATGAGCCTCCTCTCGGTGTAGTAAACCAACTTGAAGTGTTACTGGACCAGCCACGGTGCAGACGCGCTTACGGCTCAGGGGTCTGCCGGTTATTGAGCTGATCTTGTAGATGGTCGGAGACGGAGTGGTCTTGAGACGTAGTTGGCGACAGATGGCGCTGGAGACGAAGTTGCCGGCTGACCCCGAGTCGATGAGCGCGACCACTGAAAGGGAGACAGTAGCGGCAGTAAGATTGGCGACAGTAGTGAGTGGTTTCATCTTATGAGTAGCAGGAATAATAGCACTCACCAGGGGTCGCGGCGGTCGTGTGGGGCATGCTGCAATCACATGCCCAGGTTCTCCTGAGATGAAGGGTCAGTCGGCGGCGGCGTTCTTCAGACTTCCACTTCCATTGGTTCTTGGGCTGGTTCTGGGGTGCTGACAGGTTCGGATCGACAGAGGAGCACGTTGGAGAGGGACTGGTCCTGGTGCTCCTGGATGCACGCTTGCATGCGAGTAGCGCAGCGAATGGAGAGCTGGATGAACTTTTCAAGGCCGATGGAGTCCTCGCATGCAGCGAGATGCAGCCGCACCCGAGGTTCTAATCCTTGCCGGTAAGTTGTTATCAGGGCTTGTTCATTCCATCCGCTGAGTGCTGCAAGCGTTCTGAATTGCAAAGCATAATCGTAAATAGACATTGATCCTTGTTTCAAATTATAAAGTTTCTCACCAGCTGAAGAATCCGTGATCGGTTTCCCGAACACTTCCCAGAAGTGGGAAATAAACGTCGAGTAGGATTGGGTTACAGTGCCCCATGGGACCAGATGGAATTGGCCCATTTTAATGCTTTGCCGCTAAGCTGAGAAATAATGAACGCTATCTTAGATGTGTCGCTCGGGTACAGGTGCGGCTGCATCTCCAGGACCAGTGTGCATTGCAGCAGGAATCCGCTGCAATCCTCCGCCGATCCTGAGAAGGGCGCCGGTTTAGCCATGGGACTGGCGTACGGCGGCAATGAAGGAGGACTGCTGACATTGTCGGTGGTGTTCGCTGGTGCAGGTTAAGGGACAGTAACTGGAGATGGCGGTGGAGGGTGGATGGTCAATGTGCGCCGAAGCGCATCCACCAGTTCCTGGAAGGGATCCGGCTGGCTCATACTGGGTCTGCGGTGTTGGTCCGGTCTTCTGTTACGGTATACAGGAGACAGACACAGATGTAACAGGTAATGGTTGTTTATTTGACCACAGTAGAGCAGATGCAAACACACAGGTGAGTGAACTGGTTGTAGAGAGGTTTGAGCAGATAGTATGAGGAATAGTTACTGTCCTTTCTTTTGCAGGTAGATACACGCTGGAGCTTGGAGATTGCTGGAGAACTTGGGAGCTGACTGGAACACACCCACACAGCAGACGAGACACACAGAGGGAAGGAGACACGCTGGAGACAGGTGAGTATACGGAGAGGAGTCCTTGAGGTAAGCATAACAATGAGTATATGCGAACGAGACCGGACATGGAGTGCTGTGTGCGTGTGTGCTTTATGGTGCTGCTGATGAGTGGAGTGATGAGGTGCAGGTGGCGGTGATCAGTACTCTGGGGATGGCGTGCGCTGTGATTGGTGGAGGTTGGAACCTGACGTGTCCGTGACACCATGTTCACAACAGTTCTTTTGTCTTTGGGTCATTATATTTCTCACAGATTTCTGCTCTTTCTAAATCAGACAGATAAAGTAGCACAGTAAAGATTACATTTATATGAACACATTATTTAATTCTACATTCATCTGATCAATATTGTGAATCCAGATGGTATAATCAATCATGTCTTGTGGAGCACTCTTGAAGATTGCATTTATTTCTCATTAACTGTTTGATATGGAGCATAAATGTAAACTTCACAGATTTCTGATCCTGTTGTGCCCTTTATAGGCCATGACCAGCGACTAGTCGACGTCATGTTTAAAGTGTCATGGCAGAGCATTAAAGTCGATTAGTCGGTGCAACCCCTAACAAGTTACTGTGTTTAGCAAGTTACTGTGCCTGTGAACACCATTGACTCAAACTAATACAACTGAACCACCAAATAGTGGGAAAATAAAAATACTTATCAAATTAACAATTTGGCAATAACGATTTAATCCAGTAAAAAATGGTAAATAAGTAAATGCACAGCTGTCTGGAGAGTCTCTCAAAACTTTTATATTTTATACCCTCAGAAAACTTTACTACATTTTTCAAAATTTTTAATATTCTGAAGAAACAGTCAGGAGCTCATCTGATTTCAGATATTAATCTGAATGATAAAGTGATAAGATTATTGCACTCTCAGGAGCTCATTGTATTGTGATTCAGTGTTCAGATCATGTCATCCTACGTTCCTGAGGCCAGAAAACTGGAAACCCACTGTACATGTCTTATTGTTTTATTTATTTATTTTAATATTTCATCTCTTCCAGATTTTCTGGCTGTAATCTCACTGCTCAGTGTTGTGACGGTTTGTCTTCAGCTCTACAATCCTCAAACTCTGTCCTGAGAGAGCTGGATCTGAGTAACAATGACCTACAGGACTCTGGTGTCAGCTTCATTTCTGATGGTCTGAAGAGTCCAAACTGTCAGCTGCAGATCCTGAGGTATTTAAGAACATATAATGGATAAACTACAGTCAGACGGTCACAATGTTAATGTGTGTCTGTAGATGATTTGACTGTTGATGTGTTTCTTCTGCTCTCTTTCAGACTTGCTGGCTGTAATCTCACTGCTCAGCGTTGTGAAATTGTGTCTTCAGCTCTACAATCCTCAAACTTTGTCCTAAGAGAGCTGGATCTGAGTAACAATGACCTACAGGACTCTGGTGTCAACTTCATTTCTGATGGACTGAAGAGTCCAAACTGTCAGCTGCAGATCCTGAGGTATTTAAGAACATAAAATGGATAAAGTACAGTCAGACGGTTACAATGTTCATGTGTGTCTGTAGATGATTTGACTGTTGATGTGTTTCTTCTGCTCTCTTTCAGACTTGCTCTCTGTAATCTCACTGCTTGGTGTTGTGACAGTTTGTCTTCAGCTCTACAATCCTCAAACTCTGTCCTGAGAGAGCTGGATCTGAGTAACAGTGACCTACAGGACTCTGGTGTCAACTTCATTTCTGATGGACTGAAGAGTCCAAACTGTCAGCTGCAGATCCTGAGGTATTTAAGAACATATTAGAAATAATTTACAGTCAGATGGCCATAATGTTCATGTGTGTCTGTAGATGATCTGTGTGTGTGTGTGTGTTTGTCAGCAAATTGGGCAAAATTGAGCAAATTGGGAGTAGCAGTATCCAAATCATGCGCACTAGAAGATACATATCCTAAAGGTTTAGAATTCTATATTTCTTCAACTTTGCCAAATACAGTTGTTGGAACCTCTTCCGTTACAACTTCCTAAAGTAGCTCGAAGTGCAGCCTTGATAGATCGGATTTCCCTCACCCACGTTCCTCCAAAATGTGGAGCATAAGGGGTAGGGGTGGGAGAAAAAAAATGGATGCATCGTGATTCTCTCTTCAACGATTCTGGATCAATTCTGAGAATTTCAGAATCGATTCTGAGCTTATTTTTAACCGCAGTTGCTAGATGACGCTGCGTGTGCGTATACGGTGCAGAGCAGAATGAGCGTTTTCAACTCATTCTTATGGATGTTGAACTTCACTTTCACGAGCCTGAAGATGCTCAGCTTCCATAGGAATGAACTGAATGCGCTTGCTCCGCACCTGTGGACAAACAATGCCAGCTTGTTTCCATTTCCTCCCATACACACACCACTCGAACCTTCTATAAAACAGTCTTTCATACAGTTCGGAAAAGATGGGGAAAAAACTCCACCTCCTTTCAAAATCCTTTCTTTGGGTCTGTTGCAAGAGGAGAAGTTGAATCTGAGTCTTGTCAAGAATAGAGTCAAAGGATTCTCTTCAGCATTAGTGAGGCCACAGAACAAAGGCTTTCTTAGCTCTGCAGCATCAATTGAGTTCTCAATCCTGTCAGGGAATCTTGGCCACTGATCTTGGTCAGAATAAAGGAAAGAAGGGCCTTGACACCAATGGTTAAGCTTAGCTAGATCAGTAAGGCTCTTGCCTCTGGTGATGTCATCAGCTGGATTGCTGTTCGTGTCAACATAGTGCAATTGTTCAAGAGTAAAGTGCTCTAGGACTGGGATAGTCGATTAAGCATGTTCATGAGCATGTATGCTGTTCAACCGCGAAACATGTAAAGCAGACACGGGGAAAAAGAAGCAAGTGTGCCGGAGTTATGTTTGGGACCATATTATAGCTAGAGTTGCACCTTCATCATGACTGTAAGTTTGCGCATTCACAGCCTTTTGTTTTGTGCAAATGTAAGTTGTAATATTTTGTTTATTTTGTGCAGGCCTATCTATAGGCTATCTGATTTATCTCATATAGGATGCATTTGGTTAATAATTAATGCGTGCCTTGATCAGCTTCAGCGCACGCAGCTCAAATAGCAATGCGCAACTAATAAAGACTATGATTGGGACTGTCATATTACATAACATCAATGAGAAAACTATTTTAATAAATCGTTGTGAATTCATTGGGTTTAGATGCCATTTTTAAGTGCGTTGTGCGTTCACAACAGTACACATTCTGACAAGCACGCACCTGAGGCGGCGTTGTTGACAGGTTGTATTAGTCGTTATTTTTTAATTTTTAAATATTTAATTTAATATATGATTAATCACATCGACTCACTTTACAATCCTACTAGCCCTTTATTTAGATTAAAATCCCTTGTCATTCCTTGTTGAGAACATGGCGTTTTGAGCAGCATTTGCACACCCTGTCATGATGTTGGTTATATGCCACTACAGTAGACGCATATTGCAGTATTAAAGTTAGTGATTAATCGATTAATTGATCGTTAATTTAAACAGTGATCAATCGTGGAAATTTGTGTAAGTCGACATCCCTAATCAGAATGAGTCCAGTTGAGGACAGTCATTGAATCAGACCACAGTTTTGTTTGCTGAAAATAAGCAGATTAAGTTCCCTCTGCAACAAATTTGCTAACTGAACCCCGGTGAGGACATCACACAATTCAAGATGAGGTATGGAATTTGTTTTAGGAGGGGCAACTCTTGATTGTGCCATCACAGAGGAGACTAGAACTTCACTCTCATGGTTTACAATGCTCAGGTAGGCTACTGACCCATAAGCTTGTTCAGAGGCATCACAAAATTCATGAAACTCTCTCCTAATGGAATTACCATCAAGTTCAGCAGGACCATATGATCTCTGAAGAGCACATACAATTAACTTTACTATTTATCTGCTTCACACTTTGGCCCAATTCCATAACAAGCTCCTTCATCTCCAGTAAGAGAGAGTCACAAGATTCAGAATAACTCTCTGCAATAGATCAGGTACTGCTCTAGACTGGGGCTGAGGAAACTGAAGGACTGGTACGAGAGGGCTTCGAACTAGGAAGTGTCCTCTCATAGTCCTCAAGATAGACTGTCGACAAGATGATACATGGCATTGGCTAATTGATCGATCTTGGTCAATTGGAACACTCAGCTCTGGCTCGAAGGACCATGTAAATGACTCTTGGGATACTGCACAACAGGTCACAACCGGCTGCAGCTGTCAAAGTGGGCGGGGCCATAGGGATTTTCAACATGGTCCGCCTGTGTGTGTCTGTAGATGATCTGACTGTGTGTGTCTGTAAATGATCTGACCTGACTGTGTGTGTCTGTAGATTATCTGACTGTGTGTGTCTGTAAGTGATCTGACCTGACTGTGTGTGTCTGTGGATGATCTGGTGTGTCTGCAGGTTGTCTGGCTGTATGGTGACAGAGGAAGGCTGTGGTTATGTGTCTTCAGCTCTGAGTTCAAACCCCTCACACCTGAGAGAGCTGGATCTGAGCTACAATCACCCAGGACGATCAGGAGTGCAGCTGCTCAACCTCAAACTGGAGGATTCAAACTATAAACTGCAGATACTCAAGTATGTCAAACACTAATAATGACAAACTGAACGTGTGTGTGAATGATGCAGATCTACGTTAATGTGTGTTTGTGTGTTCATAGTGTGGATCATGGAGGAGAGGTCATGATGACAGCAGGACTACGAAAGTGTAGGTCTACAAACACACACTCTCTCAAACTCACACACACACACACACATACACACTGAGATGGCATCACACGTGAGTGTGTAGGCGTTATCTCTGTCACTCCGTCACAGCATCAGGTGTGTCATGAATGCTGGAGAGCCTGTGGAAGATGTGCTGTTGGAGGTGTAAGCACCTTTATAATAATCGTGTTAGTAGTTGAGCTATATGCGCGACGAGCGCCGGCATGTTTGTTTACGCTGCGGTCAGGAGAATAGATTTGTCAGATTTACAACACGTAAATTCATCCACTTCTTTCAAAATACATGGATGGATGTAAGTATGCAGTGAATTGGGAGAAGAACAGGGTAAACTTTAAAGTTGCTTGCACAGTATGCAATATGTGTCTGATATGAATATATATGAATATAACTCTAAATGTATTGTCACTATTACTTATGTGTATTTAAATATCTGAAACCTCGAATTACTCGAGTAATCGTTAGAATAATAGAACGATTACTGGATTACCAAAATAATGGTTAGCTACAGCCCTAGTTGAAGGAGATGCTGAAGTGCAGATCTCTGAAATAAATGATGTTGTGGGGATGAAAGGAAGAGAAGCAGGGATTGTGTAGTGACAGAATCTGGAAGCACTAAAGATCAGAATAGTGTCAGGAAGGGAAATTCATGTCGGCCTAGAGGAAAACTACTAAAATTAGGTGAGGATGAAATGAATGAGGCTGAGGATGAGGGTAGTTCTTATAGTAATATGACCGGTTTCGCTCTGTCTCACTGCCTGTATCCACTTTTGTGTCCTTAAACATTAGTTTTTTTGGGTCAACAGCTTATACAGGTCCTTCTCAAAAAATTAGCATATTGTGATAAAGTTCATTATTTTCCATAATGTAATGATAAAAATTAAACTTTCATATATTTTAGATTCATTGCACACCAACTGAAATATTTCAGGTCTTTTATTGTTTTAATACTGATGATTTTGGCATACAGCTCATGAAAACCCAAAATGTTCTCAAAAAATTAGCATATCATGAAAAGATTCTCTAAACGAGCTATTAACCTAATCATCTGAATCAACTAATTAACTCTAAACACCTGCAAAAGATTCCTGAGGCTTTTAAAAACTCCCAGCCTGGTTCATTACTCAAAACCGCAATCATGGGTAAGACTGCCGACCAGAAGGCCATCATTGACACCCTCAAGCGAGAGGGTAAGACACAGAAAGAAATTTCTGAACGAATAGGCTGTTCCCAGAGTGCTGTATCAAGGCACCTCAGTGGGAAGTCTGTGGGAAGGAAAAAGTGTGGCAAAAAACGCTGCACAACGAGAAGAGGTGACCGGACCCTGAGGAAGATTGTGGAGAAGGACCGATTCCAGACCTTGGGGGACCTGCGGAAGCAGTGGACTGAGTCTGGAGTACAAACATCCAGAGCCACCGTGCACAGGCATGTGCAGGAAAAGGGCTACAGGTGCCGCATTCCCCAGGTCAAGCCACTTTTGAACAGCACTGGACTGTTGCTCAGTGGTCCAAAGTACTTTTTTCGGATGAAAGCAAATTTTGCATGTCATTCGGAAATCAAGGTGCCAGAGTCTGGAGGAAGACTGGGGAGAAGGAAATGCCAAAATGCCTGAAGTCCAGTGTCAAGTACCCACAGTCAGTGATGGTCTGGGGTGCCATGTCAGCTGCTGGTGTTGGTCCACTGTGTTTTATCAAGGGTAGGGTCAATGCAGCTAGCTATCAGGAGATTTTGGAGCACTTCATGCTTCCATCTGCTGAAAAGCTTTATGGAGATGAAGATTTCATTTTTCAGCACGACCTGGCACCTGCTCATAGTGCCAAAACCACTGGTAAATGGTTTACTGACCATGGTGTTACTGTGCTCAATTGGCCTGCCAACTCTCCTGACCTGAACCCCATAGAGAATCTGTGGGATATTGTGAAGAGAAAGTTGAGAGACGCAAGACCCAACACTCTGGATGAGCTTAAGGCCGCTATCGAAGCATCCTGGGCCTCCATAACACCTCAGCAGTGCCACAGGCTGATTGCCTCCATGCCACGCCGCATTGAAGCAGTCATTTCTGCAAAAGGATTCCCGACCAAGTATTGAGTGCATAACTGAACATAATTATTTGAAGGTTGACTTTTTTTGTATTAAAAACACTTTTCTTTTATTGGTCGGATGAAATATGCTAATTTTTTGAGATAGGAATTTTGGGTTTTCATGAGCTGTATGCCAAAATCATCAGTATTAAAACAATAAAAGACCTGAAATATTTCAGTTGGTGTGCAATGAATCTAAAATATATGAAAGTTTAATTTTTATCATTACATTATGGAAAATAATGAACTTTATCACAATATGCTATTTTTTTTAGAAGGACCTGTATATTTGCTGCACACCTTGTCACATAGCAGCTTTTAGACATTGTTCTAATTTTTGTAATAGGTCAGAAATGACAAGGAGGCAGCATCACGCTATACAATGTCAATGGAGACGGTTGGATTGTTTTCCCCCGGTTGGCGTGGTTTTCAGATTATGATGCGTGTCATTCTGTCTCTATATAAAATAAAATATAGCCATCAGCATCTAGGCCTGCATGATTCTTGCTAAAATGTGAATCATGATTTTGGGTCATTCTACAGAAACGTCCACTTTCCTGTCCCTAGAATTTACAGAAATATTACACTTGAAAAAAAAAAAAACATTTTAGGATTACAATTTTTTTATATTTTAATATGAAAGAATATGTTATTTGAACAATTACACCTTCTCGAGCCATCAATGTGGCAATATTTGTTTTTTAATTCATTTTTTAAGAATTCCAAACACCACAGAAGCTCTCGTCCCCACAGTCATGTACAGAGGGAAAGGGCTTTATTTTGAGATCACAAACAGGTTTTTCTACCATTTCAAACACAATAATGTATGCATAACAATGTATGTATAATAATGTATGTAACTATCAAATATATAATGTAAATGACATAAAAAAACAAAATGCTGAATAAATATTATAAAATATTTAATGAATGTAGTGGTCCCCTGGTGTTGTCACTGGTGTTACCTTTAACAAAAATCTCTTATTTTGAAATAAAAAAATCACACTGATGGCATCACTTGACTTCCTTCTTCCTATTTCCTGTAGTGATGGGAAGTTCGGATCATTTTACCGACTCTGACTTTTGAGTCTCGTTCAACAAAATGAACAAATCTTTTTTCGAGTCATTTCATTCATTTTAGCAAAATGTAATTAAAATGTTACGTGTTACTTCCCCAACACATCTACTACTTATGCAAACGTTGATCCCACTACAAACAATACAAAACTACAATGCTATAAGATTCAGAAATGATTAATTCTTTACCTGGGTCTTCAGTTTATGACAAGCTGATTAAGCTCACCTTACCTCTTGTCTGACAAGTCTTCGGGTTTAAGTCATTCCTTAATGACGTGACAGGCAGTCCCATATGCTAAACCAATGCATTCTGAGCCAGTAAGAGAACTGATTAGTTCATTTCATGAGTCTTTCGGGTTTTTGAGTCGTTCCTTAAACACGTGACAGACCCATACGCTAAGCCAATGCATTCTGAGCCGGAAAGAGAATTGATTAGTTCATTTCATGAGTCATTCGGGTTTTGAGTCGTTCCTTAATCACGTGACAGACCCATACACTATTTCTGACATTTCTGTCACTGTTTTTGTTACTGTTTCTTGAGGATCGGTGTGTTATTATAAATAAATAAAGCCCTGCTATAAATAAAATATTGATTAATTTCTTTTTGACTGTCTATCTGTAAATAAACACTAGGCTATATAATAATATAATAATCCAAGCCTACAATACAAAGTATTTATAGCCTAGTTTGTTCATTTTTACTCCAATTTTGAGTTTGCTGTTATAATAATTGCTTTTCCTAGGCAGACTTGACATATTGGTCTAATATATGTATAAGAAGATTGGTCAAAAAGGACATAATGACATAAATTAAAAGCAAATAAAATTTTGAATTTGAATTATTAATGTTAGTTTAAAACATCAAGGTTATGATAACTTCAGCTTTAACAGTTGTAACACAAACTCAAACAAAACTGGAGAGTTAACGTTATTTACTAATAAATATAATGTGCTTGGGTCACACAGCATTGGTTAGCGTATGGGTCTGTCACGTGATTAAGGAAGGACTCAAAAACCCAAAAGACTCATAAAAAGAACTAATCAATTCTCTTTCCGGCTCACACTGCATTGGTTTAGCGTATGGGTCTGTCATGTGATTAAGGAACGACTCAAAACCCGAAAGACTCATGAAATGAACTAATCAATTGAATCATCAGGTGAACTACTACTAGCAGTACAGAACCTGTACAATATTGCACATGCGCGACTGAACGAATCACCCCCCGAGACGACTCGTTCTTCCCGAGTCACATTAAAGATTCATTCAAAATGAACGAATCGTTCAAGAACGACACATCACTAATTTCCTGAAGATCCATGAAGAAAGGCCAATGGAAAGTCCACTATCTCTTTTCAGTTATCAGAAATTTTAATTAGAAAATCATAATTTCATATGAAGCTTTTAGTTGAAGTCACTGGTGTGACCTACTTTATTGCTAGGGAATTTAAAAAAACTAGAATACAAATAGATTAAACTACTTAATTTAGTGAATATATCATGATTGACAACATGTGGATTGACACCTTGCAGCAGCCAGTTTATAAAATGCATTTTTCATGAAAATTGTCACTGGTGTTACTTTTTATAGATAAACTTTATTTAAAGCTATCCATTAAGTTCTTTTGCATAAAATAAACGTCCACTAAGATTACATGATTCTAACTTTTACCACTTTCTTTCTCATTGTTAATGTTCTCATTGTTGGTCAGATATGGCTAAATTAAGGGTATATGGCTAAATTGAGTGCAGCTGAGAAGCAGCGACTTTACAGACAGTATTAAAATGTTGTTTATGATCTTTTACTGACTGCTTTGATTTTATACCAAATGTAAGAATTTAGTCTCATTTACTTAATTCTAGTTGAAGAATAAGGATCTTTGGTCTTATGTATACGTCTCTGGTGATTCATTGTGTCACTGGTGTTACTGTTTTTTGTCTGTCACATTAAATATAATGTCATATGTGACATGATGATAATTTTACATTCATTGAATTCTGCTACACTCAAGAATTAAGATTTAAATGATTGCATCATTACTTGTTTATAAGTGTTTTTCAAATATTTTCATTGTTATAGCAAATACATGGTTGTGAAATTGAATTAAAGGTGCCCTCGAATGAAAAATTGAATTTATCTTGGCATAGTTAAATAACAAGAGTTCAGTACATGGAAATGACATAAAGTGATTCTCAAACTCCATTGTTTCCTCCTTATATAAATCTCATTTGTTTAAAAGACCTCCGAAGAACAGGCGAATCTCAACATAACACCGACTGTTACGTAACAGTCAGGATCATTAATATGTACGCCCCCAATATTTTGCATATGCCAGCCCATGTCCCCAACATTATGAAAGGCATTAGACAAGGGCAGCCAGTATTAATGTCTGGATGTGCACAGCTGAATCATCAGACTAGGTAAGCAAGCAAGGACAATAACGAAAAATGGCAGATGGAGCAATAATAACTGACATGATCCATGATAACATGATATTTTTAGTGATATTTGTAAATTGTCTTTCTAAATGTTTCGTTAGCATGTTGCTAATGTACTGTTAAATGTGGTTAAAGTTACCATAGTTTATTACTGTATTCACGGAGACAAGAGCCGTCGTTATTTTCATTTGTTTAACACTTGCAGTCTGTATAATTCATAAACACAACTTCATTCTTTATAAATCTCTCCAACAGTGTAGCATTAGCCGTTAGCCACGCAGCACATCCTCAAATTCATTCAGAATCAAATGTAAACAATATAACAGTATACAATACTCACATAATCCGACACATGCCGCATGCATGACGAACACTTTGTAAAGATCCATTTTGAGGGTTATATTAGATTTAAAGGGGTTGGAGCATGAATCGGCTCATATTTAATGATGCCCCAAAATAGGCAGTTAAAAAAATTAATTAAAAAAAATCTATGGGGTATTTTGAGCTGAAACTTCACAGACACATTCAGGGGACACCTTAGACTTATATTACATCTTTTTAAAAAAAGTTCTAGGCCACCTTTAACATCATTCAATCACACTTTTAACTAACCTGATAGAACAAAAAACACACACAATCTCCTTATTTTTTGCATTATCATTATTATTATTCTGTAACTCTTACTGCATGAGCTGAAAAAAATTGAGAAATAATATTTCATAAACACGTTTTAAAATGCCAGAGAATAAAGTAACCAGTGACCAAAAAAAGGGTACATGCTGTCTTTAAATAAATGCAAATAAATATATAAAAATTCATTATGCTGCCATTTGTATTCATAAAGTCAATGTGTAATATAATAATGTAGTCTAAATGTTAGAAAAAGAAATACATTGTAAGACATTTTGTTATACCAAAAGTGGACGTTTCTGTAGAATGACCCGAATTCAAATAGACGTACTATTTTTACTTGCAGTAAAACGTCTTGGGTTACGAGTGTAACCCTTGTTCCCTGAGTAAGGGAACGAGACGCTACGTCAGTGACGTGATGGGAATCCTCTGCATTTTTGTGTTCGTGAAGCACTATTGTATCCAACCAATGAGAGAACGTGATGTCAGAGGCGGGCGACGTCGCAGACCGGAACCTATAAAGCATGCCCAGAAACAAAGAACGCTAGCTTCTGTGATATGTCTGAAGTAAGCGCTCCAGGCATGCTGGAGGTACCGCAACGTGACGTAGCGTCTCGTTCCCTTACTCAGGGAACAAGGGTTACACTCGTAACCCAAGACGTTCCCTTTCGTGGGAACTATCGACGCTACGTCAGTGACGTGATGGGAGCGCTGTCCCCACTACGCCATGCCTCCGAGTGCCTGGCTGCTATCTTGTAACACCAAAGCACCCGGAGTACTACTCACATTAAGATTATAAAATCTGATGAAGGTGTGCTGGGATGACCATCCAGCAGCACCACAAATATCCGCCAAGGAAACTCCTGACATGTGAGCTCTTGAAGCAGCCAAACCTCGGGTTGAGTGTGCCCTGACATCCAAAGGACACGGGTGGCCTAGGGCTTTATAAGACAAAGTGATGGCCTCAACCACCCACTTACTCATCCTTTGCTTGGACGCTGGGCCCCCTCGACTCGGGGACCCATAACATACGAACAGCTGATCTGATTTCCTCCACAGGGCAGCTCTGTGGACATATGCATCCAACGCCCTCACAGGGCACAGCAAATTAAGTTTTTCCTGATCCGGATTAGTGAACGGAGGGGGATAAAAAGCCTCCAGAACAATAGGACCTGGGACCCTAGTGGGGACCTTAGGTATGTAACCAGGCCTTGTATGTAGAAAGGTCTTAACCATGCCTGGTGCAAACTCTAAACATGATGGTAGAACCGAAAGAGCTTGAAGGTCACCTATCCTTTTCAAGGATGAGATGGCCAATAAAAACACAGTCTTCAATGTGAGCATTTTATCTGACACATCTTCCAAAGGCTCGAAGGGCGCCTTAGCCAGCCCTTGTAACACAATGGCTAAGCCCCAGGTCGGAGATTTTGGGCGTACTGAAGGCCTCAACCTCAGTGCACCACGAAGGAAGCGAACAACTAAGGGGTCTCGACCTACCGAGACACCACCCATAGGAATGTGATAAGCTGAAATAGCAGCCACATACACTTTTAGTGTGGAATGAGTTAAGCCTTCTGAAAGCTTTTCTTGAAGGAATTGAAGCACACAGCTGATAGAAGAATGGACAGGGTCCACCTTAAGATGACTACACCATGTAGAGAACACCTTCCACTTATACATATAAAGCTTCCTCGTAGACGGAGCTCTGGACTGAAGGATGGTCTCCACAACCTCGGTTGGGAGACCAGATTCTATGAGCCTTGCCCCCTCAGGGGCCAGGCCCACAGTTTCCACATTTCTGGACGGGGATGTAAAATCATGCCGCCCGCTTGGGACAGGAGATCCTGTCTGACTGGAAGCTCCAGAGGAGAGCCGTGAAGAAGCGATACTAGGTCCGCAAACCATATTCTTGTTGGCCAGAAAGGAGCCAGCAATATCAGGTCTACCCCTTCCTGCCGGACTTTGTCCAGAACTCCCGGGAGCAGAGAGACTGGGGGAAAAGCATACAGACGTCGCCTCGGCCACGTCTGTATCATGGCATCCAACCCCAAAGGAGCTGGGTGCCTCAGAGAGTACCACAGAGGGCATTGAGTTGACTCCTCTGTGGCAAAGAGATCGACTTCCGCTCGACCGAATGTTTTCCATATAAGCTCCACTACCTCGGAGTGAAGCTTCCATTCCCCCGGACTCGCGCTCTGCCTCGACAGAGCGTCCGCCCCCATATTCAGATACCCCGGAATATACGCTGCCCTCAGTGAGAGTAATTTCCCTTGGGTCCACAGGAGGCTGCGACTGACTAGTTTGCATAGTGGACGAGACCGCAATCCCCCTTGGTGATTTATATAGGAGACCACCGTAGTGTTGTCTGTCTGAATCAACACATGATGGCCCCTGAGGTCGGGGAGGAAGTGCTTCAGAGCCTGAAACACTGCCAGCATCTCTAGCCGATTTATGTGCCAAGAGAGCTGGTGTACCTCCCAACGACCTTGAGCTGAGCGACCACTCATGATCGCTCCCCAGCCCGTGAGGGACGCATCTGTCGTAAGCATTACGCGACGACATGAAGTTCCCAACACGGGTCCCTGGGACAGGAACCAAGGCTTTTTCCACATGACCAGAGCACGAAGGCATCGCCGCGTGACTTTGATCATGCGAAAAGGATTTCCCCTCGGAGAAAACCCCTTGGTCCTGAGCCACCACTGTAAGGGTCTCATGTGCAGAAGGCCAAAAGTAACAACGTTGGACGCAGCTGCCATCAGACCCAACAGTCTCTAAAACTGTTTTACAGTGAGTGACCGGCCTAACTTCACCCCATTCACGGCCCCGAGAATGGACGTCACACGAGCGGGAGACAATTGCGCCCGCATCGTGATCGAATCCCAGATTACCCCAAGATAGTTGGCAACCTGACTCGGAACCAGCACACTTTTCTTGGCATTGAGCCTCAGCCCAAGCCTCTTCATGTGCGACAGCACAACATCTCGATGTTGAGCTGCCAGACGTTCTGTTTGAGCTAAAATCAACCAATCGTCGATATAGTTCAGCACGCGGATGCCCTGGAGTCTCAGAGGAGCCAAGGCTGCATCCACGCACTTCGTGAACGTGCGGGGTGATAATGATAGGCCGAAGGGAAGAACCTTGTATTGGTATGCTTCGCCCCCGAAAGCAAACCTGAGGAACTTCCTGTGAGAAGGATGGATGGATATGTGAAAATATGCGTCCTTCAGATCTATCGCCACAAACCAGTCCTCGGATCTGATCTGTGGAATAATCTGTCTGAGTGTAAGCATCTTGAACTTTAACCTCTTTACAGATCAATTTAGTATACGTAGATCTAAGATCGGACGCAACCCTCCATCCTTCTTTGGAACAATGAAGTAGCGGCTGTAAAAGCCCGACATTTTGCTGGGAGAGGGAACCCGTTCTATAGCCCCTTTTTGCAAAAGCGTCGTAACCTCTTGTTCCATTACCAGAGACTGCTCTGGAGCTACCACTGTGTGAATCACTCCACTGAACCTGGGCGGACGAGAACCGAACTGAATTCTGTAGCCCTGTTCTACCATGAGCAGCACCCATTTCGAAATATTCGGAAGAAGTTTCCATTCCCCCAAAAATTCTACTAAGGGAACCAGCCTCTCGAGACTGGTCTCTGGTGTTTTTTGAGCACTTGGCTCGTTTATCTGACGCGGCGCACCGGCAGATAACCGAATCACGTGCTGGCCGATCCTCCTCGAAGGATCGACGGGAACTGCTGCGCCCTGTTGCACACTGGGTGGCAGGGTTGGCAGAACAGCCCCCTGAGGGCACCGATGGGGAACAATAGAAATTAATCGTCGAACCCCTTCGGAGGGGACTGCCCTCAGAAGCCCTGGCCCATGAGCGTCAGGACTTCTTTTGGGAAGCCTTCCGGGAAATGATGACGGTCCTCAGATCCGCCCTACCCCCGGAAGGCTTCGGCTGTGCAGCACGCTCCGGTCCCCAAGCTTTCCGCGGGGGAGCACGGGCGGCCACACTAGCCTTTTGCTGGGACCTGTGTCCCGAGGAGCCGGCTATCGGCTGAGGCTGCCCCCCGCCCAGCAGCCTCAGGGGGATGAGATTTTCGGGGAAGGAACTTCTGGAACGCCGCTTTCTGCTTTTTCGCCTCCTCAAACCTGTCGACGACAGTATTAACTGCGTCACCGAACAGGCCCTCAGAGGAAAGCGGCGCGTCCATAAGGATGTGTTTGTCTTTCTCCTTAATATCAGCAAGGTTGAGCCACAGATGTCTCTCCGTGGCCACCAGGGCTGCCATAGAGCAGCCTACTGACTTGGCCGTCTCCTTGGTGGCACGGAGAGCTAAATCTGTGGCCTTCCTCAACTCCTGAATGGTATCAAAAGTTACCTCCCCACTTTCGTCAATCTCCCCCAGCAGATCAGCTTGGTATGCCTGCAGTATTGACATAGTGTGCAGACATGCCGCAGCCTGACCCGCTGCCGAATAAGCCTTGCCCACCAAATTTGATGTTTGCTTTAAAGGTTTGGTGGGCAACGTCGGGGATTTCAGGGACGATGCAGACTCGGGCGAGAGATAGCTCGCAAGCGTCTCTTCAACCCGAGGCATCGCCCCATAACCGTGTTGCTTCAGCCCAGTAATATTGCTGTACATTGATGTCTGTGGGCTGAAGACACGGTACTGCACAGGTCTATTCCTCGACCTCGACACCTCGGTGTGGAGGTCGGGAAAGAACGGCAGTCCCCGACGCTGGGGTAGTGACCTAGCTGGGAGGAAGCGTTCGTCCAACTTGCTTTTAACTTTAGGAACGCTCTCCTCCGCGGGCCAGCTTATATTTAGTTTCTCTACTGCCCGGGTCACTACCTCCATAAGCTCCTCATGGGCTGGAGATGAGGATGACGGTCCCTCATCACCACCCTCGACACCTTCAACATCAACCTCCTCGGAGGAAGATATATTCAGTGCCGGTGCCTCCCTTTGAGGGGAAGAAACCGCAGCGCGTGCTTCCACCACCAAAGGAGAGACACTAGATCTAGCAGGTAAGGGGAGCGATAAGGCAAAGCCCGTCTCTCCCCCCTCTGCTAGATCCATTTGTGAACCCCACGAGTGCAGCCTTCGCTGTGCCTCGGCAGCAGCGGGACCAGACCCGCGGGGAACACTCGCCGCGGCGCCCTCCTCAAAGAGCGCCCGGCGTGAGCGCAGCGCCCTGAGAGTGAGCCGCTCACAGTGCACACAGACAGCCCCCTCAAGAGCTGCCTGTGCGTGCTCAACTCCCAGGCACTTCACACACATCTCGTGTGTATCTCCCTCCACGATGAATCGCGGGCAAGGAGGTGCACACTTAGTGAAACGCTGGCTTTTCTCCGTCATTTTCTTTATATGTGTATGTCTTTTATGTGTCTTATTTCACTTGTTTAGAAACTCTTGTCCTCAGACTAAGAGATCACTTTCTGGCGAGATGGACAAACAACAGTAAATAAGACAGACAAGATACAAATAGCGCTTACTGAAGACAACAGAAGCTAGCGTTCTTTGTTTCTGGGCATGCTTTATAGGTTCCGGTCCGCGACGTCGCCCGCCTCTGACGTCACGTTCTCTCATTGGTTGGATACAATAGTGCTTCACGAACACAAAAATGCAGAGGATTCCCATCACGTCACTGACGTAGCGTCGATAGTTCCCACGAAAGGGAACCATAATATCAACCTGCACAACAAAACAGTCATGGTTTCTGTAAAATCCATTATCATATTTAAAGGGATTTTTAAGGAACACGACCCATTTTAAATCCAATAGGTTTAGTTTAATTTGTCCTTTGTCTGAGTTGCAAAAGGTGTCAGGTCTGTTGATACGTCTGCCAGCGAACGTTACAAAGCGGACCTAAACGGACGTTCACAATGTCCGGGGGACGTCCCGTGTTTGCTGGGTTATTAGTGTTTTTCCCGTTTGCGCTGCTTGAGCTTTAAATAATTATTGTTTTTTTATATTTTTTGTTTGCACATGTTGTTTATTGCTTTGAACTAAAAGAAAAGCTTAAGATATAATGTAAGCTTGTTGTGTATATTGCCTAATTGTAAGCTTGTTCAGAAATGGTTACAAAAAGTTGATGAATATAAAAAATAAAGTTTTTGTCTTTTAACGTCATTTAAATAATTTGAATATATATATATTTTTTTATGAGCCCAAATATTCTGTTATTTTGGAAAAATGCCCATCCCTTTGTCTTACATCATAAGCTGGGACTCCACTTTCTCATGAAAGCCCCGTACCTGGCTCTGATCACGAGCCCAGCTGCACCTTGTTACCTGAACTATTTAAGAGGCCATTTCACAGACACATTGCGAAGTCTTGTTCTTGCCCTGGCTGACATTTCTGAGCGTTCTATTTTCTCTTGTTGGATTACTGTGTTTGACCTTGGACTGTTCTCTCTCTTTTGGATTATTGTTGCCTACCTTTGACCCTTTGCATTGTTTAATGGACTATTGTTTCCTGCCTGCCGCCTGCCTTGACCCCACGCCTGCCTTGCTACTCTGATTTCTGTCTTATCTCCATTGCCCTGTCTGCTGTTCATCGACCCTGTATTGTACGACTACGATTGTTATTAAATAAAGCTGCAAATGGATCCTCATTCAGTTGACCCCTCATTACAGACGGTTAGCGGAAGCTAGAGATTACAGGTTATAAAGTTTTAAATATGGATATTTTTCTTACACAAATGCATTGCTTCACTTCAGGAGACCTTTATTAACCCCCAGAGCTGTGTGGACTTCTTTTATAATGGATGGGTGCAATTATTTAGGCTTCAAATTTGGGCCACCATCCACTCCCATTATAAACATTGGACATTATTTAATATAACTCTGAATGTATTCGTTTGAGAGAATAATGTCATATACACCTAGGATGGCTTGAGGGTGAGTAAATCATGGGGTAATTTTCATTTTTGGGTGAACCATTCCTTTAACCAGAGACACAACTGTGCTCATTTGAACACTCGCTGCTTGACAGGCAAGCGAACGCTGCTGAATGACATTATAGTTGAGAGAAATCTGGATTTACTATTTCTAACTGAAACCTGGCAAATGTCTGATGATTTCATTGAGCTTAACCTTTAACCCCACCTGGATATAGTTCTCTGACAAGACCTCGTCTCACTGGCAGAGGTGGTCGTCTGGCTGTGCTCTTTAAGAACAATTATAAAATGAACAAATATGATGTTATTGATGTTTCTAGCTTTGAATGTCTATCATTTAAACTTGCTGGTCCTGCTGCACTTCTGATTCTGTTGATTTATAGAAGAGTATAACACAAACTTTCTCTCTGAATTGACTGAACTTCTCACTCTCACATGTGACCAGCATGACAGAATCATAACAATAGGTGACTTTAAACTACGGTGACCGGAAGGGGACATGTTCTGTTCATTTTGTCGTGGCCACGTGATGTAAAGTCGTGGCCTCGAGATCAAATAGTGAGAGAACGACATATATTTCTCGTTGCTACGAGTTAAATATGTAAACAACCTGTGCAACCATAGCAAACTGGAATTTTCAGAAATGAAATATATTTTTAATTAAGAATGAAAAATAAGGGTGGAATTAAGGAATGATTATTAACCTATATAAATTCCCATAAATGAACTTCCTGTAAAATTCCCGTGCGTCTACAGAAATAAAATAAAATCATAAATAAAGCTTTCATGGGTTATATACAAGTAATAAACTAAATATTCTTTTAATATAGCCTATTCATAGTAAAACATTTTTGAAATTAATTTGAATGCTGTCACAGGCACGAGGGGCTACAAGTAAAAAACAGACGCTCATTTAAGCTACTGTAGTCAGAAATACGCTACAGAAACAATCATAAAGTCAAAACTTTATTGCCATGAATGGGCATTTACAGTAATATGGGAAATGAAGGGGGAAATAAAGCAAATAAATGTACAAATGTAACAAATAATAATATAAACATTAAAGGTGCCCAAGAATGCTTTTTCAAAAAATGTAATATATGTCTAAGGTGTCTCCTGAATGTGTCTGTGAAGTTTCAGCTCAAAATACCCCATAGATTTTTTTAAATTAATTTTTTAACTGCCTATTTTGGGGCATCATTAACTATACACTGATTTTTTCAACGCGCCGCCCCTTTAATTCGCATGCTCCCTGCCCCACGAGCTCTCGATTATATTACAGCACATTTACAAAGTTCACACAGCTAATATAACCCTCAAATGGATCTTTACAAGATGTTCGTAATGCACGCTGTATGCATGCTTCGAATCATGTGAGTAAAGTATTTATTTTGATGTTTACATTTGATTCTCTATGAGTTTGAGGCTGTGCTCCGTGGCTAACGGCTAATGCTACACTGTTGGAGAGATTTATAAAGAATGAAGTTGTGTTAATGAATTATACAGACTGCAAGTGTTTAAAAATTAAAATAGCGACGGCTCTTGTCTCCGTGAATACAGTAAGAAACGATGGTAACTTTAACCACATTTAACACAGGGCTGCCAACTTTTGAGTTCAGCTTAGAGTGAGATTTGGGGGCGGGGCGGGGGCGGGGCTTTGTTATCGGGGAGGGGCTTATGAAAGGGGCGTGGCTTGGTGTGGAAAAAAATACAAACACAAAATCCTTGCATTAGCAGAAGTGTATTAAGTATATTGATTGTCAAAGTATTTGGTATCTGTACAGAATTTCTTGGGAGATTTTCATTACATTTAATTTTCACAAATATTTTACAGAAATAGGATTAACATGTTCTCAGATTAACATGTGCTCTATTGTAACAATAATTAACATTAACTACTAGGCATGTCCAGATATTTGTCATCTGGAAATGCTTTTGTACTGTTTTTTATGATAAAGTTAAGTAAAATAACTGCTCAGTGCTGCAAAACAAACAACTCTGCTAATGCTAACTTAATTCTATATAAACTATATAAAAGCATAGGCCTACTAGCATAAACTGGATGGAGACACGGAGCGCCCTGTAACTCTGACCTGCCTGCGTTCACAGTTCACACGGTGCAGATGGGAGGGAGAACGGCTGACTACACAGTTTATGGGAATAAATCATGGCCGTCGGAAGCAAAAAAAATGTGGGTGGGTCTTCCCCCAAAGTTTTTTACTGGTGTATATATATATATATATATATAATAAGGAGACACAATCCTTTACATTCAGTCGTGTTTTTTGCTCCCATTTATTTTCACACATTGATCTCACAGTGCATATAGGCTACCTTTACTCCAAAAAGTGAGCACAACTGGAGAAATACACGATTACTTTTGATTTCGTTAGCTAGAAAAGAAGCAGGGCCCCGTACGAGGGTTTTATAATAACCGAGGTCACAAAACTTAGTTAGCTAGGGGGGTTCAGGGGCATGCTCCCCCGAGAAAATTTTGATTTCCTTGGTGTACAAATGTGCATTTTAAGACGTTTTAAGGCCAACAAATTGGATAACAGTAACTTTAAAACCATCTCAACAAATACATACATGCATGCATGCACAGTTTTGAGGCAGCTTTAATAGCATGTTTGGTAATTTCATGATTTAATTTACAACAGAATAACGACGGTGCATGCCCGTAGTTTCTTTTGCGCTTTAGTTAAGCTATAATAATCTATGCAGCGCGCGCCGGCGCATTTGCGCGAGTAATTCTTGAGTTCGCGCCTCGAGCACAGTAGGCTATAGCCTAACGGCTGATTGGAGTTTTTACTGACAGCCTGAGAACATCTCATCTGACCGCAGTTCACTGTTGTTCAACTGAAAGTCCCTCGTCCTCACCTCGCTCGTTTGACTTGCGCCTGGCGTTGAGGCGAAGTTGGAATGCGGGTCTGAAAAGTGTCCCGTTTGTTGTAGTCCTAAAGAGACATTTCTTTTTAAACGCAGTGTTTTATTTTTTTTATGCTCTGTTGGTGGTGTGTGGAGTAGTATCCTCCGGGGGATATTTTTTTTATCCCACCGGGGATAAAAATAATTCAGCAGAGGCAGGGATGGATGGATGATAGATAGATGTACAATGCGATATACATGTGCTACTACTGTCATATAAACGCAAGGTTTACAAAACACAATCGGTTATGTCTAATTAAATGACTGACGCGCTCTGAAAAATGAACAGACAAATACTGAATTAGAGACGGTAAAAGTGAGTGGGTCCAATATCATTGGTCTTGTCCCACCCACATACAATGGTTCCGACGCCCATGGAATAAATTGTTTATTTCCCTCACAATTGTCACAAAAAACTCACTACACTGTCTGTCTGGTCTCTCTGCACGTTGCTTTGCGAGATCATGTGGCGCGATTTTTTTCCCTCACTGCTGCACGAGTCTGCGTGAGAATATGGGGGTGTGGCGTGAGAGCATGAGAATTGGGTCAATTGCGTGAGTCTCACGCTGAATGCGTGAGAATTGGCAGCCTTGTTTAACAGTACATTAACAACATGCTAACGAAACATTTAGAAAGACAATTTACAAATATCACTAAAAATATCATGTTATCATTGATCATGTCAGTTATTATTGCTCCATCTGCCATTTTTCGCTGATGTTCTTGCTTGCTGACCTTGTCTGTGCACAGATCCAGACGTTAATACTGCCTTTCCTTGTCTTATGCTCGAACATGGGCTGGCATATATGCAAATATTGGGTGCGTACATATTAATGATCCCGACTATTGCGTAACAGTCGGTGTTATGTTGAGATCCGCATGTTTTCCGGAAGTCTTTTAAACAAATGAGATTTACATAAGAAAGAGGAAACAATGGGGTTTGAAACTCAGTGCATGTCTTTTCCATGTACTGAACTCTTGTTATTCAACTATGCCAAGATAAATTCAATTTTTCATTCGAGGGCACCTTTAAATTAAAAAGTAAATGATCAGTGAATGGATTTAAAAGACTGTTAGATGAGATTAAAAAAAATGTACAACATTTAAACATTTATTGATAAACTTCATTTGAATGCTGTCTAAGCAACATTGCGCGCTATATAATATGTTATGTTAATATAATAATTTCTTAATTCTTTTTCTAAATTAAAAAATATTATTATAGTCATGTCCATTTCTGATAATTCCAGGTTGCTATGGTAGCACAGGTTGTTTACACATTTACACAACTTATGGCCATGAGAAATAGATGTATATGAAATGTATATCATGGCTACGGTTCATCCGATATATATATATATATATATATATATATATTATTGATTTTTTTTTTTTTTAGTTTGAAGGAAAATAATTTTCAGAATTCCAAAGTTCAGGCTCAGGATTTAAGCCCTGCTGCACTTCTGATTCTGTTGATTTATAGATGAGTATAACACAAACTTTCTCTCTGAACTGACTGAACTTCTCTCTCACATGTGTCCAGCATGACAGAATCATAATGCTAGGTGACTTTTACATTCATGTCGATTCTGACTGTACTTCTGAAAAAGACTTTATGTCTGTGTTGGATTATTTTGATGTATCCCATCAGCACACTGATTTCCTCACACATTTACATTCTCATACTCTTGATTTGTTTTGTTCTATTGGTATTTACAATGTTGGTGCTCAGGGTCATGAATTGGGCATCTCTGATCATAAATTTATTGTCTTTGGTTTTTCTCTTCCTCTTGTAAAGCCAAAAACTAAAACTACTGTATCTTACTGTAACCTGAAATCTGTAACCGCTAATAATTTTTCTGTTTCTATTGCTGCTTCCCCTCTTCCTTCCTCACTTAACCTCCTGAGCCCTGATGAGATGCTTTAAACCTATAATGAATCTATTTGTAATACATCGGATGACCTTGCTCCATTAAAAATTAGAACTGTCCCGTCCATCCACTCCTTTCCTTGGTTCACCTCTGAACTTAGAGTGATGAAAACGAAATGTCTGAACGACTTTATAAACAATCCTCTCTTCTAGTTCATGGCTTTTTCAGATTCAGTAGTGAAATATAAAGAAGCACTTAACATTCATCTTTCTACTGTCATTAATAAAGCCAAATGCAAACCTAAAGCTCTCTTCTCTGAGATGAACAAACTCGTCAGACCATCATCTGTAGCTATTAATGCCTCTGTTGATCTCTGTGAATGCTTTCAGTCATTTCTCCTACGTCAAATTTATCAAATTTATCAAGCCGCTGCAGTCACTTGACTGTTTTAATGATGTCTTTAGTGCCTTTCTGGACCTTGAAAGTGTTGATTATATTGCTGTCTATGGACGAGTCATAAACTTAAACTCAGTTTATGAGTTTAAGTCATAAGTCATTAACTCAGACTTCATCAAAAAAATCTTAATTTGTGTTCTGAAGATGAATGAAGGTCTTACGGGTGTGGAACGACACGAGGGAGAGTAATTAATGACAGAAACTTCATTTTTGGGTGAACTAACCCTTTAATCTCACACACTATTTAGGATTGATAGTATGGGTATTATGACGCAGGGTCTGTAAAATTCCAGGGTTTTGTGGGATATAAGGACATGGTGCCAAAATTTGGAGGAATCTTCTGGGAATTAGTAAATGAAATCTGAATTACAAGGACATGACCCCTGTCCTCAAACTTAAATGTCCCCGTAATGATGGTAGTATTCAGTCCTTGTAAACCACAAAATCCAACACACATATTACATCAGATCCTAACTTCAGATCCTGTCTTATCTGTTTGGTGGCCATGGCAGTTTCAGTCAGAACCTCAAAAGTGTATTACAGAAGTATCCTAACTCAACAGAAACACTGTAGCACAACCCCACTGGTGTCATAACTTCAATAGTGTTTGAAACTGTAAAAATCATTATTTAATTATTAAAACTAATTCATTATTTAAATAGCTTAGTTTTTTTCCCCACTATATCAGTATAAGTATTAATTAAGTGTGTGTTTTAGTATTATTTGTGTACTTATTTTGTTTTTGTTTGTTTATTTTTCCTCCATTTGAGTTATTATTCCTATCGGGAATTTTATTTTGAAGTGGCTCCGCTGGAGATTGGAAGATGAAAAGATAATCGACGCAGACAGATTATGATTCATGATCAAAATCACGAGTTTTAAAAATGAGTTTTAATCAAGCAGAGTCTGTACTCATTCAGATGATGTGTAACAGTGTGTAACAGTGAAAACATGGAAACCTGGAAAATTCTGTGTTTGGCAGGAAAGAGTTAATGATGAACTATGAAGATCAGCGCTGGAAAGACTTTCTGAACACTTTGACCCAAAACACTGATGAATAATGACAGACTCATGAAATACAGTGACAGGCTTTGATCAAACTTCATTAAAGCACACCTGTTTTGATCCTCCATTTTAATCTGGAGCGTTTCTTCACAGCAGCTGCTCTTGGTAACAGACCTGAGAGTCGATCACCGAACTGATGGAGGCTTTAAGATTCACAACTACAAATAAGATTCTGTGAGAGACCAGAAGATCCTAAATCAAGTTCAGATCTGAGACAAATCCTACATGAACTCAAGATTCTGGAATAGATCCAGACCAGAGCAAAGCATGCTGGGAACTGCCCAGTTTCAGTTCATTCAACACAATGATGAAGTGAACTTCAGTTTGACGTGTTTAAGTGGATTTACTCAATTAAATCAGGACAGAATGTGCAGTAATTGTGTGCTTTAACTCATTTTAATGAAGTTCATTTAACAAGCAGCAGAAATCATGTTTACAGTGTAGATTAAAAAATGGACAGATTGATGATTCCTGATTGTGATGTGTTTTATCTCCATCAGATTCCCATCAGATCACTCTGGATCTGAACACAGTGAATGAACACCTCCGTCTGTCTGAGAGGAACACAGTGATTACTTACACTGACACACTTCAGTCGTATCCTGATCATCCAGACAGATTTGATGAGAGTCCTCAGGTGTTTTGTAGAGAGAGTGTGAGTGATCAACGCTGTTACTGGGAGATTGAGTGCAGTGTTGGTGTGTTTATATCAGTGTCATATAAGAGCATCAGCAGGAAGGGACGGGGTGATGAGTGTGTGTTTGGAGGTAATGATCAGTCCTGGAATTTGACCTGCTCTCCCTACAGTTACTCATTCATACACAATAACATACGGACTGTTCTCCCTGTAAAGCCCATCATCAGTAGAACAGTGAATAAGCAGAATCACTATAGAGTAGGAGTGTATGTGGATCACAGTGCAGGAACTCTGTCCTTCTACAGCGTCTCTGGAGACACAATGATCCTCATCCACACAGTCCAGACCACATTCACTCAACCGCTCTATCCTGGGTTTGGAGTTCCTACTGGATCATCAGTGAAACTGTGATACCCATAATGCTTTGAGCCGATGATGAATCAGAACAGAGAGACTCTACCCATAATGCTTTGAGCCGATGATGAATCAGAACACTAGGCGTTTCTCAATGTCAAGGAAGGATCCTCAGAAGCCAGAATTTCGAGGATGCTACGTCATCGACATCCGTCAAAGGACTGTTCCAATGTCGAGGATCCTCAGAATTTCAAACAAGGACTGAGTCCTTCGTTCGAAAAATATCCCATACACAGGAAAGGATGCATATGTGTATCCTTCACGCTCTCAAATCACCCACAATCCTATGCACGCAGCTTTGCGATCTTGTTCAAAAATGTTTTAAAAAAATGTTGGACATTAGCGGGCAATATGCTTTCAAATGTAAGTATATTTACGTTACCAAACATTTGTTATAACAGTAGTAAATATGTCAGATAAATAAAGTTTAACGTTTAAATGCCAGTACAAATTACTACCGTATTGATATTATAAATTATACAAATACAAATTACGTTATTGATGGCTAACTGAACCGGACCGTTGTTAGCTTGTTTGCCATCACCGGCATCCTTTATAAATAACTAGTTAAGTTGTCTAAAGTAATTTAACGTTAATATTATACCATTATACCATTCACAGCGTTATTCATAGCTTTCTCGTATTTTTTAACAGGGACCAAGGAACAAACGGAGGCGTTTATACGTCTCCGTGTAGAAAACAAGCAGCTGTTTACCGGGGGGTAATGACGCAATGACGTGCACTTGCTAGTCTGTTCCATTTACGTGTTCTCTGAATGCTAAAGAGGAGCCTCGCCTAGACTCTGAAGGAAGTGACTTGGAAGGACCAGTCCTGCCAAGGAAGTATCCTTGACATTGAGAAACGCCTAGAGAGACTCTACCCATAATGCTTTGAGCTGATGATGAATCAGAACAGAGAGACTCTACCCATAATGCTTTGAGCTGTTAATGAATCAGAACAGAGAGACTCTACCCATAATGCTTTGAGCTGATGATGAATCAGAACAGAGAGACTCTACCCATAATGCTTTGAGCCGATGATGAATCAGAACAGAGACTCTACCCATAATGCTTTGAGCCGATGATGAATCAGAACAGAGAGACTCTACCCATAATGCTTTGAGCCGATGATGAATCAGAACAGAGAGACTCTACCCATAATGCTTTGAGCCGATGATGAATCAGAACAGAGAGACTCTACCCATAATGCTTTGAGCCGATGATGAATCAGAACAGAGAGACTCTACCCATAATGCTTTGAGCCGATGATGAATCAGAACAGAGAGACTCTAACCATAATGCTTTGAGCCGATGATGAATCAGAACAGAGACTCTACCCATAATGCTTTGAGCTGATGATGAATCAGAACAGAGAGACTCTACCCATAATGCTTTGAGCCGATGATGAATCAGAACAGAGACTCCACCCATAATGCTTTGAGCTGATGATGAATCAGAACAGAGAGACTACAGAGATCCACTAAAAATAAAATGAACAATTCATCAATTTAATCATTCACACACAAATGGACATTTTTACATGTATCAATAAATACACAAATTTAAAACTGTTTATTTGATTCGTGTTTTAAAATGTAGATAAATTGAACAATAAAAAGTACATTAATAAATCATTTTAAATCTCTTTTTAAAAAGCTTTTGCCAATTGCTTTTCTTTATCCATTTGTCAATCGAATTAAAAATGCCATTGGTCAGGACACACGTGGAGCAACCAATCAGCTTTCACCTCAGTGTGAAGAGCCAATCCTCTGTCACTTGTGAATGTAACACGCGCTGTCATTGGACAGTGAGAACAACTATTCATTCTTTAAATATGAGAGTTGAGACACTCTGACTGAAAGAGTCTCAAACCGTCTACTTCTCTACTATATAGCAGGCGAAAAGCAGTAGGCAAGAGAATAAGTGTGTCCGAAACCTCAGTGATCATAAAAGAGTAGCGAGAATTACCTGAGTGACGTACTGATTCTCATGAGATTCTGACGTGTTGAGAAGCAGCAGGACTGTAAACACATGATTGTTCGATCAATAAGTTTGAATAAAGCATTGTTTCATGTGTTGTTGACTTGTGTGTGTATTTATTTATTGTGATGGTTACTTTAATCCTATTGTCAGTAAATCAAATATAATAATTGTATTAATTCATTTCTTGAGTTTGAGTTCTTTCTGTTTTTTTGTTTTTGTTTTGTTTGTTTTTTATTTAAAAAAAAAAACTTTTCTCAGCCGGCGATGGTTTTAAGGAAGATGGTACACCCGAGACTGAGATATATAAAACATTCACAAATGTAATGTCCCTGGTTTTTAATTTATAGATTAATAACAAATGAGATTTTGGTGATATTCTGAGCACTCAAGTAGGAAATATACCCAGTTTCCATTTCAGAAATCTGGTCATTTCACAAGTTTTGTTTTCTTTAATGGATTGTCGGTAAATCTCCTCCTCATCCAGCGCTCTTTCTGTTTTCTGTCTTATAAAACATCCCTTTCATATTTCTGTGTGAAACGAGTCGGTGTGTGTGTGAGAGAGAGAGAGAGAGTGAACTCCCTGAATTAATCAAACTAAATGAAGAACAGTTTCAGACCTTTCTGAAAAACCAGTTCAAAAGAACCGATCACATCAAGCGAGTGATTGATTCGCGAATCTTCTGAGTCCAGGTCCGGTGCAGTTTCAGCTTGTTTCAGCCCGTCACGAGACTCGAACCCTTTGACGCGTGCGATCACAGCGGTGCGATCAAAGCGTTCAGCGCGTCACTGATCAATTCAAACACGCTGCTGGCGTTGAGCCGAGAGACGACGCTTACAGTGCTGTTCATATCACAGTAACTGTTCAGTGTTTTCAACCACATCATGTTTACTTCAGAATTCAGACATTTAAAGAGTTTAAGAGAATTACTATAAAAGACATTTATAGTTTATTATTGTTAAATACAAACTCCGTACACTGCTGTCACTGAAACGACAATAATAATCCTTTCAATTATAATTTGACAAAGTATTTTATTCATATCAGATACACAGTGTGTAGGAAAACGTTCACTGTTGTAACAGCAAAAATATGATAAGATTACTCATGAGTCATTCTACGAAACGGGTGCCATTTGGGTCCACAACGTTTGATCAGCTGCATAAGGCACAAAAAATGTCCCAAAGTCTGTTACCAAAGCTTAAAGTTATTAATTCAAGTGTTCTTTTTAACATGATATATGATAAAATGCTTTTTTTGAAGATTAGCATACTATTTTTAATTAATTTTCATTATTATATAGCCAATTTCACATGTCCGTGTTAACCAACATGACATTTGCATCTAAAATATCACCAAATAAGTTATATTTATTTTCAAACATATACTATTTTCAGGATTATATGTGTGTCCCTGTTTACACAAAATATATTTATTCACAATAAACCTTATTTTTTTTGTAAATATTTTATGATTTGTGCGTGTCCCTCAGTTTGACTTACCACCCCGTCACACTAACTTGTTTTATCTATAAATAATGCACTGTTCCTTTAAATGACATCACAAAGCCTAAGTTACATCATTTGAGCCTTATAGCCACCAAGAACAAAAGCAGACATTTTTTTTTACATTGTTTGTTTGTTGCTTTTTCATGTTAGGCAGGACCCGTCAAGCTTAAACTTACCACCCCGTCACGCAAAATAGATAGGGAAAACTGTTTTTTATTATTTCTTTTACATTATTAATACAAAGATAATTATATTTCAGATTGAATGCATGTATGCTAGTTGAGAAACTTGACCACATGGGAGATTTGCAGACATTTTGGGATGAAATTTACCACCCCGTCACATACCAAAATTTCATCCCAAAATCTCCCCTGATAAAATCACATTCTGGGGGGTAAATCGTTTTTTTTGGGTAGGGTTCCCTTGATAAAATGTGCATTCCAAGGGCTACATATCATGTTATTTGTGCTCGCTTCAACCCGTGGACATGAAAAACAACCCACTGCAACAGTGTAAAAGTAGCCTAGCCTAATTTTGCAGGAAAAATGCAGACTTGGCAACACTGTTTGGTTTATTAATTCACACATTCACTCACTCATATCACTCACACACTTTTTAGTCAATTTGAAGGTCTCCCCTCCCCCAGTTTTTAAAGTTTAAAACCAGCAGATCATATAGAGAAACACTTCGTCCATGCCACCCCGTCACGTTTACCACCCCGTCACGGGGTCATTTTGTTAAAGGTTTATGGAAAGAAAATTAAATATTACATAAATTAATGTTGAATGATGTTCTTGTTGTGTGTACTGATCAGATAAATGTAACTTTATTTGTATTTTTTAAGTAAATTAATTTTTTTTCAGTACAAACAATGAGGCCACTGAAACGTCAAATTCATATTTCAAGATTAAAAATCTAAAAATAAAAAATATATATATTAAATTACAGACTTTCTATTGATGGTTTCCAAAAAAGGGACATTTTTCTAATAGGAAAACATTAGATTTTAAAAATCTATTTCTTGTTTTACTGCTCCAGTGGCACACATATTGTCCGTGACAGGGTGGTACAAGAATGGCTTCCTTGCCTGAATGAAAAGGATAATATTAATAAAGATTTTGTGGCTGAGGTGGGAAAATATGTTTTTTGGAGGATTAACATATCTTTCAATTTGTAGGTTTATATATATATATATATATATATATATATATATATATATATATATATATACAGGGTGCGATTTGTGAAAAAAACTGAAGAAGGGATGTTTTGAAAAGTTTTTTTTTTTTTTTTTTTTTTTTTGAAAATTTGTTAAAAACCACAGTGGAGCTATACACTATTTTTTGGCAGCTGTTACAGGAACATTTTTACAAAAAAATCTTCTGATTTAACCTTGAGATTTGAAGTATTAGATAGCTTAGATATTTGCACCACTATTTACAATGGCACTAATAATTCTTAATTTCTGATAGAAATGAAAAATCAATCGGTAGTTATTAATAGAAAATGAGACACAAACCTTTACATTCAGTAGGGTTTGGCCCCATTTATTTTTGATCACAGTGCATACACATACAAACTTTTAGTCCAAAAGTGTGCACATTTGTAGAAATACACGTTTACCTCAGTTTTTCTTTAGATAGAATATAAGCCGGGCGTACGCACGGTTTCATAATTACCCTGGTCAGAAAATGTAGTTTGTTTTGGGGGGTGCGGGGGCATGGTCCCCTAGAAAATATAGATTTCCCTGGTGAACATATGTGCATTTTTAAGACGTTTTAAAGGGGTGGTTCAGTGTTTTTTTTCTAGGCTTGATTGTGTTTTTGGGTCACAATTTAACATGTCTTAATTCTTTGTTTTTTTGAAAACGCTGTATTTTTCATTTATTTTACCTTTATTCTACAACACTGTTTCCACTGTCATTTGAATTGCTCGTTTGACTTCCTGCTTCTATGAAGCCACTCCCTCCAAAATACGCAATGTGCTCAGATTGGTTAGCTGGCTCAGTATATTGTGATTCGCTGAAGCGTCCGGAAACGCCACGGCTCTTACCATTAGTTGTTACCAGAGCCGTTACATGTGCTTCAGTGGAAATGTAAATAATGGCGTCTATTTTGCTGTATCAAATTGAGCCGAATCAGACCCAGATGAAGAGGGTCAAGCAGAACCTCTACAATCGCGGCTTTTAAAGGACGTTTATGAATGATAATTCATTTTGTATTTGTGTCAAAGTGTTTAGATGTGCTGTCACTGCTGTTTGTTAGCTTTCAATATACGGTTTTATCCTGATTAAAGCTTTACTGTAGCCGAATACATGCCTGAGTAGTCGCATTTTTGTAAAGGTAGCGTTTAATTTATAGTATGAACAACTGTTTGTCTATGAACATAGAAGTTTGTTGGTGTTTGTAGAACTTCGCTAACTGGCTAGAGAAGCAAAAACGCGTTGGTCTTTGTTTACGTCCTTGATCTAACCAAAAATAGCATCAGAACTATACATTTAAAAGACATGTACAAACAATAAAGTACTTACAGTTTGGGCCAATAAACCGCAGCTTCTGCTTTTAAAGTGGGAACTGCTTCATCTTTCAGTAATAGCCTTTGTGTAAATCCAGCATTAAACTCGTTTCTGGAATTCTGGAAGCTGTCTTCAGCACCACATCCAGTGTAGAAAATATCACAGATTATAATGGGTTCTATTATCTTTTGACGCATCGCTCTCGTCCAGTGTACACAACTCTTCCGCTTCCATATGCTACGCCATATGGCCTCGCCCACTTTGTTGCGTGTTCCCGGGGGCGTGTTTAACAGGGTTTATGATGTCACCAACCTGGGAAGAAGCTCATTGTAGTCCAAACCAGTAATTTTTGTAGGCATTAAACTAACTTTGAAATCACTAGGCCATAGGGAAGACACAAAGCCTGTAAAAACAGATTCTTCTGCCTCAATTTATAGACAAATTGTTCTATAAATGAACATGCACCCCAGGACATTGTGTGTATGATTATAACTGTCTTGTAAAGTGTCTTTTGTTTTGTATTTTGTTTTATGCATGTCTTATGTGCAAACTACTAGTTCATGTAACCTCACATATATTGTGTCTCCAATCAAATTAATGCTCATTTCATGACTTAAACTGCATCCTATGAGGAAGTTATACATGAAAGTGTGTGTTTGCTGTATTAATTGGAGTATAAATGAACACAGTCCCAGGCCCAGTTTAATCATGCTTAACCCTAAAACTGGCAACGTATCCTATGGGATACAAACATTTGAGAGGCTGTGGTGAGAGTCAGGGAAAGTTTAGGTTTCTTGGTTTCATGTTGAAAGGGTGTTTGTTTTGAATATTTAGATATATTGACTTTGTTAATAAATTTTTTGTTTAGCTCACGGGCAGCATTTAAAAACAGCATGACCCCCTGTACTGGGAAATCTACTAACCTTCTGATAAAACTCTATATATTTCACAGACTTACATGTTTAAAAAGTTGTTGTTGAGTGTTAGCTTATTACATTTATGTTGAAAGTTTATGAATTTAATTTATACATTTTTCATAATCTGCCTGTAAATGTTTGTATCCCACAGGATACGTTGCCAGTTTAGGGGTATAAATCAGCTGAAAACAGAATGCTTGTTTGGCAATGCGTATTACAACATTATAGCCAGATTTTTAAAACTTTTATTCTTTCATAACTTATATTTGTGTGTGTGTGTGTGTGTATATATATTAGTAATAAGGGTAAAACTCTTTTAAGATAGTCATGCTCTTTATAGGTTTGTGGGTGGCTCTTAAAAGAGCCGTTGTGGGGAAGTCATGAGTAGGACTTCAAACACTACTCTGTCGGCTGCCATGCTACTGCTCCCTCTGCCGAGAAGTGTGCCATGAAGACATCCCTCACCCGGACTGCCTCTCTGGAGGAGTAGTTTGCTGCAACCCGACCCAGACCTGGCAGCGGCTCCTCTCCAGCTTGTCCCGCGCCCCTCACAGCAGGTGCCTCTCTCCCCTCCGAACACCTCATGAAGTTGTGGAGAACACATGTCGCCTTCACACACTTCTCCACAACTTCAGGGTGGACCTCGATGAGCCGCCGGTACATCCTCCACTGTGAGGAGAGGATGCCAAAGGCGTTCTCCACCACCAGCCAGGCTCTGGAGAGACGGTAATTGAAGACACGCCTCTCTGGAGGAAGGGTGTCCAGGGAAGGGCCGCATGAGGTTCCTCCGCAGCGGGAACGTCTCATCAGCGACGAAGACATGGGGCTGGGGTACTCTTTCTTCAGCACCAGGTAGAGGCTGGTGTTCACCGCTCCTGGAATCCCTCTGCGATGGACCTCCAGTCATCAGTGGTGGGCACCACCATCAGTGGTTGCCTATTCAGGGCACTCGTGTTTTGTTTATTAGTACAGTTGCCTATTTTCAGTCAGAGAATCAGAGGAAGCTACCGAAAAAAATTGCTTTATTTTATAAGAGACGAGACAGGCTTATACTGACAGATAAAGTAAAAACATGTTTGTGATAGCCTTTATGATTTATCTGATTTCTTCAACCGTTCATAAATTTACCATGTTTACTATGGTAACTAACGTGTATAGTCTTTTGCATCGCGTAACCTATAAATATACCTTAATACGGTGGCCAGAATCCACATCGGATCACAACAGAAGGCATTCAAACATGAAAGTGAGTTTTGAGATAAATTAGTCTCTTAATGAGTCTTTAATGCTGTCAGAATCATCCAGCACTGCTGCTTTCGGACCAGCACCGGAAGTAAGTGGGCGGGCTTAGACAGAACGCGGAAGCGATCGTGCATAGAGGCTATTCCGGCAAGCCGGAAGAAATAACTCGGCCCGGATGCGGCCGCCGGACTCTGGTGGAACGCGGCAATGAATGACGTGCCAGAATCGGCCCGAGTACACTGGCCCGAGTCCGGGTGCCGAAACTGAGCCGACGCTGCCGGCATAGGGCCATAGGCTGGGTTCCAAAGGCAACCATACCTTTTTTTTTTTTTTACTAAATTATCTTGAATTACATTTAAGCCTAGTTACAAAATAAATCTACAAAATAATAACAGAAAGACAAGTTTCCATTTAATGATACAGACTTTATTACAGAAGTTACATAATCTTAAAGAAAATATATAATCTTGCATTTATTCTCACATTTGACAAAACAATGAACTACAAAGTTATACAAAATTATTGATGATAAAATGGTGCCGTGCAGTGGTAAAAAACAAAACAAACAAAAAAGCAATTTGTTCCACTGTAAAAAATATATTATATACATAAATTACATATTGTACAAATAAACATGACTCAATGCACCTTTAAATACACAGCATCATATACCTCCTCTAAATTGTCTTGGGTAGTAACCTGTAACACGTGCCCAACACAAGCATACGTTTGCAATTTATACTGTACTACTACATTAACAGGTCCCAACAATCTTGATTACTTAACAAATAATTACTTAATTACTTCAATACATTTCTAGAAGTTTCTTTTCTTTTATTGGAAATTTTTTACACATACTACACAATAAATTCAGAAGAAATAAGCAGTACTTTTAAGAATGTTTAATATGATATCCACTCACATAAGATAAAGACACAGAGTCTCCTCATGAAGGCCAGGTGAATGAAAACTCCACCACACTTTAAATTCTAGGTGAAAAAGTCTTTGTTTAAAAACATGTGATGCAGCATCCATGCCGGTAGTTGTCAGTATGAAGTCTGTCATATAGGCCAGTAGGTTACAGTCCAGCTTTGGTTTGGTTCTGTCTTGACCTTCAGCCCAAATGGACTCAGGAGCTGAAATGAGAAGAATACACACTGAGAGTTATCAAACATTTGTTATGTAGTTCGCCTGTGTTGTCTGCCCCTAATTTTTCTGTACCTTTCAAACTAGAGGTGGATGCAAGCGCAGTTGGAGCAGGTGCTGTGCTGCTGCAGGAAGACGAGGAAGGCATTGACCATCCCATTTGTTTCTTTTCTAAGAAATTTAACCACCATCAGTGTAACTATTCTACAATTGAAAAAGAGGCTTTGGCTTTGTTGTTGTCGTTGCAGCATTTTGAAGTATATGTTGGGTCTACTTCGTATCCTGTGGTTGTGTATAGGGATCACAATCCTCTTACGTTCCTGTGTCGAATGTATAACCAAAATCAAAGGCTAATGCGATGGGCTTTAGTGGTTCAAGACTATAATATTGAGATTCGGCACAAGAAGGGAGTGGAAAATGTGGTTGCGGATGCTCTTTCTAGAGTGTAACTCCTGTGTGGGGTAGTTTTGTGTACCAACATTATTTAATTTATAATGTTTGATTTTAAGGGTGGGGGTGTTACGTGTTCAGATTGTTGCCTCCTCTCCTTTTGTTATTGGTTGTTTTTTCTCCCCTTTGTTATTGGTTTCTTGTGTTTCCGCTCTCCGCTGTCTCTCTGTTGTAGGTACCGTGATTGGTTACGTAATCCGTCCATCATGATGAAGCAGTATCTAATCATAAACGGGGACAGGATAAAGGACGCCGTGGAGAACGGAAGAGGAGGGAGCTTAGAGTGTTCGTTGGCTGTGCCATTTGCTCAGTGCTTTGTTTAGTGGTGGTTCGCTTGCTTGTACGCCTTCTTGAGTGTTTGATACGGAGAATGTCTTATCTGATCTGAAAACTTCATCAGCCCGGAGATCAAGAAAAGGAAAGCATGTCACGTGACTTACATCTTACAAACACGCAGGAGTGATTCTGTATAGACACATCAGGGAAGGAGCGGGTGCAACCTTGTGTAAGTTTTATTTAATAGTTAGTGAAGCTTTAGTTATGGCGGGCATGCCGAAGATTTCTTTATTTTCTGGTTTTGTTTTTTAGTTAGTTTAGAGGGCGGGGGATCAGTTAGTGATTGTTTTGTTTTGTTCTTTTCGTTTGTTTAGCGCCGCTCATTTTCTTTTTCTCTGTGGCTTGTTTCAATTTATTATAATTTCTTTACTTTGTACATAGCTGTAAATAGGGATTTTTGGTTGGTGTTTCCATTTGTGTAAACTTATATTCCGTTGTAAATAAAGCGAACCACTTTTTGTTACATTGTTTGTCCTTGTGTCACTCACCCACAGTACTTCCCAGAGACCAAGTTTATAGGTTGTTTAAATATTTATTATGTGCGTCTCCCCCATACCTCTACGCCACCAGGGGACGTAACACACGCGCATGCGCATTAAAACACGTCAAAGTCACACGCATCAAAAATTCATGATTTTTGATGTTTACAAACATAAACCTCTAAAATTAGAACAACATAAATTAAAAAATCATGAATTCAAAACTAATTTTGAAGTTCGGACCCCTTCATAGGTGTAAGATCCTAGGAAAGGGCAATTGTGGCATTTTTAGAATTTAATTTGCCTCAATGCGCCATCTCTCAACCACAGTCGGCCCAGCTCCGCACAGCCATAACCTAGCCAAATCTGGCAACCATTATTGGGCCAGAGCTGGCTCACTTCCGGCGAGCCGTTGTCAGTACACAGCCGAGTGCGCCAACACTCAGCCGCGATTGGCCCGATTCCGCTGGCTACCTGGGATCTGACAGGCTAAGAACTACTTTGTCATACAATTGGCAATGGGTTATTTACTGCATTTAAACTTATGTCTCTTGCTACTTAGGTTAATGGTTGCTACTTAGGTTTTCACTCATGGAGAGAAGACGACGACTTCGACCAATCCAAGATGCGGAGTACCATATCCAAGCGGGGATTGATAAACCATGTCTCCAGCAGCGTTTTATCAATAATTTTAAAGGTAAATGTTAAACTCCTGAATATGATTTAGTTGGAATCAGTGAAATGCCTGCAGTGATTGTCTCTTGCTCAAGGGCACACTGCACAATGGTGGTTGTTAGTACACAGGGATATTAAAACTGACAATTCAACAGCTTTTAGACATTTGATACACCATTTTTTCCTTCAGCACAGTGCTTTAAACAATTTTGCTTCTGTGCCCAGCCTGATTGCAGTAATCTAAGGGTTTGACAGGGATTATTCCCTGTAAAAACAGACACATTTTTTTTTTACCTTTTATTTAACCAGGCAGGCCGATTGAGAACAATTTCTCATTTGCAACGGCGACCTGGGGAGCAGCTGGGATTTGAACCCAGGACGTCGTACACACAAAGCATGCACTCTACCACTGAGCTACCAACTGCTAATTTAATCATCTTTTTCTTTTATCTTAGGCCGAGGTGTTTTTGCCACTGAACTCATATTCAAAGGCGACTTTGTTGTGGAGTACCGAGGGAAACTACTGTCACAGCAGCAGGCAGAGCTCCAAACTATTGAGTACAATGAGTCTGCAAAGGTTTTTCTTTTTGATTTTCAGTGGAAGAGTAAAACATGGTGGTGAGTAGATGGCTATGTAGCAACGTTACAATGCAAGGGCCATGTCTAAAATCTAGAGTTGTTCTCTTTATGTTAGTGCCTTTTGTCAGTACTACTTCAGTGACAGTTTTCTACCCATCAGTATACCTTTACAGTGACAGTTTTCTACCCATCAGTGCACCTTCACAGTGACAGTTTTCTACCCTTCAGTACACCTTCACAGTGCCAGTTTTCTACCCATCAGTACACCTTCACAGTGACAGTTTTCTACACATCCGTACACCTTCACAGTGACAGTTTTCTACCCTTCAGTACACCTTCACAGTGACAGTTTTCTACCCTTCAGTACACCTTCACAGTGACATTTTTGTACCCTTCAGTACACCTTCACAGTGACAGTTTTCTACCCATCAGTACACCTTCACAGTGACAGTTTTCTACCCATCAGTACACCTTCATAGTGACAGTTTTCTACCCATCAGTACACCTTCACAGTGACAGTTTTCTACCCATCAGTACACCTTCACAGTGACAGTTTTCTACCCATCAGTACACCTTCATAGTGACAGTTTTCTACCCATCAGTACACCTTCACAGTGACAGTTCCCTTTAATGGAAACATCGACGCTGCGTAAGCGCTTTGGGAACGCCTCTGCATGTTACGTCTTGAAGCACTCGTGAAATCGAACCAATAGTGTGACGGGACGTCACATTATACATTGTGAAAAACTGACGCTCCGTACACTCCGCTCCGCGTTCTTTGACAAGAAAAAAGAGGGCGCCGCGGCGAGTGTTCCCCAGGGTTCGGGTCCCGCTGCTGCCGAGGCACAACGGCGGCTTCAGTCCTGGGGTTCACAGATGGATCTGGCAGAGGGGCTAGAGACGGGTCCTGCCCTATCTCAGCCTTCACCCGCCAGACCCAGTGTCTCTCCCCTGGCTGAGGAGGACCCGCCATCCTCATCTCCAGCTCATGAGGAGCTTTTAGATGTTGTGACTCGGGCGGTGGCAAAGTTAAAAATAGAATGGCAAGAAGAAAGATCAGAAGCGCAAACAAAAAGCAAACTGGATGAGCGCTTTCTCCCCGCCCGATCACAGCCTCAGCCCCGGGGATTGTCGTTTTTCCACGATCTCCACACCGAGGTGTGGAGATCGTGGCACAAGCCAGCACAATTTCGTGTTTACAACCCACAAACCACTCTATATAGTAATATAGTAAGAGGTAAACAGCACGGTTATGGGGCGATGCCTCAGGTCGAGGAGACGCTCGCGAGCTATCTCTCGCCTGAGACAGCATCGTCCCTAAAATCCCCGACTTTGCCCACCAGACCCCTGCGTACAACATCAGCGCTGGTGGGCAGGGCTTATGCCTCAGCAGATCAGGCGGCCGCATGTCTCCACACTATGGCCATCCTCCAGGCATATCAAGCCAACCTGCTGGGGGAGATAGACGAGAGTGGCGAGGCGACTTTTGACGCTATTCAAGAGCTCAGGAAGGCTACCAACTTATCTCTCCGGGCCACCAAGGAGACGGCAAAATCAATAGGCCGCTCTATGGCAGCCCTGGTGGCCACGGAGAGACATTTATGGCTCAACTTATCAGATATAAAAGAGTGAGATAAGTCTGTGCTTCTAGATGCACCTGTGTCTCCCCTGGGCCTCTTCGTCGACTCGGTTACATCTGTCGTCGAGAGGTTCCAGGAGGCAAAAAGACAGTCGGCGGCCTTCCAAAAGTTCCTCCCTCCCTGAGCGGGAGCAGCCTCGGCCGTCTACAAGCTCCTCGACAGTGCATAGAGCGCAACAGAAACAAAGTGTTGCCACCTGTGCTCCCCCGCAAAGAGGGCAGGGCAACGCAAGGGGAGGGCAACGCAAGCGAAGAAGTCCTGACATCAGGGTTTCAGGACTGTAAAATTAAAATCTATAATACTAACCCCTCTTCGGCGCCCTCAGGGGGCCGTTCTGCCAACCCCGGCGTATCATGCGTTACGGGGCGCAGCGGTCCCCACCGACCCTCTGAGGAGGGCCGGTCAGCGCTTGATTCGACTTCTCCCTGCCGGTGCGCCACTCCAGGGCATCAAGCCAAGTGCTCAAAAAACACCAGAGACCAGCCTCGAGAGGTTGGTTCCCTTAGTAGAGTTTCTGGAAGAATGGAAACGTCTTCCCAATATTTCTCAGTGGGTACTGCAGATGATAGAAAAGGGTTACAAAATACAATTCGGGTCTCGCCCGCCCCAGTTCAACGGGGTCCTCCCTACAGTGGTGGGCCCCCAGCAGTCTCTGGTCATGGAACAAGACGTTATGACACTTTTGCAAAAAGGAGCTATAGAGAGGGTTCCTCCTCTCGGCAAACAGTCAGGGTTTTACAGCCGCTACTTCATAGTTCCGAAGAAGGATGGAGGGTTGCGTCCTATTCTAGATTTACGCATGTTAAATCACTCAGTGCAAAAGCTCAAGTTCAAGATGCTTACACTCAGACAAATCACCACACAGATCAGGTCCGAGGACTGGTTCGTGACAATAGATCTGAAAGATGCGTACTTTCATGTGTCAATCCATCCTTCACATTGGAAGTTCCTCAGGTTCACTTTCGGGGGCAAAGCTTACCAATACAAGGTTCTTCCGTTCGGCCTCTCTCTTTCACCCCGCACCTTCACAAAGTGCGTGGATGCGGCTCTGGCTCCGCTGAGACTCCAGGGCATCCGCGTGCTGAATTATATCGACGACTGGTTGATTCTGGCTCAATCAGAGCAACAGGCAGTTCAACATCGAGATGTAGTTCTGTCACACATGAGAAGGTTAGGGTTGAGACTCAATACCAAGAAGAGTGTGCTTCTTCCAGCTTAAACTTGTCACGGTGCACACAAGAACAAGATGGTAAGATCCAAGTGCAGCGATGTTTATTACAGGAAACTCCAAGCATGTAATCCAGAAACACAGGCAAAGGTTAAACTCCACAAAAATAGTCCAATACAAAAAGCCAGAGAAACAAAAAGTGCACGTAACAAAAATACAACGAACCACAACCAAGGACAGACACAACTCAGTATAAATAGACAGACACTAATAACATAATACAGAACAGCTGAGTGCAATAAACGAGGTTAATGAGTCCAGGGAAGTGTCTTATGGGAAATGTAGTGAATGCATGGGTGGAAATGAGAGTCCGGGATGGAGTGCCCTCTAGTGGCTGATAGGGCACTCACACTATAGATCGTGACATTACCCCCCCTCAAAGGAGCGGCTACCAGACGCTCCACCAGACAAAACAAAAACACAACTCAGGAGGGAGGTGGACAGGAGGAGGATCAGGGGGAGGGATGGTGGGCCAGATCCAGGGAGCCCAACTGATAGCCAGGGCAGTACTGGAGGAACTGACCAAGCGGGTGTCAACAGACCTGGGGTCCTGGCCGGCAGCCAGGGTGGCGCTGGGGGAACCGACCAGGCTGGTTCCAGTGGTTCTGGAGTCCTGGCTGAGTGCCAGGGTGGCGCTGGAGGAACTGACCAGGCTGGTTCCAGCGGGTCTGGAATCCTGGCTGATTGCCAGGGTGGTGCCGGAGGAACTGACCAGGCTGGTTCCAACGGTTCAGATGGCCTGGGCAGTGGCGGCAGGGCAGAAAGCCTGGGCGGCGGCAGCAGGGCAGAAGGCTTGGATGATGGCGGCAGGACAGAAGATCTGGGCGGTGGCAGCAGGGCAGAAGGCTTGGACGGCGGCAGGGCAGTAGGCTTGGACGGCGGCGACAGAGCTGGCCAAGGGTGCTTCGTGGCCGTATCAGGGAGAACGAGCAGCTCGGTGACGACCTCCGTGGCCGTATCAGGGAGAGCGGCCAGCTCGGTGACGGCCTCCGTGGCCGTATCAGGGAGAGCGGACAGCTCGGTGACGGCCTCCGTGGCCGTATCAGGGAGAGCGGCCAGCTCGGTGACGGCCTCCGTGGCCGTATCAGGGAGAGCGGACAGCTCGGTGACGGCCTCCGTGGCCGTATCAGGGAGAGCGGAGGACTCAGGGACGGCAGCGGGCTCAGACTGGAGCTGCTCTGGGACGGCCGCGTGCTCAGGCTGGGGCTGCTCTGGGACGGCCGCGTGCTCAGGCTGGGGCTGCTCTGGGACGGCCGCGTGCTCAGGCTGGGGCTGCTCTGGGACGGCCGCGTGCTCAGGCTGGGGCTGCTCTGGGACGGCCGCGTGCTCAGGCTGGGGCTGCTCTGGGACGGCCGCGTGCTCAGGCTGGGGCTGCTCTGGGACGGCCGCGTGCTCAGGCTGGGGCTGCTCTGGGACGGCCGCGTGCTCAGGCTGGGGCTGCTCTGGGACGGCCGCGTGCTCAGGCTGGGGCTGCTCTGGGACGGCCGCGTGCTCAGGCTGGGGCTGCTCTGGGACGGCCGCGTGCTCAGGCTGGGGCTGCTCTGGGACGGCCGCGTGCTCAGGCTGGGGCTGCTCTGGGACGGCAGCGTGTTCAGGCTGGGGCTGCTCTGGGACGGCAGCGTGCTCAGGCTGGGGCTGCTCTGGGACGGCAGCGTGCTCAGGCTGGGGCTGCTCTGGGACGGCAGCGTGCTCAGGCTGGGGCTGCTCTGGGACGGCAGCGTGCTCAGGCTGGGGCTGCTCTGGGACGGCAGCCTGCTCAGGCTGGGGCTGCTCCGGGACGGCAGCGGGCTCGGGCTGCTCTTGCGAAGGCGGCAGGGCAAGGCGCTTCGGTGGCGCCGGCAGGGCAAGGCGCTTCGGTGGCGCCGGCAGGGCAAGGCGCTTCGGTGGCGCCGGCAGGGCAAGGCGCTTCGGTGGCGCCGGCAGGGCAAGGCGCTTGGAGAACCCACGATCAACCACTAGAGTGGTCTCCAGGCCTTGTAGGATGGAGGAAGCCCTTTTCCTCCTTCTCCTCCACTTATGAGGGTGAGGCGGTGGCTTACCCAAAATGGCCTCACTGGCTGGAGCGGACTTACTGACTGGGGCGTACTCTGGAGTGGACTCACTGACTGGAGCAGGCTCTGGATCGGACTCACTGACTGGAGCGGACTCTGGAGTGGACTCACTGACTGGAGCGGACTCACTGACTGAAGCGGGCTCTGGAGTGGACTCACTGACTGGAGCGGGTTCTGGAGTGGACTCACTAACTGGAGTGGACTCACTGACTGGAACGGGCTCTGGAGTGGACTCACTAACTGGAGCGGGCTCTGGAGTGGACTCACTGACTGGAGTGGACTCACTGACTGGAACGGGCTCTGGAGTGGACTCACTAACTGGAGCGGACTTTGGAATGGACTCACCAACTGGAGCGAGCTCTGGAGTGGACTCACTGACTGGAGCGGACTCACTGACTGAAGCGGGCTCTGGAGTGGACTCACTGACTGGAGCGGGTTCTGGAGTGGACTCACTAACTGGAGTGGACTCACTGACTGGAACGGGCTCTGGAGTGGACTCACTAACTGGAACGGGCTCTGGAGTGGACTCACTGACTGGAGTGGACTCACTGACTGGAACGGGCTCTGGAGTGGACTCACTAACTGGAGCGGACTCTGGAGTGGACTCACTAACTGGAGCGGACTCACTGACTGAAGCGGGCTCTGGAGTGGACTCACTGGCTGGAGCGGGCTCTGGAGTGGACTCACTGGCTGGAGCGGACTCTGGAGTGGACTCACTGACTGGAGCGGGCTCTGGAGTGGACTCACTGGCTGGAGCGGGCTCTGGAGCGGACTCACTGGCTGGAGCGGGCTCTGGAGCGGACTCACTGGCTGGAGCGGGCTCTGGAGTGGATTCACTGGCTGGAGTGGACTCTCTAACTAAAGCGGGCTCTGGAGTGGACTCACTGGCTGGAGCGGGCTCATTGACTGGAGCGGCCTCCGGGCCTTGACGTCCGAAGGAAGCCTTCTTCCTTCTCCTCCTCCTCCCTCTACCGGGGTGAAGCTGAGGCTCAGTGCCCACCTCCCCTGTGACTTCAGAGACGGATTCATGATCTGGAGCATGCACACTGCCTGGTTGACTTGGTGAGGCCCAATCTACCCGATGGCGGAGATAGGCGGCGAACCTCCAAAAATCCAAGTCCTGTAGCCCTTCCATCTCACACTGAGGTAGAGGATCATCAATGCAGCCATTAAAAATCTCCTTCAGCGCTGCATCGTTGTACCTCAGCCCCACCGCCATCGTCCAAAAGACCGTGGCGAAGCATCCTACCTCTTCTCCCTCCTGGCGTAGAGCCATCACTGCCCCAAGCAGTGCCATACGCTCCCTGCAAGTGCCTGCCAGAATGGTCCTCATGCTGCTGGATCTTAATAGGGTGGTTCGTTCTGTCACGGTGCACACAAGAACAAGATGGTAAGATCCAAGTGCAGCGATGTTTATTACAGGAAACTCCAAGCATGTAATCCAGAAACACAGGCAAAGGTTAAACTCCACAAAAATAGTCCAATACAAAAAGCCAGAGAAACAAAAAGTGCACGTAACAAAAATACAACGAACCACAACCAAGGACAGACACAACTCAGTATAAATAGACAGACACTAATAACATAATACAGAACAGCTGAGTGCAATAAACGAGGTTAATGAGTCCAGGGAAGTGTCTTATGGGAAATGTAGTGAATGCATGGGTGGAAATGAGAGTCCGGGATGGAGTGCCCTCTAGTGGCTGATAGGGCACTCACACTATAGATCGTGACAAAACTACCAGCTATCTAGGGGTAGTTTGGAATTCCACGACGATGCAGGCACATCTGTCTCCTGCCAGGGTGAATTCTATTCTCTCAACCGTGAAAGGGGTGAAATTAGGCCAGTCACTCACTGTAAAACAGTTTCAGAAACTGTTAGGTCTGATGGCAGCCGCTTCCAACGTGATACCTTTTGGTCTGCTGCACATGAGACCGTTACAGTGGTGGCTCAGAACCAGGGGGTTTTCTCCGAGGGGAAATCCTTTTCGTACAATCAAGGTCACGCGGCGATGTCTTCGCGCCTTGGCAGTGTGGAAGAAACCCTGGTTTCTGTCCCAAGGTCCTGTGTTGGGGGCTCCTTGTCGTCGCAAGATGCTAACGACGGATGCGTCTCTCACAGGCTGGGGGGCAATCATGAGTGGTCGCTCAGCTCAGGGTCTTTGGGGGGACCATCATCGTTTCTGGCATATAAATCAGCTGGAGATGATGGCGGTATTTCGAGCACTCAAATACTTCCTCCCAGACCTAAGGGGCCATTACGTGTTAGTTCGTACAGACAACATGTCGGTGGTCTCCTATATCAACCATCAGGGGGGTCTGAACAGTTGGCGGAGGTGTATATGGACATTTTTAATACTTCTCTCCTCCAAGGAACAGTTCCACATATTTTTAAGTCCTCTATTATAGTGCCGGTCCCGAAAAAAACACACTCAACTGCAATGAATGACTTTAGACCAGTAGCGCTTACATCAGTTGCCATGAAGTGCATGGAGAAGTTGGTCTTACAGCACATTAATTCTGTGGTTCCAGCAACAGTAGACCCTCTTCAGTTTGCGTACCGCTCGAACAGGTCAGTGGATGATGCGGTGGCACTGGCACTTCACTATATTTTACAGCACCTGGACAATCAGAATACATATGTACGAGTATTGTTCCTGGACTACAGCTCTGCCTTTAATACGATCCGGCCAATGAAGCTGTTCGGCAAAATGATGGAACTGGGAGTACCAATGTCCACCTGTAATTGGATAACAGACTTCCTTACAGACAGGCCACAGGTGGTGAGGATGGGACGGAAGGTCTCAGCTGAGTTGACAGTGAGTACAAGAGCCCCACAGGGCTGCTGTCTCAGCCCTACAATTTTTTCTTTATATACATATGACTGTGTTACCAACTCGGACAATAATAATATCGTCATTAAATATGCGGATGATACAACCATCCTCGGCCTCATCAGAGGCGGAAATGAGTCAACATATAGGGATATGGTTCACAGGGTCACTGTTTATGGGGAGGACAATGATCTTGTTCTTAACATTGATAAAACGAAGGAATTTATTCTGGACTTTAGGAGAAAACCTCCTCCCCTACAGCCTCTAACTATCAAGGGGATTGAGGTGGAGCGGACTGACAGCCATAAGTTTCTGGGACTTCACATCTCTGATAATCTCAGCTGAGCTAAAAACACTACTGCAACAGTGAAAAGAGCTCAGCAGAGGCTGCACTTTGTCAAGGTACTGAAGAAGGCAGGTCTTAAAGGTCAAACCCTAACCCATGTTTATAAAGGACTCGTTGAGAGTATTCTCACCAGTGGTATTACAGTGTGGTATGGCAGCACCAACCAGGCTGAGAGGAAATCATTGCAACGAGTCATCAAAATTGCTGAGAGGGTTATTGGCTCTAACCTCCCCTCCATGGACACCATATACACTCAGCGCTGTAGAAGGAAAGCACAGAGTATCCTTAAGGACAAACACCACCCAGCCTATGCTTTGTTTAAATGGGTGGACACAGGCTATAACTTAAGGTATCGTAGGCCTGTGAGTATTAGCACCCACAAGGCCCGGCTTTTCAATAGTTTCTTTTCAGCCACTGTCAGGTTAGTGGCCCAAGACATTAAGGAGGGAAAAAAGTATCCTACCCCTTGTTTTTAATTACTGTAATGATTAGTCTAATAGTAATTTATTATATTAAGAGTTCTAGTTTTATATGCATAACATTATCATTATTTATTACAGTGTGTATTTATTTAAACTACGAAAGTTATTTATATACTGTTTCTGTATTTCTTTCTTTTGTAATTCTTTTAAAATTGACTAGTTTGTTCCTTGGCTTTATGTAGAATGTGTTTGTGGTGTGTGTATGTATGTATTACTTGGTACTTGACTCTTGAGAAACGCATAAGAATTCCAATGTAGCTGTACTGAAACGTACCTGTGCAAATGGCAATAAACTCTAAACTAAACTAAACTAAACTGAGGTCTCGCCAGCTGTGCAAATTATCACATCAGATCCTCCTATGGTCCCAGGGGAAATTTCTCTCTCTGAGAGCAGCTTATATCCCGGGACATCAAAATGTGGGGGCAGACATCCTGTCGAGGCAGGGGCCGAGGCCCGGGGAATGGAGGCTCCACCCCGAGGTGGTGGAGCTGATATGGAAGAATTTCGGTCGCGCAGAAGTCGACTTATTTGCCTCGAAAGAGACGTCTCATTGCCCGTTGTGGTATTCTTTGACCCCAGAGGGGCTGGATGCTATGGTACAGACGTGGCCGAGGCTGCGTCTGTACGCATTTCCCCCGATCGCTCTGCTCCCCGGAGTTCTGGAGAGGGTTCGACAGGACGGGGTCCGTCTAATATTGGTAGCCCCGTTCTGGCCGACCCGGATATGGTTCACGGATCTAGTATCCCTCTTAGAAAGCTCCCCCATGGAGATTCCGATCAGGCAGGACCTTCTGTCTCAAGTGGGCGGCTCAATAGTTCGACCCCGCCCGGAGATATGGAAACTGTTGGCCTGGCCCCTGAGGGGGCCGAGCTCATAGAATCCGGTCTCTCAACCGAGGTTGTAGAGACCATTCTCCACTCCAGAGCTCCATCCACAAGAAAACTTTATGCGTATAAGTGGAAGCTGTTTGCTACTTGGTGTAGCCGACTACAGGTGGAACCGTTCCACTCCTCCATCAGTCATGTACTGCAATTTCTCCAAGAAAAATTCTCGGATGGTTTAACCCCTTCTACATTGAAGGTATATATTGCAGCGATTTCTGCTTATCACGCTAAAATAGAAGGCGTTTCTGTGGGTAGAAGCCCTTTAGTCATACGTTTTCTCCGTGGTACTCAGAGGCTGAGGCCTGTGGTACGCACAAAAACTCCGTCCTGGGACCTAGCCATTGTGTTGGAAGGGTTAGCTGCGCCTCCCTTTGAACCTTTGGAAGAAGTGTCTGAGAAGTTTCTCACTTTAAAAACCATATTTCTTCTGGCCATAACATCTCTCAAAAGAATTGGAGATTTACAAGCGCTATCTGTTGCTCCTTCTTGTCTAGACGTTGCACCTGGAATGGTCAAAGCTTTTCTGCATCCTAGACCTGGGTATATTGCCAAGGTCCCTACAAGTGTCCCGGGGCCGATTGTGCTGCAGGCCTTTTGTCCTCCACCTTTTGCAAATGCGGATCAGGAAAAACTAAATCTGCTCTGCCCAGTGAGGGCTTTAGACGCTTACGTCCACAGAGCTGCCCTGTGGCGAAAATCTGAACAATTATTTGTATGTTACGGATCTCATAACAAAGGAGGTCCGGCGTCCAAGCAGAGAATGAGTAAGTGGGTGGTCGAGGCCATCTCGCTTGCCTATGAGTCCTCCGGGCAGACTTCTCAGTTGGCTGTCCGGGCACATTCCACCAGGGGTATGGCTGCCTCAAAGGCTTTGATGTCGGGGGTTCCCCTCAATGACATATGTGAGGCTGCTGGGTGGTCGTCTCAGCATACCTTTATTAGGTTCTATAACCTTGATTTGGGCTCCACTCCAGGGTCCTCAGTACTGTCGTCCTGAAAGATAACAGACATGCATTTGGTCTTATGGCCTAGTTGGGATAGCGTTCCCAAAGCGCTTACGCAGCGTCGATGTTCCCATGAAAGGGAACGTCTCGGGTTACGTCTGTAACCCTGGTTCCCTGAATAAGGGAACGAGACGCTGCGTAGCTTAGCCATACTCCCAGCACGCCTGTTAGCGTCTGCTTCATCCCTATTTCAGAAGCTGGCGTTCTTTGTTCTCAAGGGTGCTTTATAGTTTCCTGGTCCGTGACGTCACCCGCTCTGACGTCCCGTCACACTATTGGTTCGATTTCACGAGTGCTTCAAGACGTAACACGCAGAGGCGTTCCCAAAGTGCTTACGCAGCGTCTCGTTCCCTTATTCAGGGAACCAGGGTTACAGACGTAACCCGAGACGTTTTCACTGTGAACAATGTTTTTGCTACTTCTGCCCTAAGATCTTAAATTATAAGTCCTTGTTTCTCTGCAATGTTCTGTGAAAAAATTTGTTTCCACACTGAAATCTTTTGCAGTCGCATTTGTGCATGACCAAGTCCACACTGTGACATTGTGTGCTTGTGTCGGGTGGAACAAAACACACTCCATTTTTTATCTCCACTTTTGCAATCATAGAATGGGCGGCATTAGTGGTCTCTTCAGTGTTTGCTCATTTGATTCATCCAGTTCTGTGAGGTCATCCAGGTAACTGAACAATGAAATAAAAGTATATAGTACACTAAAATAACAGCGATATGAATCTATTGAGTACTGCAGCCCTGAGAGCAGCATATAGTACACTAAAATAACAGCGATATAAATCTATTGAGTACTGCAGCCCTGAGAGCAGCATATAGTACACTAAAATAACACAGTAATATGAATCTATTGAGTACTGCAGCCCTGAGAGCAGCAAATAGTACACTAAAATAACACAGTAATATGAATCTATTGAGTACTGCAGCCCTGAGAGCAGCATATAGTACACTAAAATAACACTAATATGAATCTATTGAGTACTGCAGCCCTGAGAGCAGCATATAGTACACTAAAATAACACAGTAAAATGAATCTATTGAGTACTGCAGCCCTGAGAGCAGCATGTAGTACACTAAAATAATACAGTAAAATGAATCTATTGAGTTATTATTGAACCTATTGACTCCAGCTCGGAAAGCAGCGCATATTTCTGTGTTTTGTTGTTTTACAAATAGTGACATTGATATTTTTAGGCTGCGGTCAGTAAACACACAGAACTAATACAGGAAAGCACGGAACCAATATGATGAAACATCTGAAATTTGTATAGATAGAGAGGGGTATTTTAATATCATTCGGTGTGTGTGTATGTGTGTGTGTATGTGTGTTCGTTCAAGAGCAAGGAGTAGCGAAATTTACACAGCAACACAACTTGAGTAGTTCTTTCCCTGACAGACTTGGGTAAAGATGGTTTTATATTTGCACATTCGGACATCCGTATTCAATAGCCTTGTTAATCACACTACATTGGACATTCAGTGGACATTCACAAGTAAATATGCCATTAAAACAATACTTGCCTATTTTGATCGACTGTGAAAAATGTTGTAAGTTGACAATCGTTGGTTGTCAATATCATGTCGCTGCTTAACATTCGCAAACATTAATTTATTGCACATTTATTGGAAAGTCTGAATTTATCAGAAGTCCGAATGTGCGAATATAAAACCAACTTTACCCAAGTCCCTGACAGCAGCCATAGAAATAACAGCGATACGAACCTGCAGCCCTGAGAGCAGCGATGCGCATAGTTTAACGTTACTAAAAATAACAGCACAACCTTCTTACATGCAGCGGGAGATGTATAATGTCACGGAGATCTGAGCCAGTTCTGTCGTAGCATATTGGCTTCATAGATCCTTTTTTAATGCTAGCATTAAAATGAAGCCATTTACCCAATTTCACAAAAGCAGCATTGGTGCAGTCGACTGATAATGGAGCCGAATCAAAATTCATACTATAAGATGAGCGTTTCTTTGCATTTTAATGTTTATCAATTATCTGAATTTTAGCAAAATATATAGCAAAATTCACTTACCTTACATTATGCGCTCTCCCAGTAACATCAGTTTGAAGTGTAGTGTTCCCTCTAAAATTTCAAACGGCTTGACCCTGCCCTGCCTCTGCTTCAATTTCATTGGTTGAATCTGTAAACCAATCATTTCCTTTCTGCCCTTAGAACATGTTTGAGTAAGTAAAACTCCCATCTGCTTTATAAACGCCTCATTCATTCATTAGTTATCCATTTTTAATATGCGTTATTGTCTGTTCTTGTGAAACATCATCAGCTGCTGCCCGAGTACTAATCCAATTCAAAGTTCACATCTAGCCAAGTACAGTTCAAATCCCCGGATGTGTTCTTGATCCGACTTTTATTTGAAGATGCATCGAGAGTGTACTTGAGACAGCCAGGTATCCCAGAATGCCTCTCACATCAACCAGCAACAGTTAAACTAGATGTCAAGACATATGGGGGACTTTGGGGGTATTTTTCCCAAAGTGAGCTGTCACCTCCGGTCCACTACAATTAGGAGTGGTTAAGGCCAGGGTATATGTCATTTCCCACGTTCTGCTCCATCTTGCGCACAGTTGAGTGTGCAAGACTTTCAAAGATAATTCTTTGCCCGTGAGCGCGGAAAGACAGCGCGCCATCAAGCCCCAGGTATACTTCACTTTCCGTGAACTTTCCGGCCGTGTCTCGTGTGCAGTCGTGTCCATCATCTTTCAAAGTATGTCATCAATGGGACATTCGCTGGGCAGGATCGGAGAAGAAAAATTGTGCATCCACCATTGCAACATAGTTCAGAAGATGCACCAAGAGAACAGGAATTAAAAAACGATGGGGAAAGCATGCCTCTGAGTTTACTCGTCTTGTTTTTGAATCGCTTTTTACACTCTTCTTTGACGACTGCACATTGTGCTCAGTACTGTGCGTATTGCCACCTAGTGGGCTCTTCCGTCTTGCTTGCGCATGCGCTGTTACATATACATATGCATCATCTGTGCGGTCTCGAAATTTGGGCTGCCTGCGGACGGGGTGTATGGCTGGCCACGAGCCTGCCGCTTGACGAAAATTATGAATGTCAAATTCACAAACGAGGACAGCCGAAGTATACCCGGGGCTTCAGTGATCACAAAAATTCAGCTGCAGGCTGTCACTGTTCAGAGAGCAAAGCTAACTTACACAGAAGAGATTTTTTGTTCAGCACATAAAGATGAACTACTTCATTTCAGACTGTGGTGATGTGGTTTCTCCACTGCATGGATCTTCATGTGTATCTTCAGGTGACTTTTAATAGAGAAACTCTTTCAACACTGATCACACGTGTGCCGCTTCTCTCTGCTGTGAATCCTCTCATGTGTTTTCAGTGTTCCTGACCGTCTGAATCTCTTGTCACACTGTGAACACTTGTGAGGTTTTTCTCCAGTGTGGATTTTCTCATGTGTTTTCAGTGTTCCTGACTGACTGAATCTGTTGTCACAGTGTGAACACTTCTGAGGTTTTTCTCCAGTGTGAATTCTCTGGTGACATTTTAAATGGGTTGCTGTAGTAAAAGTCTTCTCACACTCAAAGCACATGTACTCTCTCACACCAGCTTGTGTTTTCTGATGTTCTGGTAAACTATAAAACAGTGAAAAATTCTTTCCACACACAGAACATGAATGTGGCTTCTCCTTTGTATGAACTCTCAGGTGTCTCTTCAGGTCTGATGACCCTAGAAATGATTTGTCACATTGATCACATGAGAACGGCTTCTCTCCAGTATGAACTCTCATGTGAACATCAAGACTTTGTTTGGTTGAGAAACTCTTCCCACACTGATCGCATGTGTGTGGCTTCTCTCCATTGTGAACTTTCATATGACTCTTAAGATGTCCTTTTTGTTTGAAGCTCTTTCCACACTGATCACATGTGAACGGCTTCTCCCCTGTATGAACTCTCATGTGTTCCTTAAGATGTTGTTTGGTTGAGAAACTCTTTCCACACTGAGTGCAGGTTGTAGATTTATAGGCTCTTCTTTTCTTTAGAAATGTATTTTTAGTCTTTGAGCGACTCAAAGGTTTTTCTCCAGGTTTGTCATGATGTTCCTCCTCCACTTCACTCAGTTCTTCAATCTCCTCCTTCACTTCCATCAGCTCTGAAATTAAAGAGAAAAAATCATCATAATAAAATCAAAATAATTTAAAGAGAGAAATATGAAGTTAAAGGTGATAAAATTGAGACTTGTTGTGATAGACAACTGCTACAAAACATTACGATAATTTTGATGCATTTGCATAAATCAGTTGCATATGTCCCTGAAACTTTAACATTAATCTTCCGATCGTAAAGGACCAGCTGTCGTTCCAGCGACAGAATCCAGTGGTCTGGTGAAGGTATAATGTGTGTACGTCTTTTCAGCGCTCCTGTGAAGTTCACTGAATTTTAGAATTTAGTCTCAATTTTACTTCAGCTGCTCGTTTAATCTGACTCCAATTTCAAATGTTTTTACATCAAGATTTACTGAATTAAGACAATCAGCACTGAATGGACGTCTTCTGGCTACAGAATTTCCCAAATAGCTGCTCTGCCACCTTCCCTCAAATAATTCTTAATAATTCATTATAAATAATATTAAGAAAATAAAGAAAACATTGCTCTGAAATATTTTCAATCAAAGACAAAATGATCTAATGTGATATTAACAGCCATATTTTGACATTTGATATTTAATTAATTTTCCTAAAACCGTAATTATTAAGGGCCGTTCACAGCAGACTTCTCCTTCCACTGACTTCCTTTCATACACATGTGAATGTGGGACACCAGAAACACAAGATCAAGTGAAGTTTGCAGTAAAGTGGAGTAGATTGTATATTTTCAAATTTTGGAGTGATTATTATTTGTTATTTATGTTTTTAAATATATATCACGTCATATCTCGCAGTGCAGTGCAGATATCTCCATTGCCGTGTCTGTAGAAAGTTCACATGCTCAAAGTCTAGACTGACTGCATCTTTAAATGTGTTATTATCAGTGTCCTACATGATTCACTCAACCCTGTTACTTCTGACTTTCCTTTCATAACCACACAGGAAGTGACATCATCTGGGCTCTTTTCTACAGCATGATGGGAGGACAAGAAAATAATCTCAATCCATTTTCTCAGTTTTAGACAAATAAATGACTGCATTCATCAACCCTGTTACCAAAGTTACTGTAAGAAGAGATTTTGCTCAAGTTACACTCACAACCCTGTCAGCCATTCTGAAAAGATCATTTACTTCATACATTTTGGTGTTTACAGTTTATTCCTAAAATTAGCAATGTTGAAAACGGTATTGAAAATGCCTAAATTCTGGTAACACTCCTGCAAATTGTGAAGCAGATATGAAACAAATGGAAAATACGTAAATATTATTTTGATCTGATGTTGACAATCAGTATGAAAGTTTCTCAAACTTCCCTTTACTGAGCTTCTGTTAGAAAAGAACTTTAACTTTTTCTCTAAATATGCAGAAGTGCTTGAATCTTTCTAACATGAATGTTGTTCAGCATCATGAATGAATGAAGAATAAACACTGACCTCTTTGTTCTTCAGTATCTTCAGTGTGTTTCATTCTGCAGGGTTCTGGATCACTCGTGTTCTTTGCAGATTTCAGCTCTTCCTGATGCTTCAGTGCTCGTCTGATGGGAATAATTCTGCATTTATTGATGAACTGCTGTGGGAGGAGCTTCACTGTTGACGTGACTGCTGTGGGCAGAGCTTCACTGACTGAACCACAGATTGGTTGGAGGAGATGATCTGCCCAAATCAAAAATATCAGTTACTGTGTTTGTTTTTATACGGTTAAAGGCCAGAAATCAAATTAAATGTACAAAAAGTGAATTTAAATAGAAAACCCATTAAATCCAAGTGTCTATTTTAATGTTTCAAATTACTTTTGTGAAAACCAAATGTTTTAATGTCCCATTATCATTTAGTGTAACAGATATATTTATGTAAAAATGAAACAACAGTTATTTTGACCAGTACTTAATAAAGTGTATAAAAGAGTAAGAGATCATACTAAATTTCATTATATTTTAAATTATTAAACTTGGTGACAAATAGATGAAAGCTAGTGGTTTGAAGGATAGTGGCAAGGTATAAAGATTTAAAATGACAATTAAAGAGTATTTTGGGCTTCACTGTGATCCTTCAATACAGTGTTTGAATGTTGTCAAATGATTCTTGTTCTAAATATGCATGACCAGTTTTTTTGCTATATTAACCCCTTTTTGTATTTCACTATAAAACTAATTGCATTAATAATTTATATCCGTCTATCGTAAAGCAACTGATGCTAATTCAGAACTTTATATTTCTAAATCAAACATTATTCTGTTAATTCATTAAAATAATGACAGATGTCTTGAAAAGTAGTAAAAAAACCAAAAAAGTAAAAAAAAATAGAAAAAAGAAATAAGCAGACATAAACACCATCAAATCCTCTCAGTCTGTTGACAGCAATGAAATGAGCTTTAAGTGTCAATTTACAGCAGATCTGAAGACATCAGCATAATAAATGAGGTGAAAACAGGAAGTATTGACATGAAATAAAGAGTGTTTTCAGCAGTTTCTCTGTTAATATTGATGATCCTCAGACTATCAACACTCATTCAACAAGACATTCAGATCATTAGCAGATCATCTCACTTTATTCTGAGTGTTTGCTGTTAGAAACTGATTATTGGAGTCACAATATGTGTGAAAATCCTATAAACTGCTCTAGTGAAAGACAATACTGTTATTTCTCACAATGTGACATTAATAATACAAAAATCAACACACACTCACCATCATCAACCACTAAAGATGAGTAACTACAGAGATATGAACTGAAAGTTTGGTTTTCTAATAAGTACATTGATTGCAGTAGTGAAATTAGATCAGAAGAGACAATGATCGCAAAACCTTTCGAAATAAAGAGCAGCACAAAGTAGAGTTGTTGTCATGATACAGAATCATCTCATATTTAAGATATCTGGGTTTTCTGTTTCAGAATGGGAGGTATGTCAAACCCGAGAATGTAGGGTAAGACAAGCCCATTTCTGAAAGAGAGGTAACTTCAACTCAGAGTCAGTTACCATGGTAACTTACTCTGTGAACCTAACCTGGTCAGGAGCAGGTTTTCTTCAGTAAACCCAGAGTTTCTTTCGGTCTCCTCCCCTTGTTGAAGTGCAAGTGATGTTTAAATAGTTCACTCACTCATTCACACTGCAAAAATTTGTATTTTTCATCCTATTTCAAGTACAAATATCTAAAAATTCTTAAATCAAGATGGATTTTCTATATAAGAAAATGATATAATATATTTAGTCTTGTTTCCTGGGGGGGATCAAAATTAAGTGCATTTTACTTAAGTAAAATTATATCTGCCAGTGTGGTAATAAAAATAATCTTAATGCTAATGGAAAGTTTCAGAGTGTCTACCCAGGTGAAAAAAGTGCAGTAAAATACACTTTATTTTAGTACACAGTACACTTCAATAATGTACTTAAAGTGCTCTATTTTCACGCACTTATTTTGTACTTAATATACTAAAAGCTCTTCTTAATATAATCTTAAGAACATCTAAGTGTACTCGACTGTGCTTTTTTGAGACATCATGAATTTGAACTAAAATGTGCTTTTAATATACTATCTGTGTATTAATGTGCTTTTAATATATATCTGTGTATTAAATATATATATATTTAGTTACCACTTGTAGTACACTTGAACCCATCTTTCAAACATAAAATAGACTTATGATGTATTTCGAAATATAAGATTAATATATAATGACTATATACAAAATGTTTTTATAATTTATTGCCTACAACATTACTGTCACAGACACGTCAGGTTCCACCTCACTCCCTTACCCACGCACTCAATCACCGGCATACTAATCATCGCCACCTGCACCTCATCAGCACCTCATCAGCACCAGCATAAAACCTCCACACTCACACACACTCACTGTCCGGTCTCGTTTGTACTACTATGAAACGTATGCTTACCTCAAGGACTCCAAACGCTATACTTACCTGCTCCAGTCATCTCCATCGTCTCCTGTTCTCCTCGTGTGCCTACCTGCCTGTGTGTGTGAGTGTCTCCGCCATCATTCTCCAACGTCTGCTTCCATCTTCATCTGAAACACAACACAAGGACAGTATCACCCTCTTATCTGCATTCAAGAACTGCTTAATCATCACTCCCTTACCTGTTGCTCTGCTGTGTTATCAATAAAACCACTATTGTTACTTTTACATCTGCCTCCGGTGTCTCCATTGTAACAGAAGACCGGGCCATAACAACAGTCACAGCATGAGCACCACTGACCCGTTCCAGGAGCTCGTGGACGCATTCCGTCGAGCACTCACACCACCACCATCTTCACCGTCAACCACCAACACTGCAGCTTCTGCACCCACCATCACCGCTCCTTCTCCAGCGTTCACCGCCAGTCCCATGGCCAAACCGGCGCCCTACTCTGGATCGGCGGAGGAATGCAGCGGATTCCTTCTCCAATGTGAACTGGTCCTGGAGATGCAGCCGCACCTCTACCCCACCGACACGGCTAAAATTGTGTTCATCATCTCCCAACTACAAGGTAAGGCCCTTCAATGGGCAGATTCTCTGTGGACCCAGAAAGGCTCTGTTGTGAAATCATATTCGGCGTTCGTCTCTCACTTCCGTGAGGTCTTCGGCAAACCTCTGGCAGATTCTTCGACCGGTGAGAAACTTTACAATCTAAAACAAGGAAATAACTCTGTTAACGAATATGCCTTGCAGTTCAGAACGCTAGCCGCCACCAGCGGATGGAATGAACAAGCCCTCATCACCACCTTTCGTCAAGGATTGGAGCCTAATGTGCGGTTGCATCTCGCTGCATACGAGGACTCCATAGGACTCGAACGCTTCATTCAACTCGCCATCCGCGTGGGTTCTCGTATGCAGTCGTGTCTCCTCGAGCACCAGGGCCAGCCACTCTCCAACATCCTCCTCCGTCGATCGAACCCGTCAGCTCCCCAGAACCAGCATGTGAACCCATGCAAGTTGATCATTCCCGTCTCACTCCCGCTGAAAGACAGAGAAGGCTGACCCTGAATTTGTGTTTATATTGTGGATCTCCGGGGCATGTCATCTCCACATGCCCAACTCGTCCTCCTCGACCTGTGGTGAGTGCAATCATTCCCTCCATTCAAAAAATGAAACCACTCACTACTATTGTAAACCTTACTGCTGCTAATGCCTCTATTCCAGTGGTGGCGCTCCTCGATTCAGGGTCAGCAGGAAACTTCATCTCCGGCGCCCTCTGTCGACAGCTCAAGCTCCAGACCTCCCCGTCTCCGCTTAACTATCAAATCCACTCCATCACGGGCAAACCCCTGAGCCGTGAGACGGTCCGTCGCTGCGTGGGTCCCCTGCAACTAAGAGTCGGAGTACTTCATACGGAGAACATCCATCTGCTGGTTCTGGAGGAATCCACCGCTGACGTGGTTCTAGGGCACCCATGGCTTGAACAGCACAGCCCCACCATCTCCTGGCGCACAGGCAAAGTCCTGAAGTGGGGCGACCACTGTTTCTTCGACTGCTTCCCAGTGCTTCCTGTTCCGAACTCTCCACTCTCCAAGACTCTCTCCATCAACGCCACGTCCATCGAAAGTCCTGTAGAGAAACGTTCCGTGGATGTTCCACCTGATTACGCCCCCTTCAGTGACGTCTTCTGCCCGCAACGCGCCTCCAAGCTACCTCCACACCGGCCATGGGACTGTGCCATCAATCTGTTACCGGGTGAGCCAGTGCCCAGGGGACGCATTTACCCCCTGTCATTACCGGAGGAGAAGGCCATGGAGGAATATATCGAAGAGGCCCTTAACCAAGGTTACATCCGCCCGTCTACTTCCCCTGCTGCTTCAAGCTTCTTCTTTGTGGCTAAGAAGGACGGAGGCTTGCGGCACTGCATCGATTACCGTGCCCTGAACAAGATCACCATCAAGTTCCGCTACCCACTTCCCCTCGTCCCAGCGGCCCTGGAACATCTCCATGGTGTCACTGTGTTCACTAAGTTGGACCTCCGCAGCGCGTATAACCTCATCCGGATACGTGAGGGGGACGAGTGGAAGACCGCCTTCGTCACGCCCACCGGCCACTACGAATACCTCATCATGCCGTATGGCCTGGTCAGCGCCCCCTCCGTATTCCAGGATTTCATACACAAGGTGCTCCGGGAGTTTCTCCACAAGTTCGTGCTGGTATATATAGATGACATCCTCATATACTCCCGGAGCTTGGCTGAACATCGCCACCATGTTGCGGAGGTCCTCCAACACTTACGGCAATACCACCTATTTCTCAAAGCTGAAAAGTGCTCCTTTCACCAGTCCTCTGTCCAGTTCCTGGGATACGTGATCGACCACAGTGGCATCCGGATGGACGAGGGGAAGGTTTCCGCAATCCAGACCTGGCCCACTCCTACAACCATTAAAGAACTCCAACGCTTCCTCGGATTCTCCAATTTCTACCGTCGCTTCATCAAGAATTACAGTACCATAGTCAGCCCTCTCACCAATCTACTACATCACCAGCCCAAGTCTCTGTCCTGGTCCCAACAAGCCACCAACGCCTTTGAGACCCTCAAGAGAGCCTTCACCACCGCTCCCCTCCTTGTCCACCCTAACCCGGACTTACCTTTCATCGTGGAGGTGGACGCCTCCACCACCGGAGTGGGAGCGGTCCTCTCACAGCAGCAGGGGACGCCAAGTAGACTCCATCCATGTGCCTTCTTCTCCCGCAAGCTCAACCCGGCGGAGGTCAATTACGACATCGGTGACTGCGAACTCCTGGCCGTCAAGCTTGCCCTGGAAGAGTGGAGGCATTGGTTGGAGGGGGCTAACCATCCATTTCAAGTCCTTACAGATCACAAGAACCTCGAATATCTGAAGGCTGCTAAAAGACTCAACCCTCCCCAAGCTCGCTGGGCCATGTTCTTTTCTAGATTCAATTTCTCCATCTCCTACCGTCCAGGTTCCAAAAACACGAAAGCAGATGCTCTGTCCCGTCTCCATGCTCCAGAAGAGAAAGCTGAAATTCCAGAAACCATCCTACCTGAATTGATCTTCGTTAGCCCCATCCAGTGGTCAGAAGAGACCTTGCCCTCCTCCAATGCCTCCTCACGCACTCCACCGGGTTGCCCCCAAGGCTTGCAATACGCCACACGGGCACGTCGCACTCCACTCCTGCACAACGCACACTCTTCACTTGGCACTGGCCACCCGGGGGTCAATGAGACCCTCTCGTTGCTCAAACAACGCTTCTGGTGGCCCAACATGGCCAACGACGTCAGAAGGTACGTGCAGGGCTGCAGGGAGCCCACGCCATCTTCCCACCGGCAAGCTCAATCCTCTGCCCGTTCCTGAGAGACCCTGGTCACACCTGGGAGTGGGCTTTGTCACCGATCTCCCCGAGTCCGATGGTCACACCTGCATCCTGGTAGTTGTAGATCGCTTCTCTAAATCCTGCCGTTTGATCCCCCTGGAGGGTCTACCTACCGCCATGACCACAGCTGAACTGATGTTTAACCATGTCTTTCGTCATTATGGAATCCCCGAAGACATTGTTTCTGACAGAGGGCCCCAGTTTATCTCCCATGTCTGGAAGGCGTTCTTCTCCCTCCTGGGTGTGACCGTCAGCCTGTCATCCGGATACCATCCTCAGTCGAACGGGCAGACGGAAAGGAAGATCCAGGAGATAGGCCGCTTCCTGCGTACCTTCTGTCACGGCCACCAGAACTCCTGGAACCAGTACCTGGGTTGGGCCGAGTACGCACAAAACTCCCTCCGACAAGCCACTACTGGACTAACACCTTTTCAGTGCGTACTCGGTTACCAACCCCCGCTGTTCCCCTGGGATGGGGAACCCTCCAACATTCCGGCAGTCGACTACTGGTTCCGGGAGAGCGAGAGGGTTTGGGACTCAGCTCATCACCAACTGCAGAGAGCCCTGCGCAGACGCAAGATGACAGCCGACCTTCGGCGCTCCGACGTTCCTATCTACCACCCGGGGCAGAAGGTCTGGCTGTCCACCAGGGACATCAGGATGCGTCTGCCCTGCAAGAAGCTGAGTCCCTGCTTCATTGGCCCGTTCACCATCATCCGACAGATCAACCCCGTCACCTACCGTCTCCAACTCCCTGCACAGTACAAAAGAATTCATCCCACTTTCCATGTCTCACTTCTAAAACCTCACCACCCTTCTGTGCTTCCCTCCACAGAACCTAACGTGGCAGCCGTCGAGCCCCCCCTTCCACTCATCCTGGAGGATGGCACTGCCTACGTGGTTCGCGAGATTCTGGATTCCCGGCGCCGTGGTGGTCAATTGGAATACCTGGTTGACCGGGAAGGCTATGGCCCCGAAGAACGCTCATGGGTCCCCAAGAATGATATCCTTGATCCTAATCTGTTACAGACTTTCCATACCAACCACCTGGACAGACCTGCCCCACGCCCTAGAGGACGACCACCACGACGTCGGGGTCCTCGGCCCTCAGGAGCGGGCAGTGGGAGGGGGGGTACTGTCACAGACACGTCAGGTTCCACCTCACTCCCTTACCCACGCACTCAATCACCGGCATACTAATCATCGCCACCTGCACCTCATCAGCACCAGCATAAAACCTCCACACTCACACACACTCACTGTCCGGTCTCGTTTGCACTACTATGAAACGTATGCTTACCTCAAGGACTCCAAACGCTATACTTACCTGCTCCAGTCATCTCCATCGTCTCCTTCGTCTCCTGTTCTCCTCGTGTGCCTACCTGCCTGTGTGTGTGAGTGTCTCCGCCATCATTCTCCAACGTCTGCTTCCATCTTCATCTGAAACACAACACAAGGACAGTATCACCCTCTTATCTGCATTCAAGAACTGCTTAATCATCACTCCCTTACCTGTTGCTCTGCTGTGTTATCAATAAAACCACTATTGTTACTTTTACATCTGCCTCCGGTGTCTCCATTGTAACAATTACGAATACATTTTGTATATATTTATCATATATTATTCTTGTATTTTAAATAAGTGTATTTCCTATGTCTGATGAGTACATTTAAAGGTGTATGAAAGATGGGTTCAAGTGTACTACAAGTGGTAACTAAATAAATTTCATGGTGTCTCAAAATAGCACAGTTGATAATGTATATCTTTGACACTTTTATTTAACACCTAAATAATGTACTACAAATATACTTGCTTGTATTTAAGTATATTTTTAATGCACTTTTTTTCCTCCTGGGTATTACTAAGTGCAAATTTACAGTAGCTCTGCCTCTGCCCACCAGAGTCACATCAGGTTAAAATTGTCTCATGTTCTAGTGGCTGCAGTGGTGTAGGCAGGAGTGTGTTGGGTGTGGAAAATTAATGTGATTGACTGGGTTTGAATCCGCCTTTTGCCAAGCTCACTATTTTCCCTTTTCCCTTCACATATCACATCAGAAAGTATTTATTTTCAATAAAAATGAAGAAAATTTTCTAAAAGTGGAAGTAAATTGCCTAACGAGTGTCTAATAACGATAAAATCATTTACACTCTTATTATTGCATCCTGCATAATTTTTTTTCTTCTTGTTTTTTTTTTGCATGTGGGAACCATGAAAATAAATATTAGTCCACTAACTTACTATTCTGCCAGTTTTCACCTTTGATATTATAACAGTGATAAGAATTAAACTTGCATTGACTCAGAAGTATGCGGACGTCCTTTTGTCATGTGCTGTTGCCATGGTGAATCGTAATATCGGAGCTCTATTGATGATGGCTTTTCATAGTCGTGGTGCACGCGCTTAACTCAGAGTCAACCTACTCAGAGTCGATTGAACTAACTCAATTCAGCTGTTCTGAAACTGAAAACTCAGAGTTTCTCATCTCAGATTAACTCAACTCAGTATAGGCTACATGTAGATTAGAGCGGAAGAATTAAAGTGTGAACTCAATTAAGTGAAATACACTAAAATGAGTTTTCAGAAATATAAACCAGAATGAGAGTCTGATGAGTGAAAGGTTTCCTCAGATGAACTGCATTAAGTGAAGATTATAGAGCTTTTTAGCTTAAGCGGATTTAAGTTTTATCTGCTTTGTATCGTCATGACCAATAAAAAAGTGTTTTATTGTTTGAGACTTTCCTTAAACTGAGCCTCAGAACAGAAGCTCAAGAGAGTCTTCTCCATCATTCCTGAAGATCTTCAGCTGAGGCGGGTGAGAACTTTATGATTGAGGCAGATCTGACTGTCCTGACCCTACCTGAATAATCACAGGGTTAAAGCTGAAAGATTAAAAGACACAACTGACAATATATATGACATTTGTGTGTGTTTTGTAATATTTATGTTGTATAATCTGCAGATTAATATGAGCTTTGTTCAGAATTACTTCTCAAATTATTACAATGAATGTTATCATAAAATCATACAATATTTCATAGTTATTTAGCAGTAGTTGATGAAGATGAGTGTCATTAGTGTTTGTTTTTGTATTATTGGTGCCATATTGTGAGAAATAACAGTATTGTCTTTCATTAAAGCAGTTTATAGTCTTTTCTCATTTATCCTTCCTGACTCCAATAATCAGTTTCTAACAGCAGAATAAAGTGAGATGATCTGCTAATGATCTGAATGTGTTGTTGAATGAGTGTTGATAGTCTGATGATCATCAATATGAACAGAGAAACTGCTGAAAACACTCTTTATTTCATGTCAATAGTTCCTGTTTTCACCTCATTTATTATGCTGATGTCTTCAGATCTGCTGTAAATTGACACTTAAAGCTCATTTCATTGCGGTCAACAGACTGAGGGGATTTGTGGACCTCAAATATGAACAATTATTTTTGTCTTTGTGCTTTTAACTGATTTTCTTACAGTTCTTTACTACTTTTCTAGATATCTGTCAATATTTTAATGGAGAAACAGAATAAAGTTCTGAATTAGCACCAGTTGTTTTATGATAGACCAATATATAAATTCTTAATGCGCTTAGTTTATGGGTGAAATACAAAAGTTAATATAGTTAATATAGCACAAAAGAAAAAAAGCATATTTCAGGCATATTCAGAACAAGAATCATTTGACAACATTCAAACACTGTATTGAAGGATCACAGTGAAGCCCAAAATACTCTTTAATTTTCATTTTAAATCTTTATTCTTTGCCACTTTCCTTCAAACCATTAGCTTTCACTTATTTGTCAGCAAGAAGTTTTTTAATAATTTAAAATATAATGAAATTTAGTATGATCTTTTACTCTTTTATATATCTTATTAAGAACAGGTCAAAATAACTGTTTTCTTTTTGCATTAAATATATCTGTTACACTAAATGATGATGGGATATTAAAACATTTTGTTTTCACAAAAGTAATCTGAAACTTTAAACAGACACATTTCATTTAGTGAATTTTCTATGTAAAATCACTTTTGTACATTTCATTTGATGCAGACACTACAGTTTGATTTCTGGACTTTAACCCTATAAAAACAAACACAGTAACTGATTTATTTTTGATTTGGGCAGATCATCTCCTCCAACCAATCTGCAGTTCAGTCAACAAAGCCCTGCCCACTGCAATTCACTTAATGAAGCTCCTCCCATAGCAGTCACATCATCAGTAAAGCTCCTCCCACAGCAGTTCATCAATAAATGCTGGAATATTCCCATCAGACGAGCACTGAAGCATCAGGAAGAGCTGAAAACTGCAAAGAACATGAGTGATCCAGAACCCTGCAGAATGAAACACACTGAAGATACTGAAGAACAAAGAGGTCAGTGTTTATTCTTCATTCATTCGTGATGCTGATCAACATTCATGTTAGAAAGATTCAAGCACTTCTGCACATTTAGAGAAACAGTTAAAGTTCTTTTCTAACAGAAGCTCAGTAAAGGGAAGTTTGAGAAACCTTCATACTGATTGTCAACATCAGATGAAACTAAATATTTATTTTACATTTATTTCATATCTGGTTCACAATTTGCAGGAGTGTTACCAGAATTTAGGCATTTTCAATACAGTTTTCAACACTGTTATTTTTTAGGAATAAACTGTAAACCCCAAAATGTATGAAGTAAATGATCTTTCCAGAATGGCTGACAGGGTTGTGAGTGTAACTTGAGCAAAATCTCTTCTTACAGTAACTTTGGTAACAGGGTTGATGAATGCATTCATTCATTTGTGTAAAAACTGAGACAATGGATTGAGATTATTTTCTTGTCCTCCCATCATGCTGTAGAGAGAGCCCAGATGATGTCACTTACTGGGTGTCACAGTTTTAAGAAATCCTCTGGTTTTAAAAGGAGGAAAATCATGTCAGAAGTTAACAGGGTTGAGTGAATCATGTAGGACACTGATAATAACACATTTAAAGATGCAGTAAGTCTAGACTTTGAGCATGTGAACTTTCTACAGACACGGCAATGGAGATATCTGCACTGCACTGCAAGATATGGCATGATATATTTTTAAAAACATAAATAACGAATAATAATCACTCCAAATTTTTAAAATATTCAATCTACTCCACTTTACTGCAAACTTCACTTGATCTTGTGTTTCTGGTGTCCCACATTCACATGTGTATGAAAGGAAGTCAGTGGAAGGAGAAGTCTCTGTGAACGGCCCTTAATAATTACACAGTTTTAGGAAAATAAATTAAATATCAACCTAAAAGTTGATGTCAAAATATGGCTGTTAATATCACATTAGATCATTTTGTCATTGATCAGATATTTTACTGAAAATATTTCAGAGCAATGTTTTCTTTATTTTCTTAATATTATTTATAAATTATTAAGAATTATTTAAGGGAAGGTGGCAGAGCAAATTCTGTAGCCAGAAGACGTCCATTCAGTGCTGATTGTCTTAATTCAGTAAATCTTGATGTAAAAACATTTGAAATTGGAGTCAGATTAAACGAGCAGCTAAAGTAAAATTGAGACTAAATTCTAAAATTAAGTGAACTTCACAGGAGCGCTGAACAGACGTACACACATTATACCTTCACCAGACCACTGGATTCTGTCGCTGGAACGACAGCTGGTCCTTTACGATTGGAAGATTAATGTTAAAGTTTCAGGGACATATGCAACTAATTTATGCAAATGCATCAAAATGATCGTAATGTTTTGTAGCAGTTGTCTATCACAACAAGACTCAATTTTATCACCTTTAACTTCATATTTCTCTCTTTATTTTGATTTATTGAAAATGAAATGACTTTTTTTCTTTAATTTCAGAGCTGATGGAAGTGAAGGAGGAGAGTGAAGAACTGAGTGAAGTGGAGGAGGAACATCATGACAAACCTGGAGAAAAACCTTTGAGTCGCTCAAAGACTAAAAATACATTTTTAAAGAAAAGAAGAGCCAAGAAATCTACAACCTGCACTCAGTGTGGAAAGAGTTTCACAACCAAACATAGTCTTGAGATTCACATGAGAGTTCATACAGGAGAGAAGCCATTCACATGTGATCAGTGTGGGATGAGTTTCTCAACCAAACATAGTCTTGAGGTTCACATGAGAGTTCATACAGGAGAGAAGCCATTCACATGTGATCAGTGTGGGAGGAGATTCACAGAAAGAGAAAATCTTAAGAGGCATATAAAAGTTCACACTGGAGAGAAGCCACACACATGTGATCAGTGTGACAAAACATTTCTAGGGTCATCAGACCTGAAGAGACACCTGAGAGTTCATACAAAGGAGAAGCCACATTCATGTTCTGTATGTGGAAAGAGTTTTTCACTGCTATGTAGTTTACAAAAACATGAGAAAATACACACTGGTGTGAGAGAGTACATGTGCTTTGAGTGTGAGAAGACTTTTATTACAGCAAACCAATTAAAAGTACACCAGAGGATTCACACTGGAGAAAAACCTCACAAGTGTTCACACTGTGACAAGAGATTCAGTGATTCATCAACTCTGAAAACACACAAGAAGATCCACACTGGAGAGAAACCTTACAAGTGTTCACACTGTGAAAAGAGATTCAGTGATTCATCAACTCTGAAAAGACATGAGAGGATCCACACTGGAGAAAAACCTTACAAGTGTTCATACTGTGACAAGAGATTCAATCAGTCATCAGATCTGAAAACACATGAGAGGATCCACAGCAGACAGAAGATGCACACGTGTGACCAGTGTGGAAAGAGTTTCACTATTAAAAGTCACCTGAAGATACACATGAAGATCCATGCAGTGGAGAAACCACATCACTGCAGTCTGAAATGAAGTAGTTCATTTTTATGTGCTGAACAAAAAAATCTCTTCAGTGTAAGTTAGCCACAGCCAAATCTCTCCTTTCCAGCTATAGTTGGCGCCATGGGTGACAAGTTTTATTTATTTATATATATTTTTTTGCAGTCACAAAACGTATTTTTGTACCTGCATCAGCAAATTATTCACAAAAATTTTAAGCAAACAAGTTTAACCCTTTAACGACCCAGTGGTCCGTTAGCGGGACTGATAGAGTGTTATAAGGTTAAACAAGTTGTTTTTTTTAAATGAGGAGTTTGCCATCTAACTAATCTTTTATTATGCTCACAGTGCGTCGGTTAAATGAATTGCAATATTAATTTAATAATAAAAGTAGCATAATAATAACAATAATTTAACAGCCCTGCGTGCCCATCCACTATACGCCACTGTGAAGGGATAAACGGTGTTCAGGCAGTGAATTTCCCATTGATGACATGATGTCTGGTAATAGTATAGAAATGTTTTTATTGCGCATGTGTCAAACTCTGTGATCCACGTGCATCTGTGGTTTAGTATACTTTGAAAGATGCAAGGACACAACTGCACACGAGACACATCCAGGCGCGGAAAGTGAAGTATACCCGGGGCTTGATGGCACGCTGTCTTTCCGCGCTCACGGGCAAAGAATTATCTTTGAAAGACTTGCACACTCAACTGTGCGCGCGATGGAGCAGAACGTGGGAAATGACATATACCCGGGCCTTAACCACTCCTGATTGTAGTGGACTGGAGCTGACGGCTCACTTTGGGAAAAATACCCCCTCAATGTCCCCCATGTTATTATGTCTAGACATGTAGTTTAACTGTTGCTGGTTGATGTGAGAGGCATTCTGGAATACCTAGCTGTTAAATAATTTCTTATTTCTTGGGCTTTACTTTTTGACTTTCTCTGTGTCTTGGGATTTTTCCATTGTGCAGCTCATGTACCTACCTAGACAAAACAAGAAGTAGTAGTCCTTGGACACACTGACACTCTCACACACAACCAGAAGTTGAAGACACACACATTTACGCACATACATTTCATATTTGTTATTATATTTCTTGAAATGCCATACATGGTAAGGTTTGATTCTTACATGGTAAGTCGTATGATTGGATGCTCAAGCCATCCTGGAGATTGTTGTTTGACCTATGTCTATAAATATGACCCTTCTTCCTGAATAAATCTGAGAATGCTTTGTACCACACTTGATCTGTGTCTGCTTGGTCATTCTCCCGAGATCTCGCGCTGCTGCTGCCACACATCACAGGGGTTGAGGTGCCTGTTTCTAAACTGATGACTGAGACTACCTATTATTGAGATTTTAGAACAACCAATGAAGCACAGAACACACTCATTATACACAATAATGAACATTAATATATGAGCACAGAGAAAATGACAACAAACTCCCAAGCACAAGGGAGAAATGCGAAAGAATATTTAATGGGGCTAATAATAGGCTACTTTGATTACGTTTACGAGCACTGCAGTCTCAAAATCAGTCTTTTGTCTATTAGAATAATTGTGTCATTGCGTTCAGATAGGCTACACCACTGTATCAGTGTCCAGTTTGCACATACAGTTAATTTGAAGAAAACTTAATGAAATATGTGTGCATACACCGTGCTGGTTCATGTTTGGTGCAGGAGAATGTGTGAAATATGTCTATAAAAATTTTAAACATGAATACTTTACTCTGTATGAACTATCGGCCATGTGGCTAGTGTTGTTAAACACAACGCGAAGCTCTGCGCTGAAACCGATCACATGCGCACTCCGCGTGTATAGCATAACAATCGTATTTTTCATGTGCTCGTATTCAGTTCTGACCGCATCGTGGGCAAAAAACAAAACAACACTCATGTGCTGCTGTGCTGGGGGAAACATACATACGGCTCGTGTGTCTGAACGCAGAGGTGATGAACAGCGCTTTTGGGATATTTGAATTCTCCATTGTAATGCGATCTCATGCTAACATATTTTCCATTTGTGCTGGTAGCTTACAGCAAAACAAACCGCAGGCACCCAAACTTCTGCTCTGGTCGTGTCGCAGGAAAACACATTGTGTTGTAGCACTGAGGAAACGAACACCAACGATATGTCTCTGAATGACAAGAGACAGAGGCAAGAGAAGTGATACTTCCTCTTGCATAATACCGTGATTATAATCTTATGCTACAGCACAGTGATTGGATTGAATGAGCTTTTTCTCATGAATAAATGTAGAAAATGTTGACGTCAGCATGTTCGACCAGCCCATACTTGGAGCCAACCAGGACTCCGGATCTTGCCGGTAGTACACGATGACGTCAGGTTTTGTGACGTTGCTCTGACTTTGCTTTTCTAACCGGAAGATTGAAATTGCTCTGAAAAATGCAAAAATAACTAATTTTAACTTTGAAATAAAATAAAAATAAATTTTAAATAAAAACTTTTAAATAAAATGAGTACCTTTAGTGTTTTCAATCTGTTCAATCTGTTTCATATCTGTTCACAGCTCAAAAAATTTATTTTGGGGTTTCATGGCCCTTTAACTTGAATACAGTTCATTTCCAGGCTTCACGGCACAAGTAATCAATAGGATATTTATGTACCTTCCTAAACAATACAAACTGTTCGAAACAGGAATTACTACTAGCTAAGCCATCTCAGCCATTTCATCCCGCCATCTCTCACCCTACTTCTCTTTTGGTCTTTGGTCTTTGGTCAGTTCAACTACAGACCGTAGTGTGAGGCTGCCTTCGTTATTGCCGCAGGCCCAGACGTCCTATTTTCTCCAGCTTCCCTCTTTTTCTAACCACCCTGTTCCTTCCCAGGCTCCAGGGGCCAACCCGAGCAAGAGGCTGCCTCCGCTAACAGACTCGGTCCCGGCCTTTCTTCACTGTCCCACAAACAAAATGCTGTTCACTCTGTCTACTACAACCTGATGCCCATCCCACCAAATTCTACGGCCTTGGAACCAAACTCCATTGCCAACAACATCAGATCCTCTTAGAAATTCAAGCTGTTGGCACCAGAGGTGGACCCCGGTGCCTTATTATTCATAGCTGATATTTCCATAAACCACCCACTAAAAACTCTCCTTGACACCTCCCAACTACATTCTTCAAGCTGCCTCCCCTAGAACTCTACAATCCATTCCCCAAAGGAGCAGCAACTACAGCCACCCAAAAAGGCCTCTCCCAGCATCAGATTCAAACACTTGGTCGCTGGTCATCAGAAGCTTTTAAGAACTACATCCAATCTAATCGCTTCCCAACAAACACTTATCAGCTAGTTTCAGCTCCAGCTCGTTCTCTCACACATACCTGCAAGCCACCATATCCAACTCAACTAATACCATCATTCCAATAAAATGTAATTTTTCTATCATTGCCACAGCAGTGATGCACCTCGGCTCCCACAGGAGCTCAGTTCATCTGGCTATTCTCTCCACTGCCGCAGCAGTGATGCACCTCGGCTCCCACAGGAGCTCAGTTCATCTGGCTATTCTCCCAACTGCCGCAGCAGTGATGCACCTCGGCTCCCACAGGAGCTCAATTCCTCTGGCTATTCTCTCCGCTGCCGCAGCAGTGATGTCGCCTCGGCTCCTGCAGGAGCTCAGTTCCTCTGGCTATTTTCTTCACTGCCACAGCAGTGATGTCACCTTGGCTCCTACAGGAGATCAGTTCCTCTGGCTATTATCTCCACTGCCGCAGCAGTGATGTCGCCTCGGCTCCTGCAGGAGCTCAGTTCCTCTGGCTATTCTCTCCACTGCCGCAGCAGTGATGTTGCCTCGGCTCCTGCAGGAGCTCAGTTCATCTGGCTATTTTCTTCACTGCCACAGCAGTGATGCCACCTTGGCTCCTACAGGAGCTCAGTTCCTCTGGCTAATATCTCCACTGCCGCAGCAGTGATGTCGCCTCGGCTCCTGCAGGAGCTCAGTTCCTCTGGCTATTCTCTCCACTGCCGCAGCAGTGATGTCGCCTTGGCTCCTGCAGGAGCTCAGATCCTCTGGCTATTCTCTCCACTGCCGCAGCAGTGATGTCGCCTTGGCTCCTACAGGAGCTCAGATCCTCTGGCTATTCTCTCCACTGCCGCAGCAGTGATATCGCCTCAGCTCCTGCAGGAGCTCAGTTCCTCTGGCTATTCTCTCCACTGCCGCAGCGGTGATGTCGCCTTGGCTCCTGCAAGAGCTCAGCTCCTCTGGCTATTGATATCGCCTCGGCTCCTGCAGGAGCTCAGATTCTCTGGCTAATATCTCCACTGCCGCAGCAGTGATGTCGCCTCGGCTCCCGCAGGAGCTCAGTTCCTCTGGCTATTCTCTCCACTGCCGCAGCAGTGATGTCGCCTCGGCTCCTGCAGGAGCTCAGTTCCTCTGGCTAATATCTCCACTGCGGCAGCAGTGATGTCGCCTCGGCTCCTGCAGGAGCTCAGATTCTCTGGCTAATATCTCCACTGCGGCAGCCTTAGCTCCCGCAGGAGCTCAGTTCCTCTGGCTATTCTTTCCACTGCCGCAGCAGTGATGTCGCTGCAGCAGTGATGTCGCCTCGGCTCCTGCAGGAGCTCAGTTCCTCTGGCTATTCTCTCCACTGCCGCAGCAGTGATATTGCCTCGGCTCCTGCAGGAGCTCAGATTCTCTGGCAAATATCTCCACTGCCGCAGCAGTGATGTCGCCTCGGCTCTCTTAGGAGCTCAGTTCCTCTGGCTATTCTGTCTACTGCCACAGCAGTGATGTCGCCTCGGCTCCCGCAGGAGCTCAGTTCCTCTGGCTAATATCTCCACTGCCGCAGCAGTGATGTCGCCTTGGCTCCCGCAGGAGCAGTTCCTCTGGCTAATATCTCCACTGCTGCAGCAGTGATGTCACCTCGACTCCTGCAGGAGCTCAGCCCTGTCTAAACTAGCCTTCACTGCTGCAGCATTGTTTTCATCAAACATGACGAGAACTTTCCCGGCCCTTCAAACTAACCCACCAAACAGCACAATTAGCCTATACGCAGTGCAATTTTAGGGGGTCATCAGTAATGTTTCCGGCTGCTGTCCTGCATTGGTTTGCAATTTTTGGGGAGTACTCTGGGTTTGGGCCAAATCCTCGGACAGCACGCCAAATACGCATACGACTTTTTTTTACAGACCACACCAGAGGTGTCAAGTAACGAAGTACAAATACTTCGTTACCTTACTTAAGTAGAAATTTCGGGTATCTATACTTTACTGGAGTAATTATTTTTCAGACGACTTTTTACTTCTACTCCTTACATTTTCACGCAATTATCTGTACTTACTACTCCTTACATTTTAAAAATAGCCTCGTTACTCCTATTTTATTTCGGCTTGTTTTCATTCCGGCTTAAAAAAAAAAACAACAACTATCCAGATAAATCGCGCCATCTGGATAGAGTGAATTTGATTGTGGTTGGATGAGAATAAACATATACAATTCTGACACCCTATTGGGTTGTACGCGATCCAGCGCACCTGCATGTCACAAATCACGTCAAATCACAAATCACATCACTCCAGCAAGGACGACAGTGTTGGGGGTCGTTACTCAAAAAATATTATTTCTTAAAAGTTATTATTTCTCTACTACTGGCTCATTTAGGCTATCAAACGGGTGCTTTCTCTTCGTCCTCCGCAAATTAAGCTAGGTAGTTCGGTAGAGAGACGTTTGAATAAATTAGCGTATACACCGGTTTTTAAACTTTTTTTAGCGCGACCCTTTTTATTTATGTGACCCATAGTCATAGACAACCATGTAGCTAAACAAGCCAAAACGAATTAATATAAAACGAAACTGAAGGTAAACCTGCGTTGCTCTCATAGTGGTTAACGTTACCTCTCTCTTTCGGTGAAGTGGAGCAGTGCTCTTGCTGAATGGCACGGATTGCACTACGGACTATTGTACATTTGATATGTTTTTTTTTTAAACTGTATTTTATTTTTTTATAACGAACAAGCTGCGATGTCACGTTTCCAGTGCTTTGTTGTGAGCGCGTGAGGCGCGGGCGCGATCAAACAGCTGTATTTGCAGGGGACTTGCCTCATCGTCATGGCAACGGTTCGTGGCCAGGGGCCTGTACCATGATGGTAGTTGAACAAACTCAGAGTTATAGGATTAGTTTCGAGTTGACAAAACCAAACCACTCCAATCCGGCTTTGTTGGTACCATGATGCTGATCATCAACTTTCTTTGTCAACTCAGGCTTTGATCCTGAGTTTGTGGAGCGCGTGCACATGAATCCATGACATCAGTGGCAAACAGCCAATCACATGCCTTGCAACAGAAATAAACTGTGATTCACTTCTCGCGAGACAGCCAGCGTGATTCAAAACTCTTTTGCTGAAAATGAAGAATTTAAATGCATTTACACTAATGGAAAATACTTGTCTGTGAAAGAGGACAAATAAAAGAAATGATCTTTCTCTATCAGTGCAAGTGAAAGTTGTGAAGTTAGTTGATAATATATAGCGATAGAGACTTAAAAATACAAGGTCACATGTAGTAATTTTTAAAGAGTACATTTACACCTAATTTAGGCATATATTACATATGATCTATATATATTAATATTCAATGAAACTAAGTGCTTAATAACTGTTACACTAAACTTGTGTGTGTGTAATGGATTAATAAAAATATAGATCATATAATTATACAAATCATATATAAATTATATAATTAAAACCAGACAATTTCATCGTTAAATTTTTACTATTGTAATTTTTAATTGTTTTTACTATATAATGACCTTTAATTTGGAGGAAGAGAAACTGGGGGAGTGATTTTATTGCGTTGGGTGTGTCAGTGTCACTTAGCTTACGTCTGATTGGTCCAATTTCAGTTTGAAATCTCTAACCCAGAACATAACCTGCCCCGGAGCAGGTTAGCCGTGGAGCATAAGTTACTATGGCGATGAACACCGCTAAAAGTCAAGTTACTTTCATGGTACCTAAAACCCAGGATTGGCGCAAACTAATCTGAAACTTACCTGGCTAGCCAGCTAATCCAGCTTCATGGTACAGGCCCCAGGTCAGATTACGTCAGGCCCTGCGTTCCATTCGGAAGGGCTCATCCCTGTGCCCTAATCCCTTCAAAGTGTTTACCCTTCAGAGTGAGAGCTTCGAAGGGATGAAGGGTGTAGGAGTTAAATTACTCCTTTTTTGGAACGCACTTCTGCGTCATCTTAACGAGACAATCAAGGAGGATAGATTGCGCAAGCTGCGCCCTTTGTTTAACGTTAGTTTATTTATTTATTTTTGGTTTATCGCACCATAATGTATATTGTGTCTATGTATTTGAAACATTTTAATGAACTGATAAAGGGAGCTGTAAAGTATTTTTGTTGAAGTACAATGTCATTTTGACCATATTAATGTACTAAATCTAACTTGTATAAATATTACAGTAGTATAGAAAAATACTATACATACATTTATAGGTAAAATCGAACTCCGAGCCTCCTGTACCTATTCTGTGACGTCAAACAACTTCCCTGTGCAAAGGATTATGGGGGCCCGAAGTGTCCATCAGTTATACCCTTCGAAATCCTTCATTCTGAAGGGCCCATTAAAGTGGCCAGTTTTGAGCACTTCGGTTTGGAACAACCCTTCAATATGGCGGCCATGATTGTTTTCACTCCGAAGTGCTCTTCAGAGGGCGATATATCCCGTTTGGAACGCACCGAGAGTTTGTTGCCGTTTGTTGGATGCTCAGACGACCAAACAAACGCCGATTAAACATGTTCAGTCTGGTAAAAACAGACTCCAACCAACGCCAACAGGGTTATCACACCTATCCAACAAACTCCAACAGACGAGTGCGGTGTGAACTGAAACAGCTGAAAACTACCCGCGTTTGGCAGGTTGGCGGGTGTTAATGTCAAGCCCTGATTGTTACTAAGCCTGCCCTGGGTACACCAAAACTACCCACATTTTTCTTGTCCGTTGTCCTCACAGATTCCTGCAGTTAAGCTTGGATGTACATTTACATTCCAATAAAGGTTATTGATGACATTTTGAGGAGGTGGAGTGCACAATAGACCCCTGTGGCGCGGCCTAAGCTTTTGTCCTTAATGGCATTTTTTCCCCTACATTACTTTTACTTTTATACTTTAAGTAGTTTTGAAACCAGTACTTTTACACTTTTACTTGAGTAAAAAGCTTGAGTTGATACTTCAACTTCTACAGAAGTATTTTTAAACCCTAGTATCTATACTTCTACTTGAGTATTGAATGTGAATAATTTTGACACCAGTGGACCACACACAAATGCTTCAGTAAAGTCATCAAAGGAAAAAACTGTGGTTGACTGAGTTCCTGGGTTCTGACCGGACCACCAGGGCTAGTGTTTCCTTTCCAACAGTCCTAGAGATAAAATTCAAAAGTCCAAATCCTACAATCCTGTTATTTCTTTCTCTTCTGATCGTCTCATCACTTCTCACTGTGTGAATCTGAATCATGAGATTTACAGATGAGATTCATCTATGATTCTCTCAAATTAACTCAATCTCTCAAAACAAATCATATTTTCTGTGTATAAACATTACAACAGATGAATATGTTCTTTGGTTTTAACTATAAATCATTAGAGCTGCAGTTAAATGTGAAGACAAACTCATGTAGTGTTAGTCAATGAAACGTTCATTAACATTATGAATGATGCTCAATGCTTTCATTACAGTCATGAGAGCATGTTCAGAGGTGAGAGAGACACTTCAGTAAAACACATCAATCTGTCCTGATTCAGATCAAACTGTGTTGAAGTGAATCTTCTGTAAGTGTGAATGTGTTTTTCAGAGAGGAATGAAACTGCAGGCGAGATTCATCTGATAAACATGTGCCTAATTTACTAATAAAACACTGATTCAGATCTGATTCAGACTCAATCCAGTTTGAATGTGAACAGGCTCTCATTTAATTCCAATATTGATTGATCATTGTTTAGATCGGCTGATCGGATTGATCACTTGTAACTTAATATAGAGGGTTTTTTAAATGATTGCAGTTGTTTATTCCAGTGGATATAAAGTTCACATGCTTCTGCTTTAAGACTCATTTACACACTTAAAACAATATTTTATGTTTGTATGTGAAACATAGACATTTTCTTTTCTTACTCTTGACCTCCAGTGAGAAGAATGACATTAACTTAAATCCCATATTCCATGTTTTATTTCAGACATTTCAGAGACCAACTTTCATCCAGATAATCCAGTGACCCGGAATCTTCTAATGGACAGAAATGGTTCTGGGAAAAGCTCAGGAAACACTATACTGGGAGATACCAGGTTTTAAGTATGTGTGGTAAAAAAAGCATGTGCATGTGATTATTTCTCCAAATCTACTGGATCCAGATCTGAATAAAGAGCAGCTGGAGATGATGAAAGAGCAGCTGGTCTCTGGTTGTTCAGCAGGTCTCAGTTCTGCTAACCATTCCTCTAGAGTCTAGAGGAACCTGTGGGAAATGAGAATAAGATCCTGGATTTGGAAGTGTTTATTTGGTCCTGAAGTTCAGAAGTACATCATGATTCTGTTCACACATGGAGATGAACTGGAGGATCTGGAACAGGCATTGATGAACATCTAAAACTTAAAGATTGTGCTGTTGACTGAATGTGGAGGACAATTTTACTGTTGCAATATCAAGAGTAAATCAGACATTCAGGTACAAGAACTACTGCAGAAGATCGAAGGAATGATGATGGGAAATGGTGGGAGATTTATCATGGAACAAATGAAGATGAGCAACAAGTTAATAGTCAGTTTTAGGTTGTTTTATTGTTATGTTGTAAATGACAATGATAGAAAGAAACATGGCAGTTTGTTCACTAAGTGTAAATCACTAGTTTGTCACACTGACCTTAAGGAAAAAAATCCATACAGTCTGTTTTAACAGTGATTTGATCGTTCTGTTGTAGTTTCAGGAAAAGATTCAGATTTCCCAAGCAGACACTAAGCAACCACCAAACCGTCCTGCCACTTATTGTGGCTGTAAGGAAACTACTTTGTTTCTCAGCACATAAAGATGAACTACTTATCATGATTTCAGACTGTGGTGATGTGGTTTCTCCACTGCGTGGATCTTCATGTGTATCTTCAGGTGACTTTTAAAAGAGAAACTCTTTCCACACTGATCACACGTTTGCAGCTTCTCTCTGCTGTGGATCCTCTCATGTGTTTTCAGATCTGATGACTGACTGAATCTCTTGTCACAGTGTGAACACTTGTAAGGTTTTTCTCCAGTGTGGATCCTTTCATGTGTTTTAAGATGTGAAGACAGACTGAATCTCTTGTCACAGTGTGAACACTTGTAAGGTTTTTCTCCAGTGTGGATCCTCTCATGTCTTTTCAGATATGATGACCGACTGAATCTCTTGTCACAGTGTGAACACTTGTAAGGTTTTTCTCCAGTGTGAATCCTCTCATGTTTTTTCAGATTTGATGACACACTGAATCTATTATCACAGTATGAACACTTGTAAGGTTTTTCTCCAGTGTGAATTCTCTGGTGCAGTTTTAAATGGTTTGCTGTAGTAAAAGTCTTCTCACACTCAAAGCACATGTACTCTCTCACACCAGTGTGTGTTTTCTGATGTTCATTTAAATATGACAGCAGTGAAAATCTCTTTCCACAAACAGAACATGAATGTGGCTTCTCCTTTGTATGAACTGTCAGGTGTCTCTTCAGGTCTGATGACCCTAGAAATGTTTTGTCACACTGATCACATGTTCACACTGATCTCTCCTGTGTGAACTTTCATGTGTTCCTTAAGATGTCCTTTTTGTTTGAAGCTCTTCCCACATTGATCACATGTGTGTGGCTTCTCTCCAGTGTGGATCCTCATGTGTGCTTTAAGGCTTGATGATTGACTGAAACTCTTCCCACATTGATCACATGTGAACGGCTTCTCCCCTGTGTGAACTCTCATGTGAATCTTAAGATGTTGTTTGGTTGAAAAACTCTTTCCACACTGAGTGCAGGTTGTAGATTTCTTGACTCTTTTCTTTAAAAATGTCTTTTTAGTCTTTGAGCGACTCAAAGGTTTTTCTCCAGGTTTGTCATGATGTTTCTCCTCCACTTCACTCAGTTCTTCACTCTCCTTCTTCACTTCCATCAGCACTGAAATGAAAGAAAAAAAAGTCATTTCATTTTCAGTAAATCAAAATAATTTAAAGAGAGAAATATGAAGTTAAAGGTGATAAAATTGAGTCTTGTTGTGACAGACAACTGCTACAAAACATTACGATCATTTTGATGCATTTGCATAAATCAGTTGCATATGTCCCTGAAACTTTAACATTAATCTTCCAATCGTAAAGGACCAGCTGTCGTTCCAGCGACAGAATCCAGTGGTCTGGTGAAGGTATAATGTGTGTACGTCTTTTCAGCGCTCCTGTGAAGTTCACTTAATTTTAGAATTTAGTCTCAATTTTACTTTAGCTGCTCGTTTAATCTGACTCCAATTTCAAATGTTTTTACATCAAGATTTACTGAATTAAGACAATCAGCACTGAATGGACGTCTTCTGGCTACAGATTTTCCCAAATAGCTGCTCTGCCACCTTCCCTTAAATAATTCTTAATAATTTATAAATAATATTAAGAAAATAAAGAAAACATTGCTCTGAAATATTTTCAGTAAAATATCTGATCAATGACAAAATGATCTAATGTGATATTAACAGCCATATTTTGACATCAACTTTTAGGTTGATATTTAATTTATTTTCCTAAAAACAGTGTAATTATTAAGGGCCGTTCACAGCAGACTTCTCCTTCCACTGACTTCCTTTCATACACATGTGAATGTGGGACACCAGAAACACAAGATCAAGTGAAGTTTGCAGTAAAGTGGAGTAGATTGTATATTTTAAAATTTTGGAGTGATTATTATTCGTTATTCGTATGTTTTTAAAAATATATCACATGTCATATCTTGACGTTTCAGCTTCTGTAGAAAGTTCACATGCTCAAAGTCTAGACTGATTTGTTTCAATATAACGGACTAAAATAATGGACAAAATATCTTAATAGAACATGATCTTTACTTAATATTGCATAATTTTGACATACATACATCATACAGTGTATTGTTGGCTATTGCTACAAATATACCCGTGCGACTTACGACTGGTTTTGTGGTTTGGGGTCACATTTAATGGAAACACTGAATTTTAAAGTTGTCTTACAGGTGTGGAACGGCATGAGTGTAAGTAATAAATGACAGAATTTTGATTTTTGGGTGAACTAACCCTTTAATTACAAGTAACCAGCCCTAAATCAAACCCTAACCCTTGCTCTACAGTAAGTCCACTTGAATGAAACGACTGAGTGAATTCAGACACTGAATGCGCCGGAAGAGCTGCTGATTTCACACAGTTTGTGCTGCTGTTTAATAATCATTTGAAACTGGAAATTCGTTCAGCATCTGCAAACCTTAATTAAACCATTTTATGATCAATTAAACAGGAATTTATACCTGAATGATATTACGCTGTAATGAATGGATTCTGTAATATTATCTGTAAGATTATACTTCTGTATATTCTCTATTTCTTGAGAGCTGGACATTTTAATAATGATCAAATATCAAATGACTGAGTTCAGCAGTGAGAATAAAACCAACCTGTTTGTTCCTCAGTATCTTCATGTTTCACTCTGAATGTTTCTTCAATCTTTATTTCTTCAAACTTCTCTTTATTAAACTCAATCTTTATGTCTTCAGTCTCCTCTTTAATAAACGCCATCTCTAAGAAGAGAATAATTAACAGTGTTAAAAATCTTCAATGACCTGTTGGACAAAAAAACACTAAAAACTAACACTGCAAATTAATAAACTTCATATTTAGATATTTATGATCTACATTTGGTATTTAATGAATTATAGATGATATTTAAATGATTACACTGATGAAAACATGATTAGTTAGTTTGTTAGTGTTTGTTGTTGTCGTTCATGTTCACTGTTTGAGCAGCACGTGTCGTGATTCACTGAATCATTTCTCAAAGTGTTTGATTCAATTGACTCGGAGTTGAAAAGTTCAGTTTCTCCATCATTACTCTAAAATTACGAACATACTGGAATATATAAACCTGCTTTTGCATTGCCGCTGAAAGCAGTGGTCATAAACTATATGTTTTAAACAGCTTCACAAAGCGTTTTCAACAGCACACTATTGCTACTTCTGTGTTGCAAACATTAAATAATAATGCAAGTATTGCAATAACAATTTATAGTCCGAATATACACTGATTTCAGCAATAAATGACCTTTGAAACTAATGTTATTACACTGTTCTGCCAGTAGGTGGTGACCAGTGACTGTTAAAATGTATTGATGTATCAGAATCATTAATTCAAGAGATTTGTTTAAAAACACTGGACAAATCATGTCTTCATTAATTTCAAACAATATTGTAATGAATTCATTTAAATTAATACATATTTTTAAATACACTGTAAAAAATAAAATGACCCTTTGTTCAGCAAACAGTTTTTTTTAGTTACAGATAATATGAATTGTGAATATTGTGAGTCTATGTAAAAATGCATGTTAGTCCAACAATATTTTGTAAAATGTTATAGCAACATCATTAATCAAAGTTGAATGAACAAACATTTTTTAATTGAATTGCGCGCGCATGCATCTACGGGGTTTCCCTTCTCATTATCAGCATCGCCACGTTTTCTTCCTGCCATTTTGGACTTGGGCTGCGTTCCAGTTCGGTTTTAGACAACCACTCGCGAACTTCCCTAAACACTTCCCCTCAGGGGAATCCCTGCCGCCATTTTGAAGTGCGTTCCACTTCGTGAAGTGGACGAGGGAAGTTTATATGGACAGACCCTCGCTCCCTCGATTTTGACCGAGGGAGCGAGTCTACTTCATATGTACACTTCAGGCGGCTCCATAACCCACAATGCAACACGATTGTGACGTCACCGCATATCGCGTTTAATTTACCCCACCACAAACAACTCTATGATATATTAATTATTTTTTAAACATTTAAAACACACATATATACATATAGAATGCTGTATTAAACAATTTTGTAAGGGGAAAAAATAAATAATAAATCAGCTCCATGCGGATTCCAAGTGATCAAGTGCTTAGGACGTTCCAGTTCAGCCCATACAAAGGTTCCGCCAGAAGTGGGCACTCGTGCAACGTAAGCAATGACGTACATCCGAGTCAACGAGACCGAGTGAAGTTAGCGAGGGAAGGGCATTTAAAAACCGAACTGGAACGCAGCCTTGGAGCGGGGAGAAACAGGTTTCAGGTGAGTAATTAACGTTAATTAATTTTAGGCACTTGAAATGAAAAGTGGACATGAGTTGTTTTTCTTCTTCCTTTTTTTTTTTTTTTTTTTTTACAAACAACGTCTGTCAGTGATGCAAATATGTTTGCGCAGTGGGTGCATAGTTTTCATAAAGACTTATTGTGGCAGGTATTTATCATTTTCATCTTAAAATGATAGGCTAAGTTATAATGTTGACATATACTAATATATCTTTGAAATTTAAAATGAGATGTAATGTTAAATATGTTGCAATTGAATATGAACCAGTGATTCGGAATCAATAAAGCAATCCAATCAGGACCTCGAAGCAAATTAAATATTAACGTTAACTTACGCTGTTATATTAGCGTACGTAATTAAAATATGGTTTCAGCAAAAAATGTCCAAAGTTAATATTGAAGGCTTTTTGTTAGGCTATTGTTAGTCCAGGTTAAGTCTCAGTGTGGCGCTATTGTGATGTTTAAGGTGGTTGCACTCAGTATTAACAAATGTAAAGATATTTTTCATAATGTTAAACCGGAATTTTATAATAATGTTATCCAGTCTGTGGCCAGTTACCGTTAGTGGTAGTCGAGACACAGATGTACGCTGTACATATACTGATTCTAGAACAGTCTGCTTTGTGCTCTCGCTGTACTTTGACGTCATACGCCGTTCAAGTCTGCGCAGCGCTGTATGCATATTATGTATATTCAATCTATCCGTCATATGGTCGTATCTGTGTCCTTGTCGACGTCACACGAAACCCACGTCGTAATCGACCTCTTTCCAAAGTCTGGAAAAAGCAATTTACATTAACATCTTCGAGATAAAATTCGACTATCCGACTATCACGTGGGTTTGTTGTGTGTGACCGAAGCGCCATTTGGAAGGCATCGTAAGTTCACTGACTACGCAATAGATGAGACTAACTGTTACTCGCGAAAAGAAGTCGAATTTGTTCGTCCAGCTTCGTACTTAAACTCGTAAACTCTTTTTTTTTTTATGGTATGTACATGTGAACAATTAACAAAACTATAAATCTGCTGAAACCTATAAATATTTCACCAATGACTGGGTACAGGATTTATTTACATTTTTACCAAACTGTAATTTTCTGTACGTTTTTCTCTGAAGCATGCTGTTTTCCAAGGTGAACAGACTACAGTGTTATTTGCTGTACTTGCTTAAATATCAGTTTATAAAATGTACTGACATTGACTTAAAGTACTCATTTGATAATATATTTTGTCTGTCTGTATCAATGCACACTATTTTAGTTAGCACTTTTGTAATTAGTTGTCACCAAATGACTACTATGTCTTAAGCAGTAAACCTTAACCCATTTTGGTTTTCATAGTGAATGTCAATAAAGAACATCACATTTATTAAAAGTGGCATAATACATTATTATTTCTGCATCAAATAAAAGGTATAATGAAATCGAAATAATAAAATGTATAAAATAAATATATAAATTGGAACAAGATCATTATCATGTTTGACATTAGTTAAAAATGCTGAAGAATATTACCATTTTAAGTGCAATACATTTTCAAATTGATTTTCAAATATGTTTTGAAATAAGGTTGTAACTCATTCATTTTTCTATTTTCCAGGATTATAAAAATACTTAATGCAGTGTAAAAACTGCAAATTCAGCAGTTCGAGTGAAGACGTCCTTCTAAAGCACTATCGGCTGCATCACCCAAGCATTTCCAGCTGGCCTTGTATTCATACGGGGTGTGTTTGTGTCTTCAGGACAGCAGGTGCTTTAAAATCCCACCTATCTAAATCACACCAAAACCGTCACAGAGTCAGTCAAGAACTTTCAACAATAAGTTGTGAACTTTGTGAATTCCAAGAGATTTGCAGTGAGAAACGTTTCTTCATTCACCTTGGAAATCATCTAAAACGAAAAGAAACAATTAATTGTCCCTTTAAAGGATGTGGATTTAAAACAAACAATCGGCCAACGTTCAGCTCTCATAGAAGCAGAATACACAGAAAGCATACACTAAAAGACTTTAGAACTGCAATACAGACGGTCTTCGAGAGGATTGATAATGAAGTGCCATCTATCTCACAGATCTCTTCAGAAGTCGAAATTGGAGATGATGATGGAGTACAGTTTGATGAAGATGTAAATAGTCAAACACTTGAACAAAAAATTGCATCTCTTTTTTTGTGTATGCAGACTGTGTTCCATGTTTCAAAAGATGCTACTCAGAAAATAATTGAGGAACTTAAAAGTATTTTGTTGTTCTCCAAATCTCAGGCCCTTCATAGTGTAGAATCAGTTCTCACAAAGCACAACGTTAATGTTGAAAGTAACATTGTCAAAGAAATTGCAGATTCAGTGTGTTTGACAAATCCACTTTTAACCGCAATATCTGCAAAGGGTATTTTGTCTACTGACTACAGAAGAACTCTGTATTTCAAACAACACTTTCCTTTAATAGAACCTACAGAATATCTTTATGAACATACCCAGAAAGAATCCTTTGTTTATGTGCCAGTCATTCAGGTACTTGAAACTCTGCTAAGTTTACCATGTTTTTTGGATAAAGTTGAATTTACAAACGAACATTTAGCTGGACAGTACAATTCGTTTCAAGATGGGAAGTACTACAGGGAGAATGTATTTGTTACAGAAGAAGAGGTTGTTCTGAGTTTGGCCTTTTATATAGATGAGTTTGAAGTTTGCAACCCATTAGGCACATCCAGAAAAATTCATAAAATTACTGCTGTCTACTGGATGATCTTAAATTTACCTGCAAAGTGGAGATCTACTTTAACATCAATTCAGTTAGCTGTTTTAGGAAGGAGTGTTGATGTTAAAAAATTTGGCTATGACAAATTATTGGAACCTTTGATAAAAGATTTGAAAGCTTTGGAGCAAAATGGTGTGTTTGTGGAGACTTTGGGGCATTATGTGAAGCCAACTGTTTTCTGTGTATGTGCAGATAATCTCGGAGCCCACAGTCTTGCAGGCTACCAGGAAAACTTTAATGTTGAAAAGTTCTGTCGGTTCTGTTTGATAAGTCGTGATCAAATAGCAACTGTTAAGGCTAGTGATTTCCCTCTGAGGACTGTTGAAGAGCACAATTCATTTGTGGAACAGCTTAAGCAGAGGGACACCCTGCAGAGTGTTAATGGTGTAAAGAGTGAGTGTTCATTAAGCAAACACTTGAGAAACTTTCATCCAGTTAGTGGGTTTCCCCCAGACATTTTACATGATTTTTTTGAAGGGGTCATACCTGTGGAATTATCTTTGTGTCTCAGAGATTTGATCTCAAAAGGTTACATTACTCTTGAAGGATTAAATCACTCAATCAAAACATTCCCTTACAAGTACTCTGACAAGGTCAACAAACCAAAGGCAATTCTAAAATCAGGCCTAGTTAAAGGATCAATTGGGGGTAATGGTCATGAAAATTGGTGTTTGTTGCGCTTACTTCCTTTAATGATTTGGGATTGCATCCCAGAACACGAGCCATCATGGGAAATATTAATGGATCTAAAAGAAATTGTAGAAATTGTCCTATCACACAGTCTCTCTGAAGAAACTCTGTGTTACTTGTCATGTAAATTGGCAGATCACCGCTTGCTTCTGACTTCTACGTTTCCAGACTTCAAATTAAAGCCGAAGCACCACTTCATTGACCACTACCCACAACTGACAAAATGCTTTGGACCTTTGGTGAACTTGTGGACTATGCGATATGAGTCAAAGCACTCATTCTTTAAGAATGCAGCACGTGATATTCACAATGTGAAAAATTTGCTGCTTACTCTTTCTGTTAAACATCAGCAAATGATCGCCTATCATTTGAATGCCCAAAGCCTTTTGAAATCAGAGTTATATGTTGAAAAAGTGGATGTGGTTAAAATATCACTGTCAGATGCAAAACTGAAATGTGCTATACAAAGAAAGTTTCCTCATGTGTACACTGTGTCACTGTCCAAAAATGTTTGTCTGTATGGAACTCAATATGCTAAGGACATGATTATATCTGCTGGACAATGCAATGGACAGCCTGAATTCTTCAAGATAGTTGCTCTATCTAGATTCTTCACATGTTGCTCTGTCCTGACAAAGTCTCCATTGTATCTAAAAGACTTTCTGCCTGGTATATTGAACACTTGAGATCTTATGAACTTGTGGAAAGCAACTATGCTGACATGGTTGTCCTTGATCTTGATGACTTAAATGATTATCACCCATTGATTCCATACAGGCTTAGAGACCGAGTCCTTGTGACCCTGAGGACATACCTGCACCATTAAACTTGCCTGATGGTATGTGTAAAGTTAGTTTTTTTTTTTTTTTTTTTTTGGAAAAAATACTGGTATTTTTTACTTAACTTTCTCTGTCTACCTCTCGGTTTACAGGCTTTACTACTGCGAGTTGTCATTTCTTCAACTGATGCCCGGCATGGTTTCACCATGAAAAAAGCAAAGCGTGGAGAAGTGAATTTTGTCCCGGAACATCCATGCAACCACACTGATGCTTCACTTGAAGAACAAAGACTTTTATTGATCGATGAAACCAAAAAGGCAAGAAGCAGCATGGTGGTCATAAGTGAAAAAATGGAATTAACTTTTTCCCTGAGGAGAAAAGAAGTAGTAGAAGATCAACCAATGGTTGTAGACGTGCAGCAGAGGTGGCCTGCACTTTTTCTCCAGGAACAGGTAATTATGTCAGGTTTTTCTTTGTTAAAAAGGCTAATTTAAATGATTTTGTATTGTTTGTTTATTATCCTAAATTTGTTAGAAACACATGAAATGTTTTTATTACTTAAAGGGTTAGTTCACCCCAAAATGATAATTTTATCATAAATCAGTTAACCTTGTGTCGTTCTAAAACACCAAGTGATCTGATTGTCTTCAGATCACATTTTCAGATATTTTTGATGAAAACCAGGAGGCTTCTGTCTGTCCCATTGACTTGAGTTGGTTTCACGATTCTTTTTCCCAGAAAAGAATAAAAGACATCGCCAAAAAGGTCCGTATGCCATCAGTCATTCAATAATAATATTATGAAGTGACAAACACTTTTGTGCACAAAGAAAACGAAACAAACAATTTTTTTTAACAAGTTATCAAAGTAATTCATTGCGCGTTCACGAGCAGACTACGGCATATGCTGACGTCACCTGCTGATGTAGTTGCCAATGTTTCTTTTGATTTTGCACCTTTTTTATTTAAGCCATTATGTAAACATTGTAAACAATACTTGAACAGCCCGTATAAATGCGCACATTACTTGCCAGTGTATTCTGTGTCTGTACACTGGCAACTACATCAGCAGGTGACATCAGCAACATACACCATAGTCTGCTCGTGAACGCGCACTGAACGACCAAGGAGGAGAACAAATTGTTGAATAAAATCACTTGTTTTGTTTTCAGTGCGCACAAAAGTGGTTTTGTTGCTTATAATAATATTTTTGAACTACTGATGCCATGTGGACCTTTTTGGCGATGTCTTTTATGCTTTTCTGGGGAAAAAATTGAAACAAACTGAAGTCAATCGGACAGACAGATGCCTCCCTGGTTTTCATCAAACACATTTTTAAATATTTTGGAAGACAATCGGATCACTTGGTGTTTTAGAACGACACAGGGGTAAATTATTTATGATTAAAATTATCATTTGGGGTGAACTTACCCTTTAAGGCACCACATGTAATACACATTTTAACCATCTGTGACTGCCATTTCTAGCTGGATGATGTTTATTTCCACTAACAAGGTCAACTTAACTTGAAATGCTATTCATGCAGAAACACTACTTCTTGTAGCAATATCAGCGTGAATCTAATGTCAAGTATTCACAAGTCAGTCAGGATGTCCTTTAATACAGCCAGTCCTCATGACCCCCTCCCGGAACATTTTTGTTTTCTTTCTATGTAAAAGATGGACAATTCTGTTTCCATAATTAACACACTAACAGACTGATAAGTTGAATCCTGCATTTTATATTTTATATTTACAGGTAGGCCTGTAAAAAATATTGTGGTAGGTGGGTCACGAGGACTGGAGTTGAGAAACACTGTCTTAATAGGCGTTTAGACCATAAATAATGTTAAGTATGGAAACAGAATTGTCCATCTCTTACATAGAAAGAAAACAAAAATGTTCCGGGAGGGGGTCATGAGGACTGACTGTACTAAAGGACATCCTGACTGACTTGTGAAAACTTGACATTAGATTCACGCTGATATTGCTACAAGAAGTAGTGTTTCTGCATGAATAGCATTTCAAGTTTAGACAAATGTTTTTTTAAAATCCGGTTTATGCTTTAAGTTTTGTTACTGTTACTACAATATGTTTTTGTTATAAACAGATTGCTGAGGAATTCTTCAGAATCACGTATAAAGACCTTCTTGATGTCTTCAGGGCAGCTATGGACAGATTTACACCTAAGCTCTTGAAATTATACAGAGCTAGAAAAGCTGCATTTGGAAAGGACATGGAACAGCTCCTAGAAAGACTTGATGAAAGGGCAAGTTTAGTTTCATAACTTAAATGTTGTGGAGGTTTTTTCACATTAGGTTGGCTGATATGAACAGTTTTCTTACTTTGGCTAATTGTTTGTTACCTCTGTATGTTTTGAAGATGACCGATGTTGTTAATCACAGAAGGACTACTGCTTTGAAAGGCCTGCCTTTGTTTCTTCGAGAGGACCCAAACAAGCTGTTCAAGAAATGCAAAGTAAGTAGTAAATACTTCAAAAGGCTTACACTTTTTAGATTTGATTATTTTTGTTCATTAGGTTTGTTTAAAAAAAGTGAATATTTACTTGTTCTAGTCTTATGTTTGTCAGTCTGCAAGTGTTGACTGTTTAATGACTATTGACTTTTACAGTCTATTATGGATAGAATGCAACTACAAAATATCTGTTCTAGTAGATTATTGTTTGTGTAACAGAACACCGAAGATGGGGCAAAAGGAGTGTCTATTGCCATTCTGTGTGTTTTGGAAGATGACACCCAGGCGACATCACCCGAGGTTGTGAACATTGCTGTTGTGTTGGAGCAGGTCGTCGTTTTGAAAGATCTCCCAGATATTTCTACTGCTCTTGCATACCTTTTTGGCCTTCTGTATGCATTAAACATGTCCTATCCTCAAGCTCTTAAGTACACTTTTGACACCATTCAGAATGTTTTCATGGAGCTGGGATCTGGATGCACCAAACGTGTACTTTCTCTGAAGAACAAGCTGTTGTAAAGAAAATCAGAACAGTGTTTTTGGGATCCTTTTTGGCGTTCATTTGTTACAAGACCTAAAGTGCGCTTTGATACAAGGTCTGGGGATTCTTTTAGTTGGCATCTCGATTTCTTGTTACAGATGTCAAACTGTTCCAAATGCACCAAACGTGTGCTTTCTCTGAAGAACAAACTGTTGTAAAGAAAATCGGAACAGTGTTTTGGGATCATTTTTGGCGTTCATTTGTTACAAGACCTAAAGTGCAGCTTGGATACAAGGTGATTCTTTTAGTTGGCATCTCTTTTTCTTGTCATCAGATGTCAGACTGTTCTTAAAGTGTACAGTACAGCATACCATACCAGGTTAGTGGTTGCAGTAAGCATGTCTGTTCTTGTAAATGGTTGTTTAAAATTGAGGGATAGTTCATCCAAAAATGAAAATTGTCACATTTTGTCACTCTTATTTTATTACAAACCTGTATAAATGTCTTTGTTCCGAGGAACATGAAGAAAGATGCTTTGAGGAATGTTTGTAACCAAACCGTTCATGAGCCCCATTCACTTTTATAGTAGGAAAAAAGAATACTATAGAAACGAATGGGGCTCGTGATCTGTTTGGTTACAAACATTCCTCAAAATATCTTATGTTCATCAGAACAAATACATTTATACAGGTTTGTAACAACATTGGAGTAAGAAAATGACACGATTTTCATTTTTGGGTGAACTATCCTTTTAAATAAAACTGTAAAAAAGTGTTTTAAATGTTGGTTTAAATGTGGTAATTTGAAAAGGTTTAGATTACGGAACATGTCAAGACATTAAAAACATTTTATTGTTGGATTCAAAGAAAAATCCTAAATTGATACCAACAAGTTTTATGCTGTTTTTGTGTACAGTTAAGTGATTTAATGAGAAATTGTATTGCACTGATCTTTGTTGGTGTTAAAAATTGTCTGTATGATTAGTGTATGCAAAATTTAAGTTCCTACTGAAGATGGAATCTGGACTTTTTCTTTAAAGTGCAGCTGTTGTGTCACAACTTTAAAAAAAAAGTTAAATATTGTGAACCGAGTTTGTGCTTGTGTAGCATCTTATTTCTAATTGAAATAAATGATAAAGTAAATGTTTTATGACCTGTCTTTATTTTGCCAATTGAACATTTCTCATCCACAAAACATAAAAAAGCTAATTAACTGAACAACAGCAATTGTGGTGACATAAATATCATTATTAGGAAAATTAAAAAAATCAGAATTGCGTAAACAAGCAAGTGTTAGTTGGCTAACATGCATAATAATTTTGCCAATTGAAAATTCTTCATCCACAGAACATAAAAAAGCAAATTAACTGAACAACAGTAGTTGGTGTAAAACAAAAATCTTAATTGGGAAAATATGAAAATCAGAATTGCAAAAACAAGCAAGTGTTAGTTGGCTGAACATTGTATCATTACTATGTGTAATTATTTAAAATACATTGAGACAACGCAAAAGTCTTAATGCATCAGGTTGACTCACTTTTTTACGTTTTTGCAGCAAATTTTTTTTTACAGTGCAGGCATAATGTTTCTCTCCAGTGTGAATTCTCATATGGATTTCAAGTGTTCCTTTTCTGTTGAAACTCTTTCCACACTCTTGACAGGTGTAAGGCTTTTCTCCAGTGTGAATTCTCATGTGGACATTAAGGTGTCCCTTTTGACTGAAACTCTGTCCACATTGTTGGCAGGTATAAGGCTTCTCTCCAGTATGAATTCTCATGTGGTATTTAAAGGTTTCTTTATGTCTGAAACTCTTTCCACACTGTTGACAGGTGAAAAAACTTTTAGTTCCAGTCTTTTGAGCTCTTTTTTTTTGTGAGGAAGCCTGTGTTGATCTTTCCCCAGTCATTAAATCACGATGTTTATAATAATGTTCTTCCTCTTCTTGCTTTTCAATAAGTTCATGACTCGTCTCTTTCAGTGCCATTAGGTCTAGGACAGAAATAGACATAAAACAATTTAGGCATTTAAAACATCAAAACCAACAACATGTTTGTATCCTATGGATCAGGGATGGGCAACTTTGGTACTGGAGGGCCACTGTTTTGCAGAGTTAAGTTTCATCCCTAATCAAATACACCTGCCTTTAATTTTCAAGCATTCCTGAAGACTTGAGGCCGATTTATACTTCTGCGTCATGTGTACCCCGTAGGTACGGTGTTGGCTGTGAATACCACATGTATAACGAGAAAGACATTTTTTTATATTTATCAAGATTTTGTAACCATTTTGGACAACCTTACAATTAGGCAATATACAAAACAAGCTTACATTATATCTTAAGGGTTTCTTTTAGTTCAAAACATTAAATAGTATGTGCAAACAAAATATATTGTTACATGTGCCCTGGATCCATGTTGTTGTATTATCATCATATGGACTCAATTTCCCACAATCCCCCACCTAGGAACCAATCATGCACTCACACCTGTTTCCCATCAGTGACACTTTATAAGCTGCACTCACACACACACCCATTGCTAAATTATAGCTGTGTCTCATTTAATTTAATTTCGAAAGCTACATCCTCAAGAGGACGAATTCTATGAAGGATGCAGTATATGGAGTGTCCTTAGCCAGAATTAAATGAGACGTCTTTTGTAGGACACACAGGCAGGAAAGGAAACAGGAAGTATATCGTTGCTATGCCAACGCGTTCACGGCAGCCTTGTTGTGCTCTCAGCCAATAAATGAAAATTATTAATAAATTTGTATGTAATTTGAAAAGAAAATGTATTTACTTGTTTTATTTTGGGTTATGCTTGAGGAGCTGGCAATGTACAACAGATCTCTGTTACAGAGACAAAGGAGGAGGATATTAGGACGAACAAAGTTTAAAACAAAAACAAGCTTGAAACTACTTACATTTAAAGGTCATCATACTATAAGAATATCCTGTAAGTTTTAGAGTTGAAAACTTCCTTGTTATTCCAATAAAAGCTTTAATTGACACCAGACCCTGCAAACGACAGGATTTACAAAGTGGGGATCTATGACGTCAAAGGGCAGCAAGCACCGCCTCTGCAGAGGAAGATCAACACCTACTTCATCACTGCCTGTTTAGCCCCGCCCACCGATTCGTGCATGAAATGCAATAGAATAGGTAGCCTAAGTAACATAGGCCTATGTAGTGCTAAACCAGATCAAGCTACCAAGCAATAAACATCCCGTTGAGGATTATAAAATATTAGGCAGTGCCTGAACTTGACAGTAACACAACAACATGAAAGTAACTGTGTTAATTCTAATGCCTGATCTGATATTAATGATTCATGTACAGTCTCTGTATGTCAGTAAATCAAACCAGTGATTAAACTTCACCTTGCATTTTTTTTCTTAGTAGAATGGAAATATTATTTAACGGTGATTAAATTATATAAAGAATGCTCAAAGAGAGCCCCCTTTGCAATCGTTGGAGCAGCACGCTGAAGCTGCCAATCAAACAGCATGAGTTTATCAGTGACTGATGCGCAAACTCCCGTTTTATTCAGTGAATCTCTTAGTTATATCGCGTTTGCACTGTTAGTGAAGATGTAAGCATTTGTTAGTGTACAGAAATTTAGTTGCAATGAGATCACTGCTTTTATGCGCTCAACAAAATGTCTGTGATCAACTACAATGTTCATCTCTGCAACCTTTCACCTCTGCGACCTCTGGAGGACACAGCCTTCGAAATGAGACACAGCTATTGTTTAGCCTTGTATCCGGCCTTGTCTCAGTGTTCCTTGATCCTTGCCTGTGTTTTTGACCCTGGACTGTTTCCTTGTTTAGGATTGTTTGCTGCCTGCCTAGACCTTTGCCTGTGATTGGATTATTCTTCTTGTGTCTGTTTGCTGGTGTTTGACCCTCTGCCTGTACGACTACGCTCATCCTATTAAGAAAGCCTGCATGTGGATCTCCAACTCCTTTGTCCTGTCCCATAAGTTACACATATTAAGAACAAAAGCATTTAAGCTCAAGCAGCGCGAATGGGAAAAACACTAATAAAGCAGACAGCGTACAAAACGTAATGTACATAATACACTCGAGTCAGCATAAGCAGTGTTTTGAAATCGGTCATCACTAAATAAGTCGTTATTTTGTTTTTTTGCCGCACCAAAAATATTCTCGTCAGTTTATAATATTAATATTGAACAACTGTACTCACATGAACTGATTTAGATGTGTTTTTAGTACCTTTATGGATCGTGACAGAGGAAGTGACATTACTCCCTATGAAGGCCTCACGGAGCCATCGGATTTGAACAAACATATCTTAGTTTGTGTTCCGAAGATTAATGAAGGTCTTACGGGTGTGGAATGGCATGAGGGTGAGTAATAAATGACAGAATTTCAGGGGTTAAAGCAAAAGAAAATCCTGTGGGGGGATTTTAACATTTAAACGAACCGTTTTGGTGCACATTTGATTCAATAAAATTTATATATATATATATATATATATATATATATATATATATATAAATAACGGTTTTAGACTCACGGTTTCGGTGCGGTTCGGTATGTGCTATGTTCAGGGAAAAAAATGATTACTGTCAAATAAAGACAAAGAAAATAAGAACAAATAATCAAACGGCACAAATAAATACAGTAAAGCAAAGATACAAATAAATAAAGCTTTTCAGGTTTTTCATGTATCCAGTTTTAAGGTACACAAATTGAATAAAGTAGCTAATAAAATGTAAAACAACATTGCATGTAATCTTCACTGTATGAATTAAATATAGATCAATCATTATTAATTATTAAGTTACTATTCAGTCATAAGCAACGAGTGATTTCCTTGTCTTTTGTTGTTTGATTAACATTTAAAACAGATTCAGACAGCAGGAATGCAAGGGCTGCTGTCTCTTTAAGACACATGCGTTCTTTCTCCAGTGTATAAGTTTACTTAAGACATAACCGACAATGCTTACTAGAATACTCGCTAAGACGGGCATGGTGACATAATTTTGTGTGAATTTGTCTGTTCAAGCACAAGACTTGAAAGAGACCTCTATATTTGCGCGCTGTATATGCGCTTCCGCGTGCACGCTTCGGATGAGTGCACAAATCTTCTCAAAGCGCGTGCGCAAGTTCTCATTCGCGTCTTGCACTCGGATGTTTGAATTGGCAAGGCTTAAATGAGTTTAGTTTAAACGCAGACAACAACTTGTGCAGTTCAGGTATCACCTGCGTAAGCTATCAACACCCGGTGATGGCGAAGTAAATGACTGCTCATATAGAACACGCGGCATTCGCACTGAACAAAGTTTAGGGGTAGCCAGAATGCATATACAGTAGGTGGTCGGTTCATGTGCTCTCTGCGTGAACTGAAGCGGTACCGCGATCTGTCACTCCACAGAGTGCTAAGAAAGATCACGACAGCTTGAGAGACGTCCATGGTCTCACTCCTTGTGTTTTATGAATAGGCTAACAGGTGAGCCGAGGGATAGCACAAAATTACATACATCTCTAAAATTACTACGCAATAGGCGTGTGAAGTGAATGAGTGTAAACTGAGCTCAGCGCAAATCAAATAGCCGTGCTGTTTGTCTCTCAGAAATCAGAGCTTTGCAAAAAATTAGTCTAATACATCAATAAAATACTGCATCATAAACATTTTCTACTATTTGATATTTAAATGATTTAAACCTTGCGAGATGATAGATGAAACACAAATGGGCAAAAAGTATGAAATGAGCAGCGCGTTCGTAAATCAAATAGCCACGTTTCTCTTGCGTCTCTCAGAAATCAGCTTTGTCAGTAATAGGCTGCTATCAACTAAAACACTACATCATCATACACACTTTCTACTATTCAATGTCTACTTAAATGTTTAAAACATTGTACGATATGATAAATTAATTAGTGTAAATTGTATGAATGAAATGAAGCACGCGATAGCAAGTCAAGACAAGTGTAGGACTATATTTTTTTCCGCAGCCAAATGCCGCACGCCGGAGATCCGGCACGGTGCCGGAAAACTTTAAGCCCTGAGACTGACTTCTGTTCATCTGAGAGTTTATCAGCATTCCTCCTCCACCCCATCTCTTCACTTCTAGTTCTATCTACTTTTACCACACCGGGGGGAGTACTCTGGGTTTGGGCCAAAATTCTGAGCTCGGAGCCCTCTCCCCGGACAGCATGCCAAATACGCATAACTTTACTCTATTTAATTATATGGATATGTGAACTCGTGAAACTGTACCTCTGTGTGGTCACTGTCTTCAGGAACTGAAACAGTCTGCTGTCCCATCCCTGCCTGGAGCAATTCAAGCTCCTCATTTGGCATGGGAGTTGTGGCCGTACTTTTGGGAAGTAAGTAAAAATTAAGTGAGACTGTTTTGTGTAATTTATTTTGTTTAGGGACATTTATTTGTCTCTTTTTGCCACGCCTAAAATATCCTGGAAAAGACCTGTGGATAAAGTGCAAATATGAATTGATTAGTCAGCGCTGCTAGAAGACAAGAACATAGTGTGCCTTTTCTTACTGTACAGTCAGATCAATTTAATATCTAGGGCATGGTTTCACAGAAATGGTTTAGATTAAGCCTGGATTATGCCTTATTTCAATTAAGGCATTATGTAGCTTTTATAAACAAGCCTTAGAAAAGGACATTACTGGTGTATATCTTGAGACAGAAAACAATGGAATTGACATATTTTAAGATATTTCAGTGCAACTTATTCTCAGTTAAAACATTTCAAACATTTATTGAACGATATGTTGCGGAACACTGCATGATAACACTGCGGAACATAATAAACAGAACAAGAAAAGAAAATGTAAATAAAAGAAAAGAACACGGTCTTCTAAGCCTCGTCTGCTTCGAGTGGGCCAGCTTCACCCGAGGGAATCCCTTCCTCAGCGTGCCCGTTTTGCGCCTCTGAAAAAAACAAGAAAGGCAAAGAGTCAGTAAACACACCTACTCGTCACACAAACGGTTTTAAACGAGCCCCCCGTGAGAAGACGGACTTACAGAAGGGGATTCCCTCGGGTTGGTCCAACACCTCGTCCTGCCAGCGGACGATGACCAGGAGGATGTCCGTGATCTGGCGGCACTTCCTCCTCAGCAAGTTGCTGTGGCCCACCACGCTCGTGACCACCTCCATCATCGTCTGCGCCAACTTGTAGAGGTCTTCCGGCTGGTGGCCAATCCTCTGCAGCTCGAAGTAATAGTGACCCATGCTGCAGATTGCCTTACTCAGTTTGCGCTCGATCCTCCGGTTGTTCGCACGCCTTAGGTTAAAAATACAAATAAAAGAACAGTGCAATAAAGCCATAAACAAAAGTGTGGAAGGCGTCACCTACCTTGGTGGAGAGAGTCAGGGTGTAGGGTGAATTGTGATGAGGGTGAAGTGTGGTGAGGGTGAATAGTAGTGTGCGTGAAGTGTGTTGCAGGTGGGAAAAAGTGTAAATGAATGACAAAGATTGTCGGGGCAGAAGCCTTTTATACTCTTTTAGGGCCAACCAATCAGGGAGTTGGAAATTAAGGGGTGTGAAATTGGAACCAGTATTGCATCATTTATTTAAAGACACAGTGTTTGTAAATGATATTTCAAATTTAATGAATAAAAGTTTTTATGGATTAAAACACTCTAACTGTACTAAGCACACTCAACCAAACAGATTCATCTAGTTTCCAAGTCATTTGAATGCTTAACTGGCATAGAAAAGGTAGTTTCCGCGGAACCCGAAGGCTCACGACCTCAGGGTCAGGCTCGTTCGACAGGGGACCCCGAGACCTTTCCAACGAGTCCCTCCACGAGCCCCGGGGCCACTCGGTTCCCAAGATATGAATTTTTAAATTTCAACAGGAAAAAAGACCATAACTCTGGAACCCAAAAAGCTACCCTAGCAGCACCGGTCTCGATCGTCTCGTCTTGTTCGTTCGTCTCATCAAGTTCTACACACAGTTCAAATTTCAGAAAGATTCGACGTGTCTCCGCGGAGATAAATGGCGCGTTCGATAGAGGCCCCCAAGACCTTCCTTTGACCTTATTTTCAGAATTTTCCTCCACAGCGTTCCCGAGATATAAGCAGAAAACCCAAGCACCTCAGTTCCCATGTATTCAATGGCCCCACACAACAACTTCCCAGACAGTGTTTTTAGATGCAATTTAAGATTTGATGTCAATTTTTATGAATTAAAACACCTCTACTGTACTCGCCGCACTCAGCCGGACGCGTTCCGATGATTTTCAAGTCACCCCGAGTGCTTAATTTGCATAGAACGGGCAGCGTCCAGGAACCCATTATTTGGCGGCCATTACGTAATGGGCAAATGGGATGTTTTTTGTTTCGGTCAATAAAAGCCTTAAATTTGGGGTCAGGACCTAGGGGCGTCGAACGCTAGTACGTGGGGCCCTCTGTAACCACGTGTCAAAGAGGCGTATTCCTCGGATTTTGGGAAGCGCCTTAAAAAAAATCTGCAAAAATATTCACTGAAAATTAAAGACATGTGCTCGTCACTTTTCTCGGCCTTTCAACCCCCGACGAGGTTGTAGGGCCGCCAAACTTTTCCGTCCGACTCGGGGGCTCGTGGCGAGAAGAAAAATGGCACCCCCTGGCCGATCGGCCCTTTCTAAGCGGCGCCCACTAACCCACTATAGCAAACTCATTCGAATAATGGGCGAGTGGGTTGTGGCTACAAAGGTCCCAGGGGCCCCAAATTTTGCACGGTGGCCCCTCGGGGCCCCCCGAGTGACGTACCGAAATTTGCACGTTGGCCCCTGGGGGCCCCCCGACTGACATACAGAGAGCGCCTGGCTGTAACCCCAAGGGAAAAAAATTGCATTGTCGTAGAGTTTCGCGCTTCAGGCCCCTGAGTCGGGGGCCCCTGGGGGGTCGGAATCTCAAATCTCGAGGGCCAACAACCTTTCGTCTCCACGCGGGGGCCTCCTAAAAATTTAGTGGGTAATCGGGCAGATAATGTGTCCGTGGGATGGGGGGCGTGGCCTGGAGGTGGTCAGTGGGTCACCTGATCGTTTGACCACTATAGTGGGTAATTGGGCAAATAATGGGTTCAATGTTCCAGGAGTTTAACCTCGGAGAATCATTCTCTCTATGGGTGAAAATGCTTTATGCTAAACCCAGGGCCTCAGTGCTCACTAATTTCGATAAATCATCACAATTCACACTGCATAGAGGCACTAGGCAGGGGTGTCCACTTTCACCCCTGCTTTTTGCCATTGCTATAGAACCCCTCGCGGCTGCTATAAGAAGTAACCCACTTATCTTATCTCCCAAGATTGGTCAATTAAACCATCATATATCTCTCTATGCTGACGACATTATTCTTTACCTTGTTAATCCAGAGCGGTCTATCCCACCCCTATTAGATTTGTTGGAGACTTTTGGAAAGTTCTCTGGTTACTCTATAAATTGGCAAAAGAGTGAATTTATGCCTGTAACGAACAATATTGACCCAGGCTTTATACAAAACCTACCTTTTAAAATTGCAGTGGACAGTTTTAAATATTTGGGGGTCACTATACCAAAAATATATATATAAATTAAATTACTTAACTATGCTAGAGAGCTTGAAACGTAATATAGAAAGTTGGAGGACCTTCCCACTGTCCATGGTAGTTTTTTTAAAGCCTTGGATTCGATTATATTGCCATTTGTGTGGGGCTTTAAAGCGCACCGTATTTCTAAACTACATGTATGTAAACCAAGGTCACTGGGCGGATTAGGCCTTCCAAATTTCCAGCATTATTATTGGGCTGCAAACTGCAGAGCCTTATCATATTGGAAAAAATCTCACCTTGCAGGGCCTGTAGGTGACATTCCATCTTGGCTTGCCATAGAACAGAGTGTTACAAACCACTCTCTTTCTTCTCTGCTTTTTGCGGGACCTGTGCCACTCATAACAGTGGCTAGCACAAACTTCATACTTTGCAGCTCTTTTAAAATATGGTGTCAGATCCGGAAAGCGTTTAAGTTGCCATCTACTGCTCTGTCATGTTCTATTGCTTGCAATCATACCTTTAAGCCATCACTCACAGACTCCACATTTTCGGTCTGGTCCAGTAAAGGAATGGTCACCGAGAGATTTATATGTGGACGGTAAATTTGCCACATTTTCCCAGCTCAAAGAGAAATTTGATCTTCCACCATCACATTTTTTTAGATACCTACAGCTGAGAAATTATGTTCGCACATCTTTCTCAAACTTTGAACTACTCACAGACGAAAATGAGATATATAATTTACTTTCTGCCTCTCCTGATGCCCCTAATTTGATTTCCCGTTTTATGGCTGTCCTCACTAGTCAGCTCAACATATCTACCTTACATCTGAAAGATATAGGATTTAGATATTCAGATAACTGACGAGGACTGGTTAGAGTCTATCAAGGTCATAAATACATGTTCTATTAATTCAAGGCACCAACTCATTCAATATAAAGTAGTACATAGGCTTCATTATTCTAGGGTTAAGCTTAACAAATTTTACCCTTCAATTTCCTCTACCTGTAACAAATGTGAATCTGCTGAGGGCTTCTCTGGGACATCTCTTTTGGTTCTGTCCGAAACTTTTTGAGTTTTGGAGCGAAATTTTTAGATTCTATTCTGAGGCATATTCTTGTGATCTCTCTCCTGACCCAGCAATTGCTGTTTTCGGCTGGTCTGACTCTCTTCATGGCATCAGCCATCAAGCTCAAAAAGCTGTCCAATATGGAATGGTGGTAGCTAAAAAAATTATCCTTTGTCTATGGAAAAGGCATCAAAACCACTTTTTAAATTTTGGCTCTCTGAACTTTCTGCCACTTTGCATTTGGAGAGACTCAGACACAACCTCTCTGGCAATATTGCTGGCTTTGAGGCCACCTGGGAACCCTTTCTTAAACATCTATCAAATGTCAAGGATAACAGTTTAAAGGTCTGACCCATTTATTATTCACATGATCACCATATTGCCCTTGTACACTGGCCTAGAAATGTATAACATTATAGGAAATATGTATAAAACTGAAGGAACTGATGTAATTCAAGGTGGAAAAATCATTCAAAATGTTTTTTTTTTTTTTTTTTTTTTTTCCCGTTTTTTGTCATTGTCTCTTTGTAATGTTCTATGTTGTCTTAATGCCAAAATAAAAATATAATATTCAAAAAAAATAATAATAATGGGTTTGTGGGATGGGGGCGTGGCCTCCCGGCCCCACCCACGGTCAGACCAATGGAGAGAGGGGCGAATAATTAGCTTTGGGGAAAAATAGTGGGTAATCGGGCAAATAATGGGTCCGCGGGATGGGGGGCGTGGCCTGGAAGCGGTCAGTGAGTCACCTGATCGTTTTCCCACTATAAGGATTGCTAATGTGTCGTCATCATGACGTATTCCCAGTGGTGAACGCAAAGTATTTTGGGAATCCGCGGCACAAACAGACTTCTTTGCATGGAGGGAAGAACGCAGTGTTCAAGATGCCGTCTACTTGTTGTGTTATAAACTGCAATAGTCGTTCTCACGATAGAAGTGGCATAAAGCTTAAGAACGGAATATCCTTTTATCGTTTTCCAGCGTGGAAAAATAATAGTACAAGCAACGGAGCGTTCTTTAGAACTTCCGCAAGCCAGCTCGAAAATGTCATTTGCTGGTGTGTTGAGCATCAGTAGTGTAATACTTAGATTATAATCAGAATATAGTCTTTTAAATAGTCAGGCATAGCATTAGTTATTCAAACATAAGAAATGATAAAAAAATAAAAACATACCTTGTTCCTCCTCGGCTAAATTCAATTCGACCATCAGTTTTCACACTTTCGTGTGAAAAAAGCATCAAAATTAAATATTTATTTAGATTCATTGAATAAAATGTGTGTTTTAACAAGTGTGCTGAAATCATTGATCTTGTGCTGCACTGACAGACAGCTGTTAGATCGCGCCCGCGCCTCTCTCTCTCTCACACACACGCTGGTTTGTTGAATTCTGACTGCATGTAGATAGATGAGAGAGAGCGAGGAATGTGGTGCTTAAACATTAGAATACTGAACGGACGACAGTTTTCTGCCCCACTGTTGCAATCTCCAGGTCCTGGACCCATCCATCTGTAAAAAAAGACCTGGGCCTGCTGCAGCGACTTGAAGTTACTGAAAACTTTGTGTGTGTATGCACTAACACTTAATATCATGTAGTTGTGTATATATATATATGGGTGCTGGAAGTTGGGCAACAGTTTGACGTCCCTTGACCAGTCACTCTGCTCGTAAGGATGCAGTCCTTTGATTCCCTTTATTTTCTCGTCTTTGCATTAGGATTTAGTTTTAGGCGGTATGATCCGACAATGTTTTCTTTAGCCCGCTGCATTTTGTAGGATTATATTCTGTTTTTCACGCTAATTTTTAATTATTTTTATGCCAGAACACTAGCCTGCTATGCCAGCCCATGTAAACTGGCCAAACATACCCATAATTCTTTGCGTTCTGATGACATTGCCGCCCAGTTGGTCACATGTCTTAGCGATCTCTATAGTGGGTAATTGGGCAAATAGTGGGTTCTTGGGACCCTGACCCTCACTGCCCACTCCATTGAAACAACAGCCATTCGTTTAATGGGAGATTGGGCGTTTAGTGTGTATTTGGGACAAGCTTACCCCCTTTCCTGTGCAATCGATGGGAATCAGGCAGGTGACCCCTCAGCTCGGCGTTGCCCCCTAAAGGCGTCCATTCTGTCATTTTCCCGGGGTAATCGACCACTGGTCATCGGGGTCGAGGTAATCACAAAACGCCCAATGCCCCTCCTAGCTAATGGAAAAGTGTCAGCCAAATTCGCCCTACGATCCCTTCGAGTCATTATTCGCCCATTGTCTCATTATTAACATGGGTTTTTTTCCACAAACCCATTATATTGACTTACTCTCTCAACTTCCCTGGGGCTGCCGAGAACGAGTGGATGATGTTTGACATCATAGCGTCCAGCGGCGAGCACTCCTCTGGCTTGTGGATGCGAGCTGCTGTGTGTTTGGGACACACTTCTCAGTGGGCTGCAGCTGCCGGGAGAGCGTGTTAAGAAAGGGGCCGCGTGCGGACGGCTCGATGACAATTCCTTTCTGTCCATTAATGCGGCAGCTTCCATGACTTTCCATTCCTTTCTGATCACTGCGCTTGACATCGGGAGGGCATGGAAAAACCCCTAGCTGTACAGATTTGTATCTGAACCCAGACAGACGGAAGGAGGAAGAAGCGAGAGTGAGATGGGTGATCGATTGTAAACACCATTGCAGTTGTAATCGATTCCCCAGCTACATAGGGCGATTTATATCTACCCTCTCCTCTTGTTCTTCCACCTCCTGTATGTATATATATAATATATTTATATCCATGTATGTATATGTGTGTATATATATATATATATATATATATTTATATCCATGTATGTATATGTGTGTGTGTGTGTGTATATATATATATATATATATATATATATATATATATATATTTATATCCATGTATATATATATATATATTTACATATATATATATATATATATATATATATATATATATATATATATAATATATCAACATATATCATGCTCAGATGCTTCTTATGGTCAGACTGATGGCTGGGCCCATAGTGATTATTTTTGTCAGCCCGCCATTTCTGTTTGATAGTAAGAGGATCTTTTAGGCTTAAAAGAACCTTAGATTCCATCCTTTCATGTAAAAAAGGAGCATTAGGAGTCTTTGGTCTTTGAGGCACAGGAGGGTCTATATTTTATGTGTTTAAAATAAGACCTTATTTTCCTGTATAGTTTTCTGAGCATGTAGTCAGAAAAATTTGTTATTTTTTTTGGGGCAAACTGAAGTTGATGGGCTGGCTAGAATATATGTTGTGCAGGCCACAAAATGTCCGCCTCTTAGCCACCTGTTTAGAGTGGCTTCTCATCTGCTGTTTTCTAGAGTAGTTTGAGTTGGCACTCGTCACTTCAGTTAATATGTATGTTTAGGTCAGCCCTAATTGGCTGCCTGACATTGTTTGCTTGTGAGCTTCACTTTCTTTCTCTTATCCATGAGATTTGGAGGTGAAACCCAGGCTTCACTAGGCTTGTGGCCCTGTAAGAAGGCCCGTAGCTTAGTGGCCAGGCTAGAGCTAGGTTAGGTGTGTTATTTACATATAACCCTATGTAACCTATCCCTTGTTAGGTTGTATAGATCCTAGTTCTGGCCTCCTCCGAAGGGAGTTTTTAGGCCGTATGCCCATTATCCCCTTGTTATGTTGGTGCAATTGTTGAGTTTAACAGCTAAATTGTAGACTGTTTTTAGACTTCCTGATGCCGTTATCTCAGGTGGTAGGCCCTTATCTTCTCGTAGATAAGTCGTGCTGTGTGTGCTAGGCCTCACTTTTTTATGCTATGGAAAATGTGTTTTTTCTTCTGAACTACTTGTTTTTATCAAGTTTAAGTTGACGTTGCTAATGTTTAGCATTCGTCCTCTATGGCTCAGTACAGATTTGAGAATCTGTAGGGAGAAAATGATTTTCCTCTTTGAAAATAGCATATACATCAAAGTGTTGTGTAAAAAATCTTTAAAGTTCTAGACTTTATATGTGAGCTTACCTATGCTGCCACAGTTTAGCACCTGTTCTCATAATAGAAGGCTTTTTCATGCAGCTGCTTTTGGAGACATTGGTGACCTAATATTCTCCATTTGTAGGTTTATTGGTGTTACTGAGTGCATCACCTGTTGGATTGCATACTCAGGGTAGTGTAGTATAGAACAACTTTTTGAGAAAAGCTGACCATCATGGCCTGATGGTTGATATGGTCTTGGACTACGGTAGGCCCTAATAAGGCCACCTTTTAGTTTACATGTTGGCACAGTGTGTGATATGGACAAACGGGCTGAATGCCACTTGTTGCTGAGATTGTAGGCCCTATAGGCCTCTTTTTTAGCTGACATTCTGGCAGGATGCTTGTGAATCCAATACCACCATCGGCCATGCCCCACCTCTGTTGAGTAGGCCTTAAGCAGGCCTCTCTTGGAGTATGTGGTGTAATATGCACTCCTTTTAGAAAATAAATCTTTAGATGCATGGCCTAATGGTTGGTATTGTTATGGTCGCCGTGTGCTGACACCACATGGGCCTCCTGCATAGCATGTTGGAGTTCAGTTATGTACTCCTCTCGCTTTGAGAGTAAAAAGGTGCTTTTTCCGAGTACTGTTCTGAGTGGCTGACCTCTCAGGGTTAGTTCTGGTGGTAAACCTTACTGAGGTTTGGTTATAACTACATCAGCCTCCTCGAGTCTGGGTGGATTGTCATGTGGGCACTTTAGAGTTTAACTACTGTCATTGAGTCATATGTCCTGCTCTTAGCAAGACAGGTGTTTAAGGTGGCCCTCACAGGAATGTCCCATTGAATGTCCTTCCATGATTATGTGCCCACAGTGTGGTCTACCTGTTAGTTTTTTTTTTTGTGTAATAGTGCTTAGCTCCCTAAGCTGATCATTGGTTGTAGGCTTCCATGAGGCCTACTCCTGAGGTTCAGCCCTAGGCTGGTTTGTGCTCCCCTGTATCAGGGTTTCTAGCACACAGTCTGTGTTTTTACTCTACAGTTGCTAAATGCCACTTGTCGCTGAGATTGTAGGCCCCACTAGGCCTCCTTTTTAGTTGATTTGTTGGCAGGATGCTTTGGAAAAAAAATGACCACCTTACAAAGGCCACGCCCCACCTCGACAGATAGGCCCTAATCAGGCCTGTTCACATTGGCTGGCAGTGTTCTATGTATTTCTTCTGAGGAAGTTTCAATACAAAATACATAGCTTTTGGGTGGACTGGTTATGGCAGCCACTTGCTGATATGTTTACTAAGGTAGGCCTCTTCTCGGCCTCCGGTGTAGCATTTGGAGCTCAGCTGTGTACTCTTCTCGCTGTGAGAATTTATGGTGTTTTTCCGAGTACTTTGAGTGGCTAGCCCTTCAGGGTATATGCTGTGGTGAAACCTTACTGAGGTTTGGTTTAAACTGCACCCGTCTCGAGTCTGATTTTACGCTAGTTGAGCTGATAGCCACCTAGATGTCTAGGGTGGATCTATTGCATGCTCCTAGAGAGTTGGCCAGGGGCCCAGATGATATTTAACCTCCTTTGTGTCAGTTATTTATCATTCTTTGGTGCCTAAGAACAATGCCACGAGCTGAGGCCACTTGTCTGTTGAGGTGATAGGCCCGCACGGGCCTTCCTCGACTATGTGTTGCCATATGTTGTACTTGTTGGATTGTGTTGGGTAGATTATCACGTGGGCGCTTTGCAGCCTCCTATGCTGCCATTGAAGTTGCCTGTCTACTGCCAGCAAGACAAGTGTTCAGGGTGGCCCCTCCAGGCCACTTTCTGAATATACTTCTGTATCATATTCAGTTACTTTCATGCTGTAGGCCCTCTTGGCCTCCATGAGTATGTGCCCATTCCATGGTCTACCTGTTAGGTGAGCTTTGTAATTCTCTTTCGGGTTATGTACGTAATAGTGCTTAGCTCCCAAAGCTGTTCATGGTGGTAGGCCTTAATTAGGCCTCCTCCTAAGATTCAGCCATAGGCTGGTTTGTGCTCCCCTGAAGCATCAGGTGTTTAGTGCACAGCCTCCTCACTGCATTAATTAAGTACTGAGTAGATCCTAGGATGAGTGGCTCATACTCCCCTCAACATGAGGGTTCATAGCACTCCCCGTCTCTGCGCGTGGGTTTAAGTTGCTCCTGCCCCTTTGCAGTCACTTTTACTCGCTCCCTTCTGTGAAGGATGTGTTTTTGAGATTCTTTGTTCAGACAGGGATTGGCCAAGACTAAGACCAGGTCGGCCTCCCTGGTGGCATTGGGGGTGACTTCGTTCCCCTCTAGTGACTGGTCAGGGTTCCCTTTGGTTCCCTGGCCTCATTCCCTAGAAGAGATCACTTTGTCTGCAGAAAAGTTGGTCTCAGATGCTCTAGTGGCCTTATTAGGCCTTCTCACTCTATAGAGGAAGGCCTTCTGTAGGCTCAGCTTGGGCTGTTGGCCATAGGGAATGGTGTCACTGACAGCCTGGTGTGACCAGAGGGTGAGTTGTTAAGCGTTTCCTTCGAAACTGCTTGACGTTTGTCAGCCATATTTTTGGCATGCGTTCTCCTCAAGCATGGCGGCATGGGTATATCGTTCCCAATTGCATATTCCAATGTAGAGTTGAGTTCTCTTTCAAAAGGGAACGTCTCAGGTTACATATGTAACCATGGTTCCCTGAGAACAGGGAACGAGACTCTGTGTTTCCTTGCCATGCTTCGGGTTGCCTGCCTGCAGAACAGTCCCCCAAGACGATAGATGCTCATTGTTTCTTCAGACACTCCTTTATACTCCAGGTCGTGCCACATTATGTCATAGGCTGTCGCCAGCCAATAGGGATTGGAGTTGTTGGGTAGTTGGCTTTCAGACACCTGGGCTCCCGATTGCGTATTCCAACGCAGAGTCTCATTCCCTGTTCTCAGGGAACCATGGTTACATACGTAACCTGAGACCTTTTACACTGTGATTAACTCTTCATAGAGATTCAACTAAAACCACATCATATATGGTCAGTCTAATCTTAAGGGCTTAGCGATGTTACTTTGCAAAGATCTTGAGTTTTCATTGAAGGGTGTGTCCGTGGCGGCCTGACAAAGCATGATGTTTTGACATGGAGGAGGAAGCTGTTGTAACTCAGGCATACTATGTCTGATCTGCCCCAAAATTCACGTGTGATAAGAGTCCTTGCCTAAAGACATCTTTATGACAATATATGTAGCGCCACCAGCTGGCCACAGGAAATGGCATGTTTCACACTAATTCACTACTAGAAACACATTTCAATATGCCACAAAGTACCAAACCTGTTAGGCTGCGTTCCACTCCAGTTTTAGACATGCACTCGCAAATTTCCATAAACACTTCCCCTCGGGGGAATCCCTGCCACCATTTTTAAGTGTGTTCCACTTCGTGAAGTGGACGAAGTGGCGAGTCTATTTCATATGTACACTTCAGGCAGCTCCATAACTCACAATGCAACATGTTTATGACGTCACCGCATATCACGTTTAATTTACCCCACCACAAACAACTCTATGATATAATTATTATTTTTAAAAACATTTAAAACACACATACAGTATATACATATAGAATGCTGTATTAAGGGAAGGGCCTTTAAAATACGAACTGGAACACAGCCCTAGAAACACGTTAAATCAGTGGTTCTCAACTCCAGTCCTCGGGACCCACTACTCTGCACATTTTGTATGTCTCTCTTATCTGACACACTCAATTCAGTTCATGCAGACTCTCCTAATGAGCTGATGATCTAAATCAGGTGTGTTAAATAAGGGATACATACAAAATGTGCAGAGCAGTGGGTCCCGAGGACTGGAGTTGAGAAACACTTAGTAAATCATGCAACACTTGTTAGGCCAGTGGGTGGTGACCAGTGACTGTTAAAATTTCATTCATTCATTTAATTTTTTTTTTTTGTTTTACATTTTGAATTTTTTAAAGTCTGCATGAACCGGAAGTTGCAAACGACTTTTCTCCAGTGTTGTGACGTATTTCCAAGTAAAACGGAATATAAAATAGAGGGCAGAGTTTTACTTTAGCACTCCTCCTCTCCATCTCTCGTGCTCCTTCACTCTGTCCCTCGCTCATAGCAGACTAACGGTTGTAGGGGAGTGGTTTAAGCTGTCAAACTGACGTAATCAGAGAATGAACGCCATTTCAGACCGGAAGTAACTTTTCAGATTTTGATTAAAGATTACAGCAACAAACAATTTTTGTCTGTGTTTTAACTTGCACGGATTAATTGTTTACCACAAGACTAGTAATATGCACTAGTAAAGTTAATAGAGTCAAGATCTCTATTCTAAAAAATACAGATTATCCAGAGTCATAAATTCACCGAGCCATTTTGATTACTCTCTGATATATGCATTTTACTGTGTAGCATGCGTGTAACAAATCAACATAAAAATAACAAATCATTCAGCCACTGCACACAAACACTTAAAAAAACTGTTCACAAGCTTCTATGGGTTTGATTTTGGTTGTCATTTGTTGATATAAATAAAATAAAAAATATGTTGGTGCCTGTCTGCTGAATGCCCATCTGATTCTCCTCCATGTACATATGGGAAAGTGAATATTTACACCATACCAACAAAGAAATGGATCGACTTCTGTCAGTTTGTTGAACACATTTATTTATTCTGACATTTTCTACCATATGATGGCTGAAGCAGCAGCGCATGACACTGTTCTCATGGTAACCAGATCAACATTGTAAACAGAATTCTAAAAAACTGAAGTGAAAACACCAAATTATCATTCAATGGGATAGAATATCTTCTTTTCCCTGCAAATGATACCATGAAGAATGTTAATATTTAAAGTAAAAAACAAATAAAGTAAGCAGGTTCCATATTCATTTCAGTATCAGCAGACACAAAATGCTATTTTAAAAAGTTAAAAAAAAAAAACTATACAAGTTACTTAAACGATAAAAGCTCATTGTGGTTTCTCAGTTTGAAAGATTTGAGCAACCATAACAATGCAAAAAATAGGAATTTTGATTTCTATATAGTAAAATCACTCCTTGCCCTCCTGCCGCATTTCACGTGCAGCCCTGACATCATGTGCAAACAACCTATAGAGAAGGCATAGAACGTAGCGTAAGCTTTGTGAACTGTGAGTGTTTCACACTTTTAAAATTTAAGAGGCTGTTGTGTCGACCTCGATTTATTGCAATATTGAGCTGTTCAATTTTATTTTGATTTTAGAAAATAATGAATCAAAGCTTAAGGCTTTTCTCCAATGTGAGTTCTCATGTGGTCTATAAGGTGTCCTCTTTGACTGAAGCTCTTTCCACATTGTTGGCAGGTATAAGGCTTTTCTCCAGTGTGAATTCTCATGTGGTCTATAAGGTGTCCTCTTTGACTGAAACTCTTTCCACATTGTTGGCAGGTGTAAGGCTTTTCTCCAGTGTGAATTCTCATGTGGACTTTAAGGTTTTCATTTCTAACGAAACTCTTTCCACACAGCTGGCAGGTGAATGGGCTCTCTCCAGTGTGAGTTCTCATGTGGACTATAAGGTGTCCTTTTTGACTGAAACTCTTTCCACACTGTTGGCAGGTGTAAGGCTTTTCTCCAGTGTGAATTCTCATGTGTTGCCTGAGGGTTTTTAGCCGTGTGAAGCTATTCCCGCACAGAGTGCAGGTGTAAGGCTTTTCTCCAGTGTGAGTGCTCATGTGGGCTGTAAGGTTTTCATTTCTAATGAAACTCTTTCCACACTGTTGGCAGGTGAAAGGCTTTTCTCCAGTGTGAATTCTCATGTGGACTTTAAGGTTTTCATTTCTAATGAAACTCTTTCCACACTCTTGACAGGTATAAAGCTTTTCTCCAGTGTGAATTCTCATGTGGACTTTAAGTTTTTCATTTATAATGAAACTCTTTCCACACTCTTGACAGGTATAAAGCTTTTCTCCAGTGTGAATTCTCATGTGGACTTTAAGTTTTTCATTTATAATGAAACTCTTTCCACACTGTTGGCAGGGGAAGGGTTTCTCTCCAGTATGAATTCTCATGTGGACTATAAGGCGTTTTTTATGTATGAAACTCTTTCCACACTCTTGGCAAGTGAAGGCTCTTTCTCTAGTGTGAACTCTTAAGTGGACTTGAAGGTTTCTATGTTGATCAAAAGTCTTTCCACACTGTTGGCAGGTGAAATAACTTTTAGTTCCAGTCTTTTGAGCTATTTTTTGTAAGGAAAATTTTGTTGATTTTTCTTCACTCATTCAATTATAATGTTCTTTCTCTTCATCCCTTTCATAAAGTTCATGACTCGCCTCTCTCAGTGCCATCAGGTCTAGGGCAAAAATAGACAAAAAAACAATTTAGACATTTAAAGCATCAAAATCAACAACATGTATGATCTATACCCTATCCTATCGTATGGATCAGGAATGGGCAGCTTTGGTACTAGAGGGCCACTGTTTTGCAGAGTTATGTTTCATCCCTAATCAAATACACCTGCCTGTAATTTTCAAGCATTCCTGAAGACTTAAGGCTGATTTATACTTCTGCGTTGTGAGTACCCCGTAGGTACTGTGAGTACCCCGCATGGCCTAGGATGTAGCCTGACGTGCACCCCTTCCAAAATTTTACATGTCTATTCTAAAGTATTGTTTAATGTAAAACATGCTGAAGATTAGCAAACAAGTTATCAATTTATCAAAATGATTAGTTATTTCCCCACAAAAGCTGTTTAATCAGCATAGTGAAGCCTCTCATTCATTGACATCCATTCAAAAAACAGCTTCTGGTCTTCCCCTGTACCGCGGGGGGTGGAGCGTCTCCAGGAACACGTTTGGTCATTCCTGCTCTAGGTTCAACTCATCAGCTCTGATACTCTAATCTGAGACTGATGGATATTTCAAATAAATCTACAAAGTGTCCTGTTGAGGTACTTCAGGGCAGTTCAGATTTTTATGCCCTTGCCTAGCTACTTTAACCCTTGTGCAGTACACTCAAGGTGCTCGCACACCGGACACATCTTTGAGCGCATTGTTTTCTATTGTTTCTGAGTCTTAGCTGGGCGCCGCGGACAGGCATCGAATGTCGGCGCTGGTCTGCGTACACTCACAGAAAACAATGCGTTCCAATTTTATGTCACAGTTCCCTTGTCTCCCGGACTCCATTTCCCATCATTCATTTGTCTTCACACCTGCACTCACTTCCCTCGTCTTCACCCCATCATCACGGATCACCTGCACCTGGACTTCCTCATCAACACTGCCTTTATAATGGACTCACTCCCTTCACTCCCTGTCCGTTCTTGATGTTGCTACTGTAATGTTATGTTGTTGTGGTTATGTTGTTCTATATTCCAGTATTACTATTAAAGCCTATTGTTTGTGGATCTCCGTACTCGCTTCATCTCTCCTTTTTTTACTCAACATTTGGAGGATAGTGGTGCTCTGCAGCCATCTACTGGTAAAAGTGACAGTTTTTTTTTACTTTTAAAACTGCATTTTTCAAAAGATGTGCAAAAATCTTACACTAAACCATGTCAAATTATCCATGTTATCCTCATGAATGAAAGTTAGAAATGTGGGTCTTTTATAAAGTGAATTTTACATAAACTGTCTTTGTATAAAAACCTACTCAAAAACTGCACAAATATGAAGTAAACTGACATTGCTCGTAATGATTACTGAGATGGCACAATAGGACGGGAGTAAAATCACTGAGAAGATCTGGTAATAATTACTTTACCCCACCTCCTCAGGTAAAACTAGGCTTCAGTCTGAGCGCTCTGATCAGATTTTGCGTGGTTTATTTGATCAGATTAGTCAACTAAACTTTGGAATTTTCAGAATGCTTTTAGCCTGCTGAACTGTGTTTGTAAATCACGGATCGGCTCCGGCCGGTCCAAGAGAGACAGGCACTTTGGAATTTTTGCGGCCCTGTCAGAAATTAAACAGAGATCCCCACTTCCTAGCTCTGGAGACTTCAAAAGGATCACCCCCCTTGTGGGATAAGGACCACGTGGGCCCAGACAGACCAAACCAAATTAACACACACCCACAAACACACACACAAACATGCATTGAAGACTGTAGGTGTAAAATATAACCGCTGTTGTATTTCAAATTGCATATAGTTATTCCCACTGTATAAGCTTAGCTAGGATTGTAGTTGTGCTAGTGTTAGTTTTAATGATGGAATTTGCCTGTAAACTATAACTTCTTTTATATGCTTTTCTTACATGTCAAGTTTAGTCTCGTTATAAAGCTCTCTGTAAAATGCATTGTTCTATTTTTTTTAATTGTACTGTGAAGAAAGTGCAATCCGATCTGATACCTCATAAATTATGCAAATCAAGCCACAAGACAAAGGAAGTTTTGCCCGTTAAACAGGGCACCCTGACCATTTGTTGCTTCAATAAAAGACAAGCACAAACAGTTGTGTTGTGTCTCTCGATTGTCCTCGAATTATCCATCGCCTTCTCTTGTGCACGTCTCTCTCGGCTGTCTCAGGCGACCGCGCTTCCATCACGCGCTTATCTCCTTTCGGGATCACCACCTTAGGCGAGACAAACTTTCAAGTCCTCAGTTCAAATCTTCCCGCGGAAACGGAAGAAGCCAACGAAACTGCAGCAGCACTGAACATCACCTGTTTCTTTTGAAACTCAGCGCAAACTAATGCAAGTACCGTTTCTCTATCATTAGATGCGATACCTCTAATACGATCTAATGAAACTGATTTCTCTGCTGGCTCTCAAGGACTGTTCGTAAGTTTTGCTACTTGTTTTCTCTTTCCCTTTCTTTACTTTCACTTCTGAATATATGTATATGCCCTGTGTATATTTAGACGTATAACCTCTGTGTTAGTAGTTTTCATATATTAAATGCATTATATTCATGCTCGATTGTTCTGTTGCTCATTCAGAAAACCCAAGTCACTTTAACGTTCGATCCAGCACCATTGCTTTATGCTTTGATATGCTTGATTCTCGTGGCCATAGGAGCAGAATTTCTGTATTTGTACTCACTTTGTCTGAACAGATACAGAGCATTTAAGCATTCATTTACAGGGTTGATTGCTTACTTTGCCCCATAACAGTATATATCATGAGTAATAATCACACAACATTTTTATGAATAAGCATTTATTAATAAAAATATTGAAAAAAATAATTTATAAAAATGTTTCTTCTATCACTTTCAATGTGGTTTGAATGAAGTGTGTGTTTTGCAGTGATAGTCCCTAAGACTGTCCCCAAGTTCTTTTCATCTGAGAAGCACAGGCGAACATGCACTTGATACACAATGTATTTGTGTATCTATTATTGCAGTGTCTGCAGCGTCCTCTATTCATCTTTACTGGGAAATGTGCAATCATGTACATCCAGTGGGGGGTGGTCCGATGACATCTTGGCATTCTGAAACGGGAAAAGTTAAAAATAAATAAGTGAAAAATACATTTGGGTCTTATACTGTAGTAGATAAACTGAAAGAATAGACAGGGTGGTAAACCATGTGTTGAGGGTAGAGATCTAAGTATTATCCATCAAAGCAGTGCTTCCCACACATAGACTTTACTTGGGCGGGCTGCCCAAGTATATTTGGAGACACATTTTTGCTTTTATTATTTTTTATTATTTTATTATCTTATACTTTATATCCGCCTAAGTTTATGAAACCATCCGCAATCGATTAACTAGTCGTTTCGTACCTTCTCGTTACGTGTGAGTCAGAACTGTTTACTTCCGCTAACATTCCCACGGGCGCTGCATTTTGCAAAGTCACAAGGCGGCGCTGTTGCGCGTTCTACAAGCTCGAGCAACATCGCTTCAGACCGCTTTAAAGTGATTCTCAATCAATGAAAAGCACAGATTTATGCCAAGCGTTTGCTAATGAACTCAAGTTGATGAATTATTACAATTATTCGTGTCTACTTTATGGCCTTTATATAAAATGTTTTATACGGTTGTAAGAATCTGAAAGATCAGCCTGCAATAGTACAGACGTTTCAAATAAGAGTCCCAGTGTATTTTGGGCTTGTTTATAATTAAAAGTCACACGCTAAGTTTTTTCTTTTTCTTTGGGCATTATTGGTATTTTGGTTACACAATAAATTGTATTTAATGACTTCCATTTTGGTTTCCATTTATTTCATAGTAAATTATTGTAGTCTCCCCTACATGAAGAAAAAACTAAGAACATTATTTGACACATATTATTCATTATATAAATTTTACTGGTAAAATCTGTGTCCCATTCACTGAGAGAGACACTATATGACAGCAAGGAGAACACAGGAAAAGGAGAACCATTTTAATGCTGTAATTTTTCATAATTTACAATGCATAATAATGCATAATATTAGTATGTAATTAAATGTAATAGTATAATATGTAATTCAAATTAATTTCAATAAATAAAAATACTGTTGAAAATCAGACATTATTTGTTTGTCACATGTAGTAGACCATTTTTGTGCCGTGGGTAATAGGAGGATTTTTCACCCAGCTACCACCGCAAGTATATTTCAAACCTGTGGGAAGCACTGCAAAGTATTATAATTTCAATGCAAATGCTAAATCAAAATCAAACAATATTGTGTGGCCTATTATGCTCTCTACTTATCATACTAAAAGAACACATGCATCCCCCTCCAGAGCACTTACAGGTTCATATTCAAGACCATTCACACCTGTCTCTGAACAATGCAACAGGCATCCCCCCAAAACATTCAGAGCTCCTAATGCTATAAACTGCTATTTGAGCAACACTCAGGATCATTTAGAAGTTAAAAACTAAAAGTTTCAGATACTGCTCTAGATGATGGAGTTTCAAATTCCACATACAATGTATTCCTGTGTTTAATAATGGTATAAGCTAAACTAAGTACTAACGTAGTTACAATGAATCATCCAACAGTTCAAATTTCAATTTGTGACTATGTCCTTAAGTAATGTGTAGAAGCACAGGCTATTTTGACTACCACTCTGGCCCAACGTTGTAGAATTGCAACATGGACTTAACTAAATATGTCTGTGTTCTAGACATTGTAATAAACATATGTAAGAAATTTTACTTACTTGAATCTTGACAAATCCAGTCATGTAAAAAAAGGAGATGAGCTTGACGCGAAGTTTGCAGGTAGAGTAACTTCATGGCCAGATGACCGGACCTATAAACACTTCTTCTATCCAATAGCATTGTGAGGACAAACAATAAAACCCATTAACTATGTAAATGTGGTCTTGAAAGAAAAAAACATTTGCAGGCCTTTTTTTTAATTGTTGAAAGTGATGTTGTAATTCTGCAACAGTGGGCTTTACAGGATTAACGAGAACTAAAACTTGGTAACCATGAACGCATATTTGTCATTTTAACTAAGCAGAACTGGTGGTGGGGCTTCAGATATTGTTTGTCATTCAGTGTTTATGTAAAAAACAGATAATAGTAATTATTATTAAAAGAAGATACTACTAGTAGTAGTAGTAGTAGTAGTAGTAGTAGTAGTAGTAGTAGTAGCGCTGCTTCCGGTCAAGAGTATGAGCAAAGAATAAACTCTTTAGTATGAGTTAATGCAGCTCTGTTTATCATATCAGATACATTTGCAGGGTGTCTGCGGGGTCTTAAAAAGTTGATAAATCCATTTTAAGAAAATTAAGGCCCTTAAAAGGTATTAAAAAGTCTTAATCACGATTTTATGAGGTATTAAATTTTGTTCAAGCTTTGTCAAAAGAGTTTGACTCCAAAAAGTATAATCACCACTCACTGAACTCAAAAAAAGGAATTTCTTATATTTTCCAAGTTAATGTTTCTGGATTCTGACAAAGCTAAGACATTCACCTGTGGCAAGGACAAAACTGGTTACATCATGAGATTGTTAATGTATATTTTAATAAAACTTGCTTTAATTTATTCTTTTGAGCTTTGTTTCTTCCGAGCTTATCTGAGTTGTGGTTGTATGGTTGTGCTCTAAAGATTTATTTGCAAACTACAACTGTTTATTAAGTTAAAGGTTTGTTGCTGATTAGAACTTGAAGTGCGATGAGGTCTTAAAATATTTTGAGAAGGTCTTCAAAAGGTCTTGAAATTAACTTCAGGATTCCTGCATATACCCTGATTTGAGTGTGTTGAAAATGATGTTATAACGTTACTCTGTGCGTTCGCTCGGCGGCTGCTGTGAGACACACAGTTTGAGATTACATAGTAATGGACCTGTTTATCTCATTTTCAAAATCCCTTCTGTTCTTGCTGTAGGGTAAAATAGGATAAAACTAAAACTAGTCCTCAGGTCCTTGCACTGGCTTCCAGTTGCATTTAGAATTGATTTTAAAGTACTGTTACTTGTTTTTAAATCACTCAATGGCCTAGGACCTCAATACATTGCAGATATGCTCATAGAATATAAACCTAACAGATCACTCAGATCATCAGGATCAAGTCATTTAGAAATACCAAGGGTTCACTCAAAGCAAGGAGAGTCTGCTTTTAGCTGTTACGCCAGCCGCAGCTGGAACCAGCTTCCAGAAGAGATCAGGTGTGCTCCAACAGTAGCCACATTCAAATCCAGACTCAAAACACATCTTTTTATCTATGCATTTACTGATTGAGCACTGTGCTATGTCCGAACTGTTTGCACTTTATTTTATACGTATTATCTTTTTATTCTTTTAATTCCTTTACCTGTTTTTATTTCATTTTTAATCTATTTTATATCTTTTATGTATCATTTTGTTATTCTGACTTTTAATGCATTTTAAATATTGCTGTCTGGTTGAAAGAACTGGGAGAATTAGGAAGAAAGCATTTGTGATTAGGTTAAAATTTGGTAAATTTGGATAAGGGGACAAACCATGGGGAAATTTGAGCTGTAATGCATGGTTAAGATATCTCTGGATTACAGTCAGGACACTTTCCAAAGGGGGAAATTTCCAAAGGGGAAACTTGAACTGCTTTGCATAGATAAGATATATCCGGAAGGGGGATTAGGGCTGTGTGGTGCAGTTTGAGGTGTCTTGGCAAAAGGGGAGATTGAAACTTTGTTTATCAGTTTGAAGTGCCTTAACAGGTAGCAGTCCTGTTGTGTGAGGAAGATCCATTTAGATCTGCTCTGATGGATAGATCCGTTTAGATCCACTCTGACAGACAACAACAACAACAACAAAATCCCTAAGACTTCCTAGCTCATCCATCCAGATAGCAAAATTCTCTGTTTTTACTGTTATTTCTATTCCTTATGTTCTATTTTTATTATTATTCTTTATGTAAAGCACTTTGAATTACCATTGTGTATGAAATGTGCTATACAAATAAATTTGCCTTGCTTTGACTAGGCCTAGGCTACTACAGCAATATAAGGCCTAAGCTTAAATCTGCATTGCCTTGTATTTTTAACCTAACAATATTATAAATAGGCTTAACAGAAAAGGTTCAAGTCAAGACCTCAATTTACTGTACAAAAGTAATCACTACTCAATGGAAATATAAAATTGATATTTATGTGGCAATATCAAATGGAGAGGGATGTTAATCACCATTTAAATTTTATCTACTACGCCACCCTGGTGGGAGGCCAGGGAAAATAACTCCCAATAAGACACACAGTTAAGTTTCACCAACTGAAGGCAAGGAATTAAGAGAGACGCGAGTACCAATACAAAAATAGACGTTATTATAAAAATCACAGCAATGATTAAAACTCTCTCACAAACACACCCACAATGGCAGAAATATAATAACCAGGGCCAGGATTAGTAGGAACCAGGCAGGCCGGCTGCAGCTCAGGAGGTCATCCAAAACCCACCTCAATTCACACCACAACAAACACCATGCACACCCACCAAAGGGAAGTTGTATCAGCACACAGCACACTGCGAAACACCGCAGAATGAAGCAGCTAGCCTCCCCAGTTCCACACACAACCTCACTGGCCCTGGAGAGAAAGAGAAGAGCATTAAAGAAAAACAAATAACAATTAAACAAATAACAATTCAATGAAAAATAAGCCAAACACCAAAATAATAAAGTTACTACAACAGTTCTAACACTCGGGCCTCCAGAGGACACCACATAGGCCTACAAACAGATGAATAGCCAGCACTTGAATGGCACTAGAGCGAGGCATCAAGAAATAATAAACAAACCTTTACAACAATACATACAAAGAGAAAATATATAAAAAAACAAAAAATAAAAAAAATACAATAATAAGATAAAAAGAAAAAAGAAAAAAGAAAATCAAAACCAAGACAAAAATAACCAAAAAACAACGAAATAAACAAATCAAGAAACAAATTAAACAAGAAAAATTAAGTCCAAAAGCTTAACTGATAGGCAGCCTTGCAGACACGCATCTGAAACCCACTTTAACAGCCCCGGCGACGCGCAAGGCAGCAGAGCAATATACAGTCCAGATAACCGTCAATGGCACGATCGAAACCAAAATATATCCGTAAGCAAAACATATGGAATAGCAGACTTAGTGAATTCACAATAGTACTTTGCTAAAGTAAGAGTTTTAAATGGTTTAAACTGCAGATTGCAATTTGTTCAAAAGTCTTTCCAAAAACTGCTCTCTTAGAATATCCTGTGGAATAGAGGTAAAAACACAGAATTGTTGACATTTTTGCAGATTTTTAAAAAAAGAAAAACTGAAATATCACATGGTCCTAAGTATTCAGACCCTTTGCTCAGTATTTAGTAGAAGCACCCTTTTGATCTAATACAGCCATGAGTCTTTTTGGGAAAGATGCAACAAGTTTTTCACACCTGGATTTGGGGATCCTCTGCCATTCCTCCTTGCAGATCCTCTCCAGTTCTGTCAGGTTGGATGGTAAACGTTGGTGGACAGCCATTTTTAGGTCTCTCCAGAGATGCTCAATTGGGTTTAAGTCAGGGCTCTGGCTGGGCCATTCAAGAACAGTCACAGAGTTGTTGTGAAGCCACTCCTTCGTTATTTTAGCTGTGTGCTTAGGGTCATTGTCTTGTTGGAAGGTAAACCTTCGGCCCAGTCTGAGGTCCTGAGCACTCTGGAGAAGGTTTTCGTCCAGGATATCCCTGTACTTGGCCGCATTCATCTTTCCCTCGATTGCAACCAGTCGTCCTGTCCCTGCAGCTGAAAAACACCCCCACAGCATGATGCTGCCACCACCATGCTTCACTGTTGGGACTGTATTGGACAGGTGATGAGCAGTGCCTGGTTTTCTCCACACATACCGCTTAGAATTAAGGCCAAAAAGTTCTATCTTGGTCTCATCAGACCAGAGAATCGTATTTCTCACCATCTTGGAGTCCTTCAGGCGGGCTTTCATGTGTCTTGCACTGAGGAGAGGCTTCCGTCGGGCCACTCTGCCATAAAGCCCCAACTGGTGGAGGGCTGCAGTGATGGTTGACTTTCTACAACTTTCTCCCATCTCCCGACTGCATCTCTGGAGCTCAGCCACAGTGATCTTTGGGTTCTTCTTTACCTCTCTCACCAAGGCTCTTCTCCCCCGATAGCTCAGTTTGGCTGGACGGCCAGCTCTAGGAAGGGTTCTGGTCATCCCAAATGTCTTCCATTTAAGGATTATGGAGGCCACTCTGCTCTTAGGAACCATAAGTGCAGCAGAAATTTTTTTGTAACCTTGGCCAGATCTGTGCCTTGCCACAATTCTGTCTCTGAGCTCTTCATGCAGTTCCTTTGACCTCATGATTCTCATTTGCTCTGACATGCACTGTGAGCTGTAAGGTCTTATATAGACAGGTGTGTGGCTTTCCTAATCAAGTCTAATCAGTATAATCAGACACAGCTGGACTCAAATGAAGGTGTAGAACCATCTCAAGGATGATCATAAGAAATGGACAGCACCTGAGTTAAATATATGAGTGTCACAGCAAAGGTCCTGAATACTTCAGTTTTTCTTTTTTAATAAATCTGCAAAAATGTCAACAGTTCTGTGTTTTTCTGTCAATATGGGGTGCTGTGTGTACATTAATGAGGAAAAAAAATGAACTTAAATGATTTTAGCAAATGGCTGCAATATAAAAAAGAGTGAAAAATTTAAGGGGGTCTGAATACTTTCTGTACCCACTGTCATTGGTCATGACTACCTATGTCACTTTTTTGATGCCATTGGTGTAAGACAATCAATATTGATATTTTGTCAAAATCTCTAGCCAATACCTCTACACAGCATACAGGCAAGTTGTCCGCTGGGGCCTATGGCATTCTGGGCAGGCACATCAGGAAGCCTTTACCTGCATGTGTTGTGTCAGTCATTTGAAGACAGTTTCCAGAGGAAGGAGGGCTTTATAAAGGTTTTGAATGGCCCCATTTTGGTGACGAAATCATACATTGTCTTAAGTTTTTATACAATATTTATATAGAACTAAATCATAACAATTATCTCATAACAATTTAATGATAACTTATGGCTGCATGGAGTAGCCTCAGACTAAAAACATCTGTACAGGTATCACACTAACATGTTGTTAAAGGATTAATTCACTTTCAGATGATAGTTAGCCAAAGCTTTACTCACCCTGAAGCCATCCAAGCTGTGTATGACTTTTTTCTTTCTGATGAACACAATTCACTTTCAGAAGGCCTTTATTGACCCCCGGAGCTATGTGGAGTATGTTTATGATGGATGGATGTGGATGGAGACACTTTCTTCAGCTCATAATCATGAACCCTGTTCACTGCCATTATAAAGCTTGGATGAGTCAGGATATTTATTAATATTTTTCTGACTGTGTTCATCAGAAAGAAGAAAGTCATATACACCTAGGATGGCTTGAGGGTGAGTAAAGCTTGGGCTAATTTTCACTTGAAAGTGAACTAATCCTTTTAAGGCGTATTGAATCGTGAATGCTGTGCTAGATACAAGCCAACAGCCTCATCCTTGCTGATCCTCTGGAGGGATGTGGAAAGGGGAGCAGGTGTAGTGGAAGACAAGACAGTATCAAGCTCGTCCTGCAGATTGTTGTGATGCTTGGCTGGCTGTCTTCTTTTGTTAAACACAAAGAAACAGACACGAACTTCGCCAAAGAGGTAAGGCAAACTTTACATTAGCATTCGATGCTACGTTTGTTACCTCTTCGGCTAACTTGCTAGCATACATAGCTTTTCTGACTTTTTATTTTTACATTGTTTCAGATCGAGTGCTCCAGTGAACCTGGAGTCTTTCTCGGCATGCACATCTGTGCCATCGCCGTCCCCTCTTGGCTCGAAGAAGAGGAAAAGAGAGCAGTTAACTCCAGTCCAAAAAGCCATAATGGCGAGACTGCAGAAGTACGACGAGGACAGGGAACTTGAGGATGAAGATATGTGCTTTGGCAAGATGGTGGGGAAGAGGCTGAGCAAACTGTCGACAAGAAGCAAGGCCCACGCGTGTTTGGAAATTTCGCAAGTCTTGTTTAAGTGGCAGATGGAGGACTGTGACTCTTGATAAAAATGCACTGTACCTGTTTTTTTTTTTCTTACTTGTGTACTTACATTTCTACTATGCACAACATATGCACATACCACACGTTAAGCAAATACTGTATGTTTACATAGTTTTATGTAACCAATTTGCTTAAGGTGACGACAGTTTACATAAATATACATGTATATCTGTTCTGAATCGCCATGTTTGCACGTAACATTTGCACTACAGAAAGCTCTGGTTTATGTACGTAGTTTTATAAAAACTTTGTATTTGTTTAGTGTATAATTATTTGCATACTTTAATTTTTTTGTAAAATAGTTTGATATTAGATTTAATATTTATACATTACAAGCACACTTACACACAGAACTGCTTTTGTGTCATTTGTTACAAGGTGTTCATATGTACAGAATGATGGCAATTGTGTATGTATATAAAAGAAAACATTAAAGCTAGTAAATATTAAAGCAAGAATACAAAGATAGTAAAGACAGTATTTTAGGCACTGAGCAGTCAACATCTAGCAAATTTACTAGTCTCATGTTGTAATGAGCTTTGAATATGTTGTTGACTACTGTATAAATATATGCATGCTTTATATTTCTACGATACTGCGCTGATTTTATCTTTATACAATAATAAAAGCACACTTCCACAAAGAACTGTTTTTGTCTCAGATTTATTACAGGGTTTTCATATATACAAAATGGTTGCAACTGTCCATGCATCTAAAAAACATTCAAAATAGTAAATAACAAGCGAAAATAATACAAAGATAGTGAAAAGACAATATTTTAAGCACTGAGCAGTCTGCATTGTGATATTTATTTATTGTCTTATTTTCTAATGTGTTTGGCATATTGTTCTGTTTAATTACTGTCCTTCAACATTGAGCGGTCCTCTTCTGACGACTCTGTCCTGCCATGGCAGAGAGCCTTGGGGTGTTTGAAAGAAGGTTGCCAGATTCTTCCTCATCAGAAGTGGGGCTCTTGTTGCTCGAGCAGCAGATAGGTGCCTTGAATCTTGAAGGTTGTTGTCGCCATCCACAATCCGTCTCCACTCCCCCAGAATTACATCTCCGTTTGTGTTGGTGCTGTCTGTGTAGTTTAGGGGAATGTACCTGGAGTTGCATGGATTTGCAGCATCTTTGTGTGCCAAGAAATTGTGCAAAACCACACAGGCCTTCACAATGTGCACAGTGTTCGTTACACTGCAATCCACTGGACCCTCCACCAAGACACCAATATGCCAAAAGCATTCTCAATTAATTCTTCTTGCTCGGCAGTGGTGGTAATTGTACAACTGCTGTTCCAGGGTGAGACTAGATCCTGTAGAAAATAAACAAAATAGCAGTTTTTCATTTAAAACGTCACATACATGTCATTATTATGTTCATATTTCAAAATGTTTGATTTAACAAAACTTACCAGGATAAGGTCGCATCAGATTCAGGTGTAGTGGGAAAACTGCATCTCCAACAAGGGTGTAGGGGCTCAAAATGTCTGTCTGGCAGGGCAGCTGGAGGTGGCAAGCCCAGGGTTCCATCAAGGACTTTTGATCCAAACTCGCTCTTTTTGAAGATGCCACCATCGCTTTCACGACCATATGCTCCAATGTCCACAATTTTAAAACGGTAGTTTGCGTCATATGCTGCCATTAATATGTGCCTTTGTAATTGAAAAGTCACTAGCAGCCTTTGGAGGGGCTCTGATTTGAACATGCTTACCATCCACGGCACCAACACAAAAAGGAAAGTTCCAAATTCACCAGAAGTCCTGTGCAATGTCCATCCACTGTTCCTGCGATGGGACAGCAACATACTCTGGCTGGAGACACTTCCAAATAGCCTGGCACACCTCAGGAATGATTTTAGACACAGTCCGGCTGGCCAGTCTGTAGCTTGCTGCTATGCTATGAAGCGAGTACCCGTAGCCAAAAAACGCAACGTCACTGCTAACCTTTCCGCTGCACCAACTGGAGCTCAATGTGTTGACTTGTGTTGAAGATTGGGAGCGATTCGATGTAACAAATTGTCAAACGTGAAAGCCGACATTCAAAAATACTGAAAATGCTTTTCGGCATCCATCCTCCGCATCTCTTGCAAGCAAAGTGCTAAATTACCCATCCACAAGTCTCTTCTGGTTCAGCGGCCGCACACACCATTGTCTTCTCTTCTTCTTAATTTCTTCTTCTTCCAAGACGAGTAAACTTAGAAGCATATCCTTCTCCATCGTTTTTGATTGTTCAGTGTTTCTTCCAAACTATGTTGCAATGGTGGATGCACTACAGTTCTTCTCCGATCATGCCCAGCGAATGTCCCGTTGATAACACGACTCAGCGCTGCCCTCCGATGTCTGGTAGAGCATAGAAAAAAAGTACTGCGCATGTGTCAAACGCGAACATCTGCGCGCATCCATGGTGTAGTATACATTGAAAGACACGCGGACAGGACTGCGTGCGTGATGCATCTGGGCGCGGAAAGTGAAGTATACCCGGGGCTTTAGGCTTCATTCCCGTGTGAAGCCATTCCTGCACAGAGTGCAGGTGTAATGGCAGAAACACACCAAGCCAACACCGACGAACTAATGGTGCCGAAAGCAGACTGCGGGTTTGGCTCACGTCGGCAGGGTCTGTGTTCAATGCTGCCCTGACACGCTAAAGATGAAATGAAAAGATGAAAAGATGAAATGCCTTTCCGAACCAGCAGGTGGCAGTAGCTGAACAGCCAATCAGAATGAACAGATGACCTGCTGGACCGAGGAGCTCCAATGCTGATTCAACATGTCAAATCGTCTGGGGAAAAAAAGCAGATGAGGACCAACTTCAGTCGATGGTGCTCAACACACTGAGAAAACTTAAAGGTGCTAAAGAGGATGTTTTGTTTTATAAATTTTTTGCAATATTACTTGAAACTGTCTTTGCACTGAAAGGAATAATATTAATATACATAATCTGTGCACGAGGTAGGGCCTTAAAAACATCAGCGATCATCGCGTAAACGATTGGCCCTCTGGCTTGTCAATCACTGCCATGACGTTCCTTGTGAGAGACGAGCGCGGCTGCGCGCTCCAGTAACTTTCCACACTCCACAGGCGCTGCATGCAATGTTTTTGTCAGGAGACAGGAGTAACAACTGCAGATTATGAGTTACCTGCGGTGAGTCCGACATAATGAATCCACTAACACGACACAGCTAATGCCGGTGGTAAACACTCGTGTTCTAATACTTGTGCACGAGTTTTGGGAGGCGTTCCTTCGAAATGAGCTGTGAAGGAGGGGGGTTGTTCTTACGCATGTGCTCATTTCAAAAACTCACTAAGAGTCTTTGGTTTCTCAGTCGACAAAAAGATCCTCTGTAGCACCTTTAAGCCCCGTCCACACGGAGACACATTTTTGTGAATAAGCACAAATTTTGTATTGGATAGGTGTTGTGTCCACATGGATCCGGCGTTTTCGGAAGGTGAAACCGCTATTTTTAGAAACCGGGTCCCGAGTGGATAAATCTGAAAACTTTTTTCATCATATTTTTTTTATTTTAGTGTTCTATTCTGAGTAACATGAGATGGGAATATCATTAAATGTTTTTATTTACAGTTTTTTTTAGGTTAGGTTCAAATTAAAATTTAGTTATATAATATCTTTTGAAATAAAAAATAACATTAAAGAAAAATAAGATAAAATAAATGATCACAATAACTGATTACATTTCAAGATTCACAAACAGGACATATGTAAGTTTTGAGCTTCCTTGTGCATTGAACACATTTGCAGTGGAACCAACGTGGACACATATCACAGCCAATCTAAACATGTTGACAAACATATTTTGAAGTCAAGCATGAATATTTCTGTAATCCATATCAAACAATACTTAAATGAACATTATTTCACCTTAAATTAATATGGCAAATTTAATAAAGGTCTGACAAAAGACAACATACTTTTTGGAATGCTTACCCAGTTAGTCACTTTTTGTTTTTTCCCACTGTTTTTTTCCCACACAGATAGCAAGTCCTTCAGGTCAGCTAGTCGAATATCGCGTCAAGGCAGAATAAACAATGTTATCATAAAACATGTTCTTAAAACACAAGTATTTACAAACAGATACGTTTTTTACCACATTTTTACCAACACTGTTAAATGGTTAGGGTACCAAAGAATAAATGCATATTTGAAATTTGAAACAAGGACTTGTATCTAAAACGTACCAGAGCTCTGCAGGAGAGAAGCAGCTATAGTCATTCTCAGGGCAGCCACAATTTCTGCAGCTGTGGAAAAGTGTAGCGGCTCGTTCTTTAAGAAACATTCCACAAACTAGAAAAAAAGAGAAGGGATTATGTAATTGAGAATGATATGTTTGTAATGTAAACAATGTTATTCCAATAAGTTACAACAAGGGTTTGCTATATAATAAAAATAGTTATGTTGCAAAAAAGGTTGAATTTGTAGTGGACAGCAGGCTGGATGGCATTCCTCCAAATCACCCTGTCATGATCTAACTGAAATTTTTACATTATCCAACACTTCTGTCAACAGCTGGTGGAACACCACAAAAAATTGTCACAGAAATTGCCAAGGGGTTGTTAAATTTTGTCAAAGGCATAGTTCACCCCTAAATGACAATTTTCTCTTTATTTATCTATTCACTTGATGGTGTTTAAATGCAGCAAGACTGTCCTTCTTTAATAAAATACAAGTGAGGTAATTCTAAAGAAAGATGTCACTACGAGAATGATTAGTGTGAGAAAGTCCCCCTTAACTTACATTGCCAGCAGGAACACTCTTCATAACATCTCCTTGTGTTCTTTTTCAATGAAAGTCACCATTCATTTCAATATTTTTACATTTTTAAATTTAAATAAAACTTTATTCTCTCTTTATCTTTATAGTCCATTTATTGTCCATCTACCATCCAGGGTGACCGTCTCCATTAATGTTTACCCCTGGTGTTACGCTGAGGAAAGAAATTCAAACAGTTTATGGCATTATAATCCATTTAACTTACTTTCAGGACAAAAGCCCCACAGGAACTGCCATCCTGTTGGCACGAATGTGTTATCGTGTCACATGCCCATCCAGGCACGTTGTAGCCCTTCTGTATCATGAAGTTCCTATAATATTTATGATTTATGTTTTATGATTATGGGATAACAACAAAATAAGAATTCATTGTATATACTGTAGGTACATGTGACAATAAAAATCTTGAATCTTGAATTTATTAAATAAAATTGATTATTAAGAAGCACCTTTAGAAGATCTTGTTTAAAATGTTCTCGTCACATTCTGACATTTTTTAATTTTTGATTTGGTCTCCCCTAGAGGATCCAGGAACACAGCCCTCTTCTCTTGTGGAATCATAATCTTAATAATTAAGATATTGCAAATGATTACAACAAAACCTTAAATGCTAAAAAAATATTGTACCCAACTACATGAAAATAAAAGATAACTAAGACTGCATATAAAACATAAACAGTACCGTCAGAGTCCAGTGGTGGTGCTCCCTAAGATATATTTGAATTTTTTGGATCCATCTGAAATTTCAGATGAAATAATTTCTACATTTAATGCACAAACATTTGGAAGTGTTGTGAGCAACACACAAGAAACCATTCTTGGACCCAAAATTTATTGAATTTCAAAAATGTTTCCAAACTTTTGAATGGTAGTGTATCTTTTGTTAAAAAATTCTATTTTGTTACAACTGTGTCTTCCTTGTGTTGATAAAACAGTAAGAGGCTTTACAAGATGGATTATATATATTGTCAAGGTGACTTCATTACTGGTGTCCCAAGGTAAATGGAGGAAGAGGTCACCTGGAGCCTCAGCAGTGCTTTGTGGGCTTCAGATTCTGGACTCAACCAAAGCACATGAGCACATCTGTGGTAATGTCTGTTACCTGGCCAGTCATGCCGGTTGGTAACATGGTGTATTACTGACACCTATTTCTCCTTCAGCACCTCGGCATCACCCTCACAGGTTTGGGCTCTCCACCATAAATGGTTAACAATGGATGGTATCCACTCTCCCAGGCCTTCACAGTCTTTCCTCTTTACTACAATGGCCAGTTTTTTTGGACACTCCTTTTGCCACATGCCAAGGGTCAAATTTGTGGTGTTTTTCTTGGTTACTGACCCTCATTTCTTTGACTTAGGGCCCTATCTTGCACCCAGCGCAATTGACTTTGTACACCGACGCATGTGTCATTCCTATTTTGCACCCGCGCAAAACGCGCTTTTCCCTCCACAGAAGCACGTCGCTAAACTAGTGAATGAACTTGCGCTCCCTGGGCGGTTCAGCGCAAAAAAGGAGGCGTGTTCCGGCGCAAACAATCCCTGGTGCTATTTTGCTGTTCCATTAAACAATTGCGCCACTGACCAGAAAAAACCTAGTCTAAAGTCAGTGGCGCGTTGCGCGTTGTTCATTATGCTATTTTAAGGGCGCATGCTTGACCATAATGTATAGCGTGCACAACGCGCATACACTTTGCTCATGTAATCTACACAGATGCAACAGTTATTTTTGCAAATCATAAATTGTTACACTAAAAAAATATTAACACATGAGATGATGGAAATCATTGTGGTGTGCCACGAAGATGTGAAAAAAATAGGCATAAATCTAGCTTACAAATTATTCAGGCTAATTGTAGTAATTAAGGATCAGACCTGTTTGCCCAATAGTGGCAAGACATATATGTATATAAGGACATCTGACAAATTGGTTTGTCCGTCAAGAACCAGGCGTGCGCCTGGTAAATACGCCATAATAATAGCAATCCATAATGGAACTTGCGCACCTGCTTTTAAAGGGAATGTTGGATGACGCTCTGATTGGTTTATTTCACGTTACGCCCAAACCACACCTATGAATAATGAAGCTACTTCAGACCAACCCATTTTAGATTTGCGCTGGGCGCAAGAGCCATTTATCCCGCCGGGAAAATAGCAACAGCGCCGAGACCCGCCCACAAAGTTACTTGTGCTTCGCGCTTTGACACTTGCGTTTCAGATCGTTAAAATAGGGCCCAATTTGTGGATACCTGTCGGTGGAAATGGTAGAGACCTTCACTCCGTTTTCTTCTCTGGATTTAAGGGCTTCCTTAAAACCTCTTATCTCCATGGCATTAGAGCTTGAAACTTGAGTGCAGCTTATCACTTTGAAGTCTGCAACTTTTTGACTCTCCACATCTAAAAAAGTGTAGGTGCAATATTTGGCACAATGACCAGGAGAGTCACACCAGCCATTTCCACAGAGGACAACTTCTGTTGTTTCTCTTGACTTCTTACTGCTCAACACTGCATTCTGTTCTTTGGCCCATGTCTTCTCAATAACTGGAAGTACATACTTATTCCTAAGTGCTGTGTATGTTGGTTCACTTATTGTTTTGAGGTTTATGGTCATACAGAACTGTTCAAATTTAGCTAAATGAATGCCACTGAAAAACACAGATGCTGCCAATAGCAGGTTTCCAGCCCCCTTGGTACCGCTGACAGTAGGCTGAGACTGCCGTCTGTAACTACAGCCATTAACACAGTCAGCTGTGATCCTTCATTTTCCAACTCCTTCATATCCTCCATGGAAATCAAAGTGACACACTTCATACAATGCTGCAGTAATGTTTTTAACTGTTGCTCAAAAACAACAAACAACCGGTCTTTATGGCTGTCATTTGAAGCTTGAGCTTCCTGGCTGCTTTGAGAAGGCTTAGGTGAACTTGCCTTATATTCTGAATCAGAATGTATGTATTGTGACTAACGTTGGTCTACTAAAAGCCTTGAAGTCATCGTGGTTAAAGTGGAGAGAACAGATACGCAGGTCTTTAGGATGTTTTGTTCGTCCACAGGCATCTTCCCATTTTTTCCTCCTTTTCTTATTGTTAGGAAAGCCGTGAAGACATCGCTTTTCTTGTTGCCCTTCGACTGAAAATTACAGCCAAAAGCTGCACAATGTGGCATCGTATAAGTACTGTATTTTTTCGAGTTGTGTTGTTGTAAAAACAGCTACGGGTAGTGCCAGTTGCTTGCTGAGTGCAACCATTTGATGTCTTCGACGTAGAATGCAAACAAAATGGCGCTGCCCATGGTCCTAATATGTTATGGATTTTTTAAAATTACGTAGATCTTTCATGGGTTTTCTACTACATATTTCAATAAGAGACATCATTTATGTTATATTAAGCCATACAAGTCTTATCACCAAGGGATCCCTTTAAGACTTAAAAAGTTCAACAACAATATTGAAGGTCACAATTTTTTCTTGGACAATCATGGACAAATTTCTTGTTCAGATACTGTTTTTAAACTTTTTATTAAATATAAGAACATCTTTTTAACACAATTGTAAGGAAAACAACTTTTTAACAGTTGTAAATAAAAACATTTTAACGTTATTGAAAATAGTCAGATTTTTAATTATCAGTTGACATGAAAAACAATGAACATCCATATAAGTAGGTGAAGTACAATTTAATAACAAAATAAAAAGCAAAACAAAACCATATCTTTAGAAAAAAAATTAACTCCTCATGGGCTTGGTGTCATTTACATGTCAAAACAAAAGAAATCACATCTTTCCAGATGATAATGACTTTTATGAAGGTATTTATTCTAAAGAATAATGGATTAGTAAGACTTCACATGCCATCATTATCACAATGTACAGAACAATAAGCAGACTTTATTTGTCATGTCATGATACTATGGTTCTGATGGCCGGGTTTGCTTTGGTTCTATGTGCCTCTCCAGTGCAGCATGTCTTTTTTCACCGGGGTTTGTTTGGTCAGCATTTGTGGACATTTGTTTATATAAAGCATATACAGTTGTGTTTTTGTAGAAAATGACAGATCATTTCTCTAGATAAGACCCTTTGTAATGAAGGGTCAACAGAGGAGGGATCCATTTGCAGCTTTTATTAATATCAGCATCAACAGGACAAGGGCAAATGCAGAGACGTAAACAGGAACAGGCAATGGCCGAGGCAGGCGGCAGACAGACAGTGTTCAGGATACAGGCAAGGATCAGAGCAGGCAGCAAACAATCACAGTCCAGTAAACAGGCGAAGATCAGGGCAGGCAGCAGAGAATCACACGGGGGTAAACAGTCCAATCGGCAACAGTAATAACAATCCACAGAAAATGCTCAGAAGTGATCACCAGGGCAAATCAAGACTTTGAGGTGTCTGTGTATGTGCTGTTTAAATAGTGTGAGAGTGATGTGGTGCAGGTGTGCGCACAATCAGTCCCAGGAATGATGGCCTATGGGAAACGTAGTCCGAATCGTAAAAAGTCAATATTTCGGTGAAGGCTCCCTCCGGTGGTGCGGGGAAGGAAGTGCAGGAGCCTCACTTGTGACACCCTTATTCCTCGTCTGGTATCGTTTAAAGCCCTTTGAAGCTGCAATTTTGACCTTCAACCGTCTGGAGGCCATTGAAGTTCACTATAAGAAGAATAATCCTGGAATGTTTTCATCAAAAACCTTCATTTCAACTGAAGAAAGAAAGACATGAACAACTTGGATGAGATGGTGGTGAGTAAATTATCAGGAAATTTTAATTAGAAAGTGAACTAATCCTTTAATGACTGCCTTGAGTAGTAAAATTACTACTACTGATAATTTCGTTCACTAGATTTCAGATTGCATACAGTGTTTTTCCAGGAAGCTGGTCTGTCACGCTCTGGGCCAGAAATGCATCTGCCCGTGGGTCGCTGCTGGTCACACTGCGAAGGTTGTATCTAGAACACAGATCAACATTAATATGCAAAAATTAAAAAGGACAAGTGGACCATGAGAAAATTTGTGTACTTGAGATTTTGTAAGAAATGACACAGCACTTACTTGGCATGGAGTCTGTTTGAATCATCGCCGGGGTTATATATCGGCCTCCCACTACTCGACACAACAAATTTGTCCTCTGCTGGTGCATCATTTCCTTGAAGCATCGCCAGCTGTACCTTGTTGAAGTACAGACCAAAACCATAAAAACATACATATGAAGCTGTTGTCTTGCATGACTTTATCCACCATATATTTAATCTGCTGTTATGGTGTAATTTTGAATATAAACTTACATGTTCCTTGTCATCAGTCAGCAGTACTTCCTCCTTCACTGCAACAGAAGCTCGGTTCGGTACGTGGGTTCTCCCCTCCCGTTCCTGAACCTACAAACAGACATTTGTGTCAGGCGTCACAAACACTCACAAGGTACACGCATCTGTGGAGCACAAGATCAGGAGGCATCGGTAAAGTAAAATACACTTACGGTCACGTTCGTCACAACGTGTGGCTCGTTCGCACCTTCTCCAGGGCTTTGAGGAGCAGATGAAGGTAAAGAGGGCACAGGCAGTGTGGGGGTAGGGAGGACTGGAGGTTTGTTTGTTACCACTAAGCCCTTCTTTTGCATCTCCTCTAACAACCTGAGGAAATTAAACACAAACATTTGAATAAATATTGAATATTGTACTGCCACATGACAAAGCAGCGAAGCATAAATTGTAATTTACACACCTGGCAAGAGGATCAGCAGTTGCCAAAATGTCCTGAATACTCTGGTACTCCCAGAAACGTCCCCTGTGGGTAAGTTCAGCCAGCTCTTTCTTGGCTTGGATCACCGTGGCCTGAATCTCTGCATCTGAGCGGTCGCGCATGCACACCGTCCTGAGGTGCCCAGAAAGAGAGCGTGGAGTCAGAAGCAAACGTGTCTGTGTCGCACATAATCCCTTTAACGGCTCTGATCCCTAGTAATAGGCTGTTTCTCAATTCCAAGAATGCAGAGAACGGACTTGCGTTCTCGTGGAGTCTGGTCTTGCCAGGCGACCTTGAAAGAACGATCTCAGAAGGACGCGAGGACAGAGAACGCATCATTTGAGAATTGAGATGTGCTGCGATCTTGTTGCTCAACTGCCCAACTGACCGTCCCAGCATATTATAAGTGGCTAATGCACAGTAAATACAACATAACATCACAAACAAATGTCATAACCTGTTCAAAAGAAATATTTCATATAATTATAGACATTGTTTTCATATAATTATCTTTTTATTTCACTGCGTGTATTTATGAAAATGAGTAGCCTTTGGCTGTTATGCTTTGTCAATGTTAAGATTATTTTTTATATGTCAATAAAAATACTGCAGGCTTTCTTCAGGTTATCATTTTATTAAAATTAAGCAAAACAAACGGTTTACTTTCACGAGCCGTCACGTATTTGCGAGCTTGTAGCTGGAATCTCACGAGAACTTCAAAGCTTACAGGCTTCCGTACGTCGACCGCCGCAGCGTCTTCTGGGATTTTTAACGGTTCGATTCCCTCAAGTTTGCATTCGATGCATCCTCGATATCAAGAACACATCCGCGTACTTTCATGCGTCCTCCGTTCTTGCGTTCTTGAGTATTGGAATGAACTTCGACGGTTGATGATGACGTAAAGCAAGAACACAAGGACGCAAGATCGCTGAAGAACGCATATTGAGAAACAGCCTTCATGTGTGACTCCATTACACATTAGATGTGCTGTAAATCACTGATCACGACACCTTCAGATGCTCCTCTTCTACATAACAAAGGCTCTTTATGTGTGAAAACAACATCTGTTTAATTCATCATCTACACTGAGGATATTTTCAACTTAGTACAAACCTTGAAAACCCCAAGTGACAGATAATTTAACTTGTTTTAAACAAAAACTCACTTAAGGTTTTACCTCGGCAGAAAACAGGACATAATATATTATCCCATTTTACTTATCCAGTAAATGCTTCTTGATTTAAGAATTTATAGATATTTGGACTGGAAACAAGACAAAAATACTGAGTAAGAAAAGGATTTTCCCCCAGTGTAGACAGTGTCTTGGATTGGATCTCTAATTAATGTATGATGTTAGCTGCAAATTTTAAACCATTAACCATTGCAAATAAAAGATAAAAGCTATCATGATCATTTCTTCATTTTTTTTTTTTATTTGAAGCCTTAGAAAAAAGTAAGTTCTGTAGTGTGAGCTTGTCCTATCTAGAGAGTGCTAATCAGTCTTACGTTTCTTATTCAAATTTGACCGATCTACATGTTCATGTAACTGAAAAAGCCACTGGGAACTAGGGTTGCAAAGGGGCAGGAAGTTTCCAGTAAATTTCTGAAAAACTTTCTGGAAAATTTCCACAAGAACTTAACCTGGGGAATTTTGGAAATATTCCAATTTGGAACCTTAACCAGAATTCATGGGAAATTTATATAAATTTGATATAAATCATATACAAACATAAATATAAACATTTAGTTTGGTCATAATACCATGAAATAACAGTTATTTCTCTTTTTTCGCATCCAATTAATTCTAATTTAGTGAATATGTAAAATAAATATATTTTTTATTGCAGCAATTGTTATGCATGTATTATTTATTTCAGTGTCACATGATCCTTCAGAAATCATTCTTAATATGATGATTTGATACTCAGTTATCAATGTTGGAAAGTTGTGCTGCTGTGATTCTTTTTTCAGGATTCTTTGATGAATAAAAAGTTAAAAAGAACTGCAATTATTTAAAATAGAAACTTTTATAGCAATACAAATATTTAATATCAATTTAAAATATCCCTGCTGAATAAAAGTATTCATTTCTATTTAAAAAAGGAATAAAAAACTTACTGACCCCCAAATTTTGAACAGTAGTGTATATTGCAGAGATGTTCACAAGTCCCAAAGGTCCAAGTCAAGTCTCAAGTCTTTGTTTAGCAATAATTCCTTCAGCTAGCTATTTTAGAAGTGTATGAGGCTAAATGAATTTTAAAAACCATTACAACTGATTACTTCTACAGAATGTCTTTTTTTCCAAAATGGTCTAATAAAGCACACAAGGTTTTACTCAAATCATTACTTTTATTTTTATACACAATCAAAAAACAACTTTCAAACTATTACATCTGATCCACTTAATGTAATTTAAAATGCAGATCTACATTGTCTAATAAGACATGCAAATATATTTTCAAATTTATGAGATGAGAATATGGTAAACATATAATTATCATTTTAAATTTTCATAGAATTTCGATTCAAAAGAATCATTGAAACAGAACATTTACATTTTCAGAGAAATTAATTGCAAAATGTTTTATGCAGGTATGCATAACACTAAAATAATTACAAAAACAGTACTGTTTTCTTCTACAGTAAATTTTCATAGAATTTCGATTCAAAAGATAAAATCAATGAAACAGAACATTTACATTTTCAAAGAAATTCATTGTAGAATGTTTTATGCAGGTATGCATAACACTAGAATATTTACAATACAGTACTGTTTTCTTCTACTGTGACAAAAGAAGATCTTTTCATGTCCAAAGACAAAGTTTTATGCAGACTGGTTACATTTCAGAAAGATTAAATTTGATAGTGTTTTTGCACTTAGCCTGCAGCGATGAGGGCATATAATGAGTCCACCTTGGCTAAACACCCTCTCCACTGGGGCACTGGAAGCAGGAACTGCCAACACTCTCAATGTCACCTGTTTAAGCTTTGGAAAGTCTTTATTGTGGATTCTCTAAAATTCCAGACAATCAACATCATCTTCATTAGAAGATGCCTGAATGTAGCGCATTAGCTCTGCTCGGACAGACAAGCTTACATCTTTCTTTTCGCTGGCTTTGTTCCGGTAATTAGAGAAGAGTTTAGACATTTTGGTAGGTGGCTGCTCATCTTCATCATTACTGCTCTTCTTCATCATTACTGCTCTCAGCAATGCAGACTGGTTTTTGGGCTTCAGCTATGGAAGTAAATTAATGCCAAATGTTTTTGAAATAAAAAGCTTGTTGAATTGCACTAATTGAAAAAAAAATATGCATTACATTAGCTGTGCTTGCATTTAGATGCATTGTATTTTTAAGGTTTGCATTTTTATGGGCTGAAATTCAACATGGTCGTATATTTAAGCTGTGAATATATTAATTAATTATTTCACACTCATTTTCATTATTAAAAATTCAATAATTTATATACACCTTTCAGATTTCACTTCCAAAATATTCATTCTGTTTAAAAATACAACCTATAAAATTCGACTATCAATTTTCAGTCCATTTTATTTCACTTTACAAATTCACTTCAACAAATTCAGTGGTTCAAATTCGGCAGTAAATTCAACATTTCACATTCAGGAACTGCAGGAAAAGCAGTAGAGTGACAATGCATGATCTCCATCTGCTGTTAGTCTACTTCACCAGCAGGTGCCACTACATTAGCATATTACATTCCAATGTAATGTTAAACATTGAGGTTCAATGCCGAAAATAGAATACCTTTACCCCCGGTTTCAAAGACAAGGCTTAAGCTAGTCTTAGACTAAAATGCATGTTTGAGCTGTTTTAACTGAAGGCAACTTGCCCTGACAGATCCTAAAATGTCACTGCCATTGTTTTGTCTCAAGATGCACATAATGTTGTCTTTTCTAGAGTACGTTTATGCTACCTAAATGGCCTAATTGAACGAATGCCTAATCTTAGCTTAGTATAAGCCCTGTCTGTGAAACCAGGTCAATATGATGTAGGTAAGTCCATTGTTTATTACATTTATGTATAATTTGCAATGGTGGTTGCCTACTATATAGTGATAATATCGTTGATGGTAGGCCTAGTGCCTTAACGTAGTCTCAAAGTATCATAAAATATTGTATATTGTTCGTGTATACCACTATAATATATAAGCCACCATTTTGGTGAAGAATTGTAATTTGTATAATAATTGTAATTGTGTAATTGTATGAATTGCATAAGAGATGGATAAATTGGCACAATTGTAGGTAAGTGTTACATTTATGCATTGTTTTGTCCCCTTAGGCCCACAAACGTTCAAAGACCATAAGTGTTTAATTAAAGCCAATGAAGGAAAAAACTGCCAGCTATGCAAACAGGCTTTGATTGGGTCAGAAGAACACCTACAAAAAAAGCATTTTAAAAATTCTGTGCACTTTAAAGATGGGGATTTTGGTAAGCTTGTGTTGGTTTTGTAACATTTTATTCATTAAATTGTTTTTATTGTACACTGTTCACTTTGTGCTTCAGATCTGTTCACAGTGCCTAGCTTTTGTGACAAAATTGAGCAATTAAAAAGAAGTCACTGGCATTGCTTTAAGTGTGACCGGATTTTGCACAGGCGAGATGCATTTGAAGACCATCTACAGAAACATGGTAGGAGATAATTGCCATTACATGATTATTAATCATTCCACTGCCAAAGTTAAAATGTTCTCACTGTCTTAAAACACTTGCTTTGCAGGTTGCATTGTAACACCATTCAAAGATCTGCCAAAGAAAAGTATGCATTTGTTAAATCTATATTTGCATTCTTGTTTTGTTGATATTTTAAGCCTACCTCACAATGTTTTCAGACTTTTCATAATTCTCTAACTGGTTATTGATTGCTGTCACATGTAACGAATGTAGCGGTTATTAATCAATTTATGGATGAAATATGAATATAATAATTCATAAGGTTATGAATAAATTATGATTCATATATCGACCCAACGGGGAATTAATATTGTGAATCAATTACAACGAATTATAATCAATTACATACATGATTAGTTCTGGTTTAATAATTAGAGAAACTGTTCGTTTGTCCAGCAAACTAAGTCCCTCACAGAATATTATAAACAGAGTTATTATCTGGCCATGAAAATAACTTGCTGTTATAGCATCAAAGCATAAAGCGATCGAAAAACGTTAAAGTGACTTGGTTTTCAGCTGAAAGAACAAACAGAACAATCGAGCGTGAATAACGTTTTAATAAATGCAAACTACGAATACAGAGGTTATACATCTAAATATATATACAAGAATACACACCTATGTACAAGAGTGGAAGTAGAGAAGGAAAGAGAGAAGGCAAGTAGCAAACTCACAACCAGTCCTAAGCCAGCACGGAAATCAGTTTCATCATCTAAGATTGAGAAACGGCAGTATACTTGCATTGGTTGCGTGTGTCGAATTTCAGGTTAGCGCTGGTGCAGTTCGTTGGCTTCCTCCGTTCCGCGGGAAGGTTTGAACTGAGGGCTTGAGAGTGAGTTTCGCTGGAAGATGGCGGTCCCGAAGCTGAGCGCGATGGCAGCGCGTGGTCACCGGAGATGTCCGGGAAAAACGTGCACGAGATGCTCGTGAGACAATCGGGGGAGAGCGGAGAAGAAGAAGAAGAGAGCGAGTGAAGGTGTGTGTCGTTGTCTTTATGGAAACCCAAGCTAACACACCTCCTGAATTGTAGCGACCAATAGATGCGCAGCACTATTTGGCGGGCAAAGTTGCTTTGTTTGGTCTCCTAGCTGAATTTGCATACTTGATGATTATCCGATCGGATTTCGAGATGGAGTACGTTCTTCACAGGATCATTAAACACATAGAAAAATGCATTTGTCCGTTTTGTGACATGTCTCAATGAATAGCTCAAGTCCGGAGCTTTAAAACGAGATCAAACTCGATAGGTCGGAAAGGCATAGGGAAGAAGTTATGGTTTACAGACAGAATTCCACTATTACCATGCACACTAGCACAAATACACTCCTTTAAACACTAGGAAACATGCATACGCTTCAAAATACAGGATGGGTATATGTTGGCATAATTTGTATTTTACATATACAGTCAAAAATGTATGTTTGTGAGTTTCTGTATGTGTCTGTGTGTGTGTGTTTTGTGTGTCCCTGTGTGTGTGGGGTGTTGGAATGTGGATCTGGTCAGTCTCTGGGGGGGGGTGCTCCTTTTGAAGTCACCAAAGTGAGGAAGTTGGACTTTTCTGTTTACCATCGCAGGCCCACAAACCTGCCGAAAGTCACAGCCGTCCGGCGCCGATTAAGTGATTTATAAACAAAGTTCACCAGGTTAAAAGCGTTCTGAAAACTCCAAAGTTTATTGACTCTGAACGGATCCATCCAGGCGTTACACACAGATATGGCATTTAGAGTTGGTCTACAGTATGTGTATATAACCTGGACCAAAGCTAATAATTAAGCCTGGTGCATAAAGTGATTGTTATACTAATTAAACTCATTAAGTCTGAAACTGTTAATGTAATTTATTTTAATTAGTAGGTGAGCCAAAGAAAGATTCTGAAAATGCAACGAGTGCCTCTGTCAGTGAGCAGAGTATTCTGTGTTGCCACTGCTCATCCTCTTTTGCTACAGCTGGGAGTCTTCGAAGACATGAAAAGGAGTTTCATGCGACATCAGATCCTGTGTACTGTGTTGATGTCCAGCAAGATGTCTTTTTCACAGCAAAAAATAATAGAAGCCAAAGAGTTCCCAATACATGTGCAGAAAAGCACCACCTCTCAAGTAATTGCCTGTGAAGTAGCAGAGTGCTGGGAGTTCATGACTCTTGCTAAACTTGGAGGAAAGCCTGGAGCAGAGTGTGAGCATTTGCTCAGAGTTTCCTCTGCTCCACCATACATTCTTCTTGAGCCTCTGAGAGAAGAATCCTTAAAGCTGCTGTCTGCGATTTTTGGCCCTCTAGCAGTTAATAAACAGAACTGCAAGCGTCTTGCGGAGGAACATTTTAGCCGGAGCTACTTTTCTCCGTGTATGTCTATGGCGAGTCACGCAGTTACTGTGATACTCTGCGGCGAGTCCTACCAGTCCGGTCTGAAATAGTCCGAATATAAACACTTATTATAAGTGTACCATAATGATTCAGGATAAGACAAAAACAAGGTTTGGAAAATGGATTCATGTTGTATATTCTCATTATATAATTTTTGTAAATTGTTAACACAAAAAAAGTTGCGGACTGCAGCTTTAAAGATGATGCACGAAAAAGGATTGATTTCCACCCAGAGAATGACAGAGTGCATAGAACATCACAATCAAGCATCAGTTGAGGGAATCTGCTCTGTGTTTTCAGATTTTTTTACGAGAAACATGGATATTCTGGCAGATTTGTTTATTTTTCCATATATACAGGAAGGAAGGAAAGATGGTGCCTCTTTAGACGGACAAGAGTGTCATTTGACAAAGTGGCAGGACACTGGTATTGCCTTTGTAAAAGTACAAAAAAGCAGTACAGATGCCTCCACATCTGTATGGCAATGTGGTGGCTCTACCAAGAAAGAGAAGATTTAATACTTGAGTGTTCCAGAGCAGACAGTGATTTGTCAGGGGACCCCTCTGAAGATGAAGAGCTTGAACTTGTTGATGTTGGAAAAGGACTGCAGAAGCACCTACTGGTTGCAATGAAAAACTATCTCTGGCAAAACAAAAGAATTCCAGAAAATTTGCGACAGGAACTAAGGTTTCAGGCAAGTGAGGTTCCGAAAATGTTTGAGCCCACAGAGAAAACGTGCCCTTATTGCCCTGGGCCAACCCCACCAGATCTTACATAACCAGTGGTTGTCACAAAGAATGCATCGGTCTACGATATACATTCAGTGAAGAGAGGTTTGAACATAGCAAGCATCATGTCTGGAGGAAACCAGGCACCGCTCATCACCTGGCCAATCCCATCCCTACAGTGAAGCATGGTGGTGGCAGGATCATGCTGTGGGAATGTTTTTCAGCGGCAGGAACTAGGATACTATTCAGGATTGAGGGAAAGATGAATGGAGCAAAGAACAGAGACATCCTTGATGAAAACCTGCTCCAGAGTGCTCTGGACCTCAGACTGTGGCGCAGGTTTATCTTCAACAGGACAACGACCCAAAGCACACAGCCAAGATAACAAAGAAGTGGCTACGGGACAACTCTGTGAATGTCCTTGAGTGTCCCAGGCCAGCCAGAGCCCAGAGTTGAACCCGATTGAACATCTCTGGAAATCTGAAAATGGCTGTGCACCAACACTTCCCATCCAACATGATGGAGCTTGAGAGGTCCTACAAAGAAGAATGGGAGAAACTGCCCCCAAAATAGGTGTACCAAGCTTGTGGCATCATACTCAAAAAGACTTGAGGCTGTAATTGGTGTCAAAGGTGCTTCAAGAAAGTATTGAGCAAAGGATATGAATACTTATGTACATGTAATTTTTTTTTATTTTTTAATAAATTTGCAAATATTTCAAACAAACTTCTTTTACGTTGTCATTATAGGGTATTGTTTGTAGAATTTTGAGGAAAATAATGAATTTAATCCATTTTAGAATTAGGCTGTAACATGACAAAATGTGGAAAAAGTGAAATGCTGTGAATACTTTATGGATACACTGTACATTGAATTATTTTGATGAAACTTCATCCGTGTATTCTTTGTAGGAGACAGACTCACATGGATGTGAATATTGTGAGTCTAAGTTATAGTGCCACCAACTGGCAGAAGGAAGTTGAAAATGGTTTGAATCACTCTCTTATTTATCAGAATAATGTCAAGACACTGCAGATGTAGACCTGTGAAAGGATTTTTGATATGTTAAATACTGTTGCCATGATGACGTGCCACATTTTAATATTCTTTTTGGGTGCCGTTTAGTCTCTTAACATGCTAAAAATTGCATTAAACCCGACACACATCAGAGATGCTGTTTAGTAGACATGGGCAAAGCCTTAGAAACAGGCGGTGAGGAGAACCTCTATAGCGCCACCTTTTGACAAAAGTGGGGGTGTGGGGTGGGTTAGTTTGACCTACAGTCACCAAACTCATTACATATATTGTACATATATATTTCTAATGTACAGTCATTAGCTCCGACCAGCAAGACATTGACTACTTTGGTTTAAATGTGGATTTAAAAAAAAAAAAAAAAAAAAAAAAAATATATATATATATATATATATATATATATATATATATATATATATATATATATATACTACTCTTAGAGGGTTTGAATAATTCAGACCAAACTTTTATTTTAACATGGTGCTTAGACATTGAAGATATTAAATTGTGAATGAATATTGGATATCTTGAACGGTGATGCCATGGCAAGAGATTAAATCATGTCAAAAAGGGAAACAGCAAGAGTCTCTTATCTTCTAAACAATACATAATACAGCATTAATTTCTATATAAAATAATACAAATGTTAGAAATAAACACTTTATTCAAATTTGATCAATTCAAGAAGCATGTCTGAATTAAAAAAAATGAGCAAATTAGTCACCTTTGGTTGAGAAAGTAAATAAATGTCATACATACTGTAAACACTAGATGAAAGTATTTGCATATTTTTAAACTGGGTTGAAAAAGCTTGAGGACATTGTTTGATAAGAACATGTGGTGTGAAAGCCACAAATTACTTTTTTTCATAATAATGACTAAAAATATCACAATAATGAGATACTTTCTAAGCAGATACCAAGCAGTCAGAAAAATGTCCTTTCAGTAACTAACTTTGCTTCTCAGCACATGAAGAACTAGTCACTGTGATTGTTCAGACTGTGGTGATGTGGTTTCTCCACTGCATGGATCTTCCTGTGTATCTTCAGCTGATTTTTAATAGTGAAACTCTTTCCACACTGATCACACGTGTGCGGCTTCTGTCTACTGTGGATCTTCTCGTGTGTTTTCCAACTTGTTAACTGATTGAATCTCTTGCCACAGTGTGAACACATGTAAGGTTTCTCTCCAGTGTGGATCCTCTGGTGCAGTTTTAAACAGATCGCTGTAGTAAAAGTCTTCCCACACTCAAAGCACATATGATCTTTTACACCATGTATTTTCTCGTGTTTACGTAAATATGGCAGCCGTGAAAAACTCGCTCCACACACAGAACATGAATGTGGCTTATCCTGCGTATGAACTGTCAGGTGTCTCTTCAGGTCTGATGAATCGAAAAATGTTTTGTCACACTGACCACATGCGTACGGCTTCTCTCCGGTGTGGATCCTCATGTGTCTCTTAAGATGTGCTGATTGATTGAAACTCTTCCCACATTGATCACACGTGAATGGCTTCTCTCCGGTGTGAACTCTCATGTGAAGATCAAGATATGTTTTTCGTGTGAAGCTGTTCCCGCACTGATCACATGTGAACGGTCTCTCTCCAGTATGAACTCTCAAGTGAATCTCAAGATGATGTTTCATTGAGAAGCTCTTCCCACACTGATCACACGCATACAGCTTTTCTCCGGTGTGGATCTTCATGTGTTTCTTAAGATTTTGTTTGTATGTGCAGCTCTTCCCACACTGATCACATGTGAACGGCTTCTCTCCAGTGTGAACTCTCATGTGAAGCTCAAGATATTGTTTGGTTGAGAAACTCTTTCCACACTGAGTGCAGGTTGTAGATTTCTTGGCTCTCCTTTTCTTTAGAAATGTCTTTTTAGTCTTTGAGCGACTCAAAGTTTTTTCTCCAGGTTTGTCATGATGTTTCTCCTCCGCTTCACTCAGTTCTTCACTCTCCTCACTCTCTTCTGTCAGCTCTGAAATCAAAGAAAAAGAGTTTAATTGCATATTCATCAAAATCTTTCAAAGAGAGTAATATGAAGTGAAAGGCAATTTTTTCATATTTTTTAAGTCTCATTTTTTTTACACAAACTGTACAGTGTTGATCATATTCAACAGCCCTGTTACCAAAGTTATTATAAGAAGAATAATCTCTATAACTCTGAGTAATTTCTACAATTTATGAGAAATACAACTTTACCTATGAATCAGATTTAGCTTAAGTTATGCTTACAACCCTGTCAGCCATTCTAGAAAGTTAATTTACTCGATACACTTTGGTCTTAACTGTTTGTTGCAAAAAAAAAATCACAATGTTGTAAAATAAATTGAGAAATGTACAAAGTTTTGATAACATAGTAGCAAAAAATTGTGAAGCAAAGTAAATGTAAGATGAAACAGCTAAAATAATGTTTAGTTTGAACTGATGCTGATAGTCAAGATGAAAGTTTCTCAGTCAAACCTCCATTTACTGACCATTTGTTGAAAACAAACAAGTATATTTTGTACCATTTCATAGTTCAACTATTTCTCTAAATGGGCAGAAGTGCTTGAATCTTTCTAACATGAATATTGTTCAGCATCATGAATGAGTGAAGAATAAACACCAACCTCTTTGTTCTTCAGTATCTTCAGTGTGTTTGCAGTGGGAGGAGCTTCACTGATGATGTGACTGCTGTGGGAGGATTTTCGCTGACTGAACTGCAGATTGTTTAGAGGAGCTGATCTGCTAAAATAAAATAATAAAAATATATCAGTTACTGTGTTTGTTTTTAGATGCATGTGTCTATTTTAATGTATTAACTTTTGTGAAAACAAAATGTTTTAATGTGCCATCATCATTTAGTGTAACAGAAATATTTATTGCTAAAAGGAAACAGTTATTTTGACCTGTACTTAATAACATATATAAAAGAGTAAGAGAGATACTAAATTACATTATATTTTAAATGATTAAAAACTTCTTGCTGACAAATGAGTGAAATCTAGTGGTTTGAAGGAAAGTGGCAAAGAATAAAGATTTAAAATGGCAATTAAAGAGTATTTTGGGCTTCACTGTGATCCTTCAATACAGTGTTTGAATGTTGTCAAATGATTCTTGTTCTAAATACTGACAAGTTATTCTTATTTTTTTTGCTATATTCCTTTTTGTATTTCACCCATTAACTAGTTGCATTAATCATTTATATCCATCTATCATGAAGCAACTGATGCTAATTCAGAACTTTTTATTTCTAAATCAAACATTATTCTGTTTCTTCGTTAAAATAATGACAAATGTCTAGAAAATTAGTAAAAAAAAAATAAAAAGAGTAAAAAAAACAGTTGAAAACATGAATGCAGAAATAAACACATAAACACCATCAAATCCCCTCAGTGAAAACAGGAACTATTGACATGAAATAAAGAGTGTTTTCAGCAGTTTCTCTGTTCATATTGATGATCCTCAGACTATCAACACTCATTCAACAAGACATTCACATCATCTCACTTTATTCGGAGTGTTTGCTGTTAGAAACTGATTATTGGAGTCACGATATGTGAGAAAATCCTATAAAACTGATCTATTGAAAGATAATACTGTTAAATAACAGAAATATTTCTCACAATATGACATGAATAAAACACAAGTCTTTATTTCATGTCAATAGTTCCTGTTTTCACCTCATTTATTATGCTGATGTCTTCAGATCTGCTGTAAATTGACACTTAAAGCTCATTTCATTGCTGTCAACAGACTGAGGGGATTTCTTGGTTACAGATATGTTTATTTCTGTCTTCATGCCATAAATGTTTTTGGTAACACTTTAGATTACAGCCCGGAAAGTACTGCGTAATTACAACAAATTTACAGCGTAACTTTCAATAATTATAGTTTAACTATACAGTAAGTATGTGTAAGTATAGGGGAACAATATGTGAAGTATTGGGAATAAAGGGGTAACAACCAGGAAAAATAACAAATTATTCATACTTTTAATATTTTATAACTAAGGGGTACGTATGACATAACTAAGGGGTAAATATGACATTACGGGCCGTAAATTAAAGTGGAGCTTGTTACCCTCTTATTTCATGTAGTTACAGGGTAAATATGACATTACGGGCCGTAAATTAAAGTGGAGCTTGTTACCCTCTTGTTTCATGTAGTTACAGGGTAAATATGACATTACGGGCCGTAAATTAAAGTGGAGCTTGTTACCCTCTTGTTTCATGTAGTTACAGGGTAAGTAATTAATAAAAATAAATAAATAAATAAAAACGCAAACAGTCATATCACTTGGAAAACTTTATTTGAAAAACAACTTATTTCAAAACAGATTTAAAGTTACAACACTTCTTATTTGTTTCTCTTGCTTGGCTTCCTCCTCCTCTTGTTCCTCTTTTTCTTTCTTTCCACTGATGAATCTTAAGAGGGAATCCCATTTGCTATTCTGTATTATAAGAAAATACAGTACACCCGGAAATGTGCTCACCGTTTACTCATCTTTTACCCTCATGCCATCTGAGATGTATACGACTTTCCTTCTTAAGATGAACACAAAAAGGATTTTAGGAAAAAAATAGATCGTCTGGGAACGCTTTATAATGCAAGCTCACGTGTTCCTAAAAGTCGAAGCATCAAACAGCACAAACAGCAATAACTACAGTAATCCATACGAACCTAATGGATGAATCAATGTCTTCTGAAGTGAAACGATACGTATTTGTAAGAAAAATACCAAATATTTGAATATTTTTAAAACTTTCGACCAGCTGTCTCCTGCGCGTGCATGCGAGGGTTGAGAGTTCATGCTTGACGTAACTTGAAGCGTGACGTAGGCGTGCCGAGAAACTCACGCAGATGTTGGATGCCGTCAGTTTTTTTTTTTTTTAATTATTTTTTTAGTAATGCTCACAACAAAATACACAGAATAACAGATAATGAGAATGAGAAACAAACAAGACCGAATAACAGAGACGGCAGTTCTCGCTCGAGTTTCACATGAATCTCCCGCGAGAACGTCATGAAAGCTTCACGTTGCTCATTTCAATGTGCTTCATCGAACGCGAAGTCGACTCTCATGCAGGCGCTGGTGACAATTGGTCAGAAGCGAAAAGATGAATAGCCTAAACCATGAGAAAATTTCGGGGTGTACTGTATTTTCTTATAATACAGAATAGCAACGGGATTCCTTCTTAAGATTCATCAGCTGAGAAACAAGAGCAGGTGGAAGCCAAGCGAGAAACAACAACGACCAAAAAACGGACAAAACTTGTTACTTTCTGTCAGGACTTTAGAGTTTGAAATGAAAAGTTGATTTAAAAAAATGAATAATAAGTGTTGTAGACCTGTTTTTAATAAAGTTGTTTTTCAAATAAAGGTTTCGGAGTCAGTGATATCAGATTGTTTGCATTTTATTAATTACTTACCCTGTAACTACATGAAATAAGAGGGTAACAAGCACCGCTTTAATTTACGGCCGTAATGTCATATTTACTCTGTAACTACATGAAATAAGAGGGTAACAAGCACCGCTTTAATTTACGGCCGTAATGTCATATTTACTCTGTAACTACATGAAATAAGAGGGTAACAAGCACCACTTTAATTTACGGCCCGTAATGTCAAACTTACCCTGTAACTACATGAAATAAGAGGGTAACAAGCACCACTTTAATTTACGGCCCGTAATGTCATACTTACCCCTTAGTTATATGTCATAAGTACCCCTTAGATATAAAATATTTACAGTATAAATAATTTGTTATTTTCCTGGTTGTTACCCCTTTATTTCCAATACTTTACATATTGTTCCCCTATACTTACACATACTTACTGTATAGTTACACTATAATTATTGAAAGTTATGCTGTAAATTCGTTGTAATTACGCAGTACTTTCCGGGCTGTAATCTAAAGCGTTACCATGTTTTTCTTACAGTTCTTTACTAATTTTCTAGATATTTGCCATTATTTTAATGAAGAAACAGAATAAAGTTTAATTTATAACTTTTTGTTTCTAATTCTGCCACATTTGCTTTACGATAGACGGATATAAATGATTAATGCAATTCGTTTAAGAGTGAAATACAAAAGGGGTTAATATAGCAACAAAACAAAAGAAAGAAAGAAAGAAAGAAAGAAAGAAAGAAAGAAAGAAAGAAAACAATTTGTCAGGCATATTTAGAACAAGAATCATTTTCTGACATTCAAAGACTGTATTGAAGGATCACAGTGAAGCCCAAAATACTCTTTAATTGTCATATTAAAAATTTATACATTTAAAATATAACGAAATTTAGTATGATCTCTTACTCTTTTATATACTTTATTAAGTGCTGGTCAAAATGAATGTCGTTTCATTTTTACATAAATATATCTGTTACACTAAATGATAATGGGACATTAAAACATTTGGTTTTCACAAAAGTAATTTGAAACATTAAAATAGACACTTGCATTTAATGGGTTTTCTATTTAAATTCGCTTTTGTACATTTAATTTGATTTCTGGTCTTTAACCCTATAAAAACAAATACAGTAACTGATATTTTTGATTTGGGCAGATCAGCTCCTTCAACCAATCTGTAGTTCAGTCAGTGAAGCTCCGCCCACTACAGGTCACTACCAGTGAAGCTCCTCCCACAGCAGTCACATCATCAGTGAAGCTCCTCCCACAAGTCACATCATCAATGAAGCTCCTCCCATATCACTCACATCATCAGTGAAGCTCCTTCCAAAGCAGTTGATCAATCAATGCAGAATTATTCCCATCAGACGAGTATCAGGAACAAGAAGAGCTGAAAACTGCAAAGACTGAGTTTATTAAAGAGGACAGTGAGAACATGAGTGATCCAGAACCCTGCAGAATGAAACACACTGAAGATACTGAAGAACAAAGAGGTTGGTGTTTATTCTTCATTCATTCATGATGCTGAACAACATTCATGTTCTTGCACATTTAGATAAACTATCAAATACATACTGAACTTTTAATGACAACATTCATGTTAGAAAGATTCAAACACTTCTGCATATTTAGATTTGCAGTTAAACTATGAAATGATACATAATGTTCTTTTGTAGCTCAGTAAAAGGAAGTTTGAGAAACTTTCATACTGATTGTCAACATCAGATCAAACTAAATATTTTACATTTATTTCATATCTGGTTCTCAATTTGCTGGACTGTTTCCAGAGTTTAGGCATTTTCAATACAGTTTTCAACATTGCTAATTTTAGGAATAAACTGTAAGCACCAAAATGTATGAAGTAAATGATCTTTCCAGAATGGCTGACAGGGTTGTGAGTGAAACTTGAGCAAAATCTCTTCTTACATTAACTTTGGTAACAGGGTTGATGAATGCAGTCATTCATTTGTGTAAAAACTGAGACAATGGATTGAGATCATTTTCTTGTCCTCCCATCATGCTGTAGAGAGAGCCCAGATGATGTCACTTCCTGGGCGTCACAGTTTTAAGAAATCATCTGGTTTTGAAAGGAGGAAAATCATGTCAGAAGTAACAGGGTTGAGTGAATCATGTAGGAGAAAAATGTGATGATAACACATCTAAAGATGCAGTCAGTCTAGACTTTATTTTCAATAAACAATTTGTTATATCTGTGGAAGGAAAACAGTTACAGTGTTTGTTTTAACGGCAAAAACCAGCACAAATCGAGCACAAACGAACGACACCAGTTTCGTGCGATTTAGACGAAGTGGGGTGGAGAATGGCGTCACAGCTCCCGAATTATATTTGTTATATCTGTAGAAGGAAAACAGTTACAGTGTTTGTTTTAACGGCACAAACCAGCACAAATCGAGCACAAACGAATGGCACCGGTTTGAAGCGATTTGATCGACATGGGGTGGAGAATGACGTCACACGACCAAAAAAATAATGCTTAATATCTCAAACACCAAACCAGCACAAACGTTCGTTTTTGCGGCACAAATCAGCACAAACGTAGCACAAACGAATGACATAGTTTTGGGGATTATTTCGCTTTAAGGGGTGCCAACTTCACGGAGGTGTAGAAAAGAGCCCAGATGATGTCATTTCCTGGGCGTCACAGTTTTAAGAAATCCTCTGTTTTGAAAGGAGGAAAATCATGTCAGAAGTAACAGGTAGAGTGAATCATGTAGGACACTGATAATAACACATTTAAAGATGCAGTCAGTCTAGACTTTGAGCATGTGAACTTTCTACAGACACAGTAATGTTCAAGATATGACGGGATATATTTTTAAAAACATAAATAACGAATAATAATCACTCTAAAATTTTAAAATATACAATCTACTGCACTACTGCAAACTTCACTTGATCTTGTGTTTCTGGTGTCCCACATTCACATGTGTATGAAAGGAAGTCAGTGGAAGGAGAAGTCTGCTGTGAACGACCCTTAATAATTACACAGTTTTTAGGAAAATTAATTAAATATCAACCTAAAAGTTGATGTCAAAATATGGCTGTTAATATCACATTAGATCATTTTGTCATTGATCAAATATTTTATTGAAAATATTTCAGAGCAATGTTTTTTTGTTTTTTTTTTTCTTAATATTATTTATAAATTATTAAGAATTATTTAAGGAAAGGTGGCAGAGCAGCTATTTGGGAAATTCTGTAGCCAGAAGACGTCCATTCAGTGCTGATTGTCTTAATTCAGTAAATCTTGATGTAAAAACATTTGAAATTGGAGTCAGATTAAACGAGCAGCTAAAGTAAAATTGAGACTAAAGTCTAAAATTAAGTGAACTTCACAGGAGCGCTGAAAAGACGTACACTCATTATACCTTCACCAGACCACTGGATTCTGTCGTTGGAAAGACAGCTGGTCCTTTACTATCGGAAGATTAATGTTAAAGTTTCAGGGACATATGCAACTAATTTATGCAAATGCATCAAAATGATCGTACTGTTTTGTAGCAGTTGTCTATCACAACAAGTCTCAATTTTATGACCTTTAACTTCATATTTCTCTCTTTAAATTATTTTGATTTACTGAAAATGAAATGACTTTTTTCTCTTTTATTTCAGAGCTGATGGAAGTGAAGGAGGAGAGTGAAGAACTGAGTGAAGTGGAGGAGGAACATCATGACAAACCTGGAGAAAAACCTTTGAGTCGCTTAAAGACTAAAAAGACATTTCTAAAGAAAAGAGCCAAGAAATCTACAACCTGCACTCAGTGTGGAAAGAGTTTGTCAACCAAACAACATCTTAAGGAACACATGAGAGTTCATACAGGAGAGAAGCCGTTCACATGTGATCAATGTGGGAAGAGCTTCAAACTAAAAGGACATCTTAAGAGTCATATGAAAGTTCACACTGGAGAGAAGCCGTTCACATGTGATCAATGTGACAAAACATTTCTCTGGGCATCAAACCTGAAGAGACACCTGACAGTTCATATAAAGGAGAAGCCACATTCATGTTCTGTGTGTGGAAAGAGTTTTTCACTGCTGTCATATTTAAATGAACATGAGAAAATTCACACTGGTTTGAGAGAGTACATGTGCTTTGAGTGTGAGAAAACTTTTACTACATGTAGTGATTTAAAAAAGCACCACAGAATTCACACTGGAGAAAAACCTTACAAGTGTTCACACTGTGACAAGAGATTCAGTCAGTCATCATCTCTGAAAACACATGAGAAGATCCACACTGGAGAGAAGCCGCACATGTGTGATCAGTGTGGAAAGAGTTTCTCTATTAAAAGTCACCTGAAGATACACATGAAGATCCATGCAGTGGAGAAACCACATCTCCACAGTGTGAAATGAAGTAGTTCATCTTTATGTGCTGAACAAAACTACCTGGCTGTCAAGTCCCCTCTTGATGCATCTTCGATAAAAATCGGATCAAGAACACATCCGGGGATTTGAACTGTACTTGGCTAGATGTGAACTTTGAATTGGATCAGTACTTGGGCAGCAGCTGATGACGTTTCAAAAACAGACAAGAACGCATATTAAAAATGGATAACTAATGAATGAATGAGGCATTTATATAGCACTTTACTATGTACTACTGTACACTGTAAGTGCTTCACAATCACATCAGGGGTCGCTCCTCATCAACAACCTGGATAATTCAACAAGAGAGCCGTCGCTATTTTAATTTTTAAACACTTGCAGTCTGTATAATTCATAAACACAACTTCATTCTTTATAAATCTCTCCAACAGTGTAGCATTAGCCGTTAGCCACGGAGCACAGCCTCAAACTCATATAATTCATCTTTTGTATATGTAACAGGCAATCTTTGGTCTCATTAATCTATAATTAGTTCCCTGGAAAATTGTTTTGGCTGAGGGTAAAGTAAAGTTTCATAACTTTATATATTTAGGCTATTTAACTTTACTGTTGTAGTCTATTAGAGCGCTGACTTTGAACGTTTGACTGAACTGTTTGCTTTAATTTTTATTGTAGCTTCTTACACCTGTAAATGTAAATGTACCTTTTGCTTATATTTTTATAATGGCTGTTATTGATCATTAAAACTGACATTTAACAAAATGAGACAGAGTTGTGTTTTATGATTGTAAACTACACTCGCCTAAAGGATTATTAGGAACACCTGTTCAATTTCACATTAATGCAATTATCTAATCAACCAATCACATGGCAGTTGCTTCAATGCATTTAGGGGTGTGGTCCTGGTCAAGACAATCTCCTGAACTCCAAACTGAATGTCCGAATGGGAAAGAAAGGTGATTTAAGCAATTTTGAGCGTGGCATGGTTGTTGGTGCCAGACGGGCCGGTCTGAGTATTTCACAGTCTGCTCAGTTACTGGGATTTTCACGCACAACCATTTCTAGGGTTTACAAAGAATGGTGTGAAAAGGGAAAAACATCCAGTATGGGGCAGTCCTGTGGGCGAAAATGCCTTGTTGATGCTAGAGGTCAGAGGAGAATGGGCCGACTGATTCAAGCTGATAGAAGAGCAACTTTGACTGAAATAACCACTCTTTACAACCGAGGTATGCAGCAAAGCATTTGTGAAGCCACAACACGCACAACCTTGAGGCGGATGGGCTACAACAGCAGAAGACCCCACCAGGTACCACTCATCTCCACTACAAATAGGAAAAAGAGGCTATAATTTGCACAAGCTCACCAAAATTGGACAGTTGAAGACTGGAAAAATGTTGCCTGGTCTGATGAGTCTCGATTTCTGTTGAGACATTCAGATGGTAGAGTCAGAATTTGGCGTAAACAGAATGAGAACATGGATCCATCATGCCTTGTTACCACTGTGCAGGCTGCTGGTGGTGGTGTAATGGTGTGGGGGATGTTTTCTTGGCACACTTTAGACCCCTTAGTGCCAATTGGGCATCGTTTAAATGCCACGGCCTACCTGAGCATTGTTTCTGACCATGTCCATCCCTTTATGACCACCATGTACCCATCCTCTGATGGCTACATCCAGCAGGATAATGCACCATGTCACAAAGCTCGAATCATTTCAAATTGGTTTCTTGAACATGACAATGAGTTCACTGTATTAAAATGGCCCCCACAGTCACCAGATCTCAACCCAATAGAGCATCTTTGGGATGTGGTGGAACGGGAGCTTCGTGCCCTGGATGTGCATCCCACAAATCTCCATCAACTGCAAGATGCTATCCTATCAATATGGGCCAACATTTCTAAAGAATGCTTTCAGCACCTTGTTGAATCAATGCCACGTAGAAATGAGTTACATAATTACTGAACCTTTAAAAGTGTTGTCTTGCTTCTCTCTAACTTTATTATTCTTTGAGTGTGTGTCTGAGACTGATTAAACACAATGTGTGTGGAAACACATATGGAAACTAAACACTTAGCAGCATTGAGGCTCTCCTTGACCAGGAATGAGGAAGCTGCTTTACAGACACGCCTGTTTTGCACACGTCACTCAAACACAGAAACAGGAATCACATGAGTTCAGGGAAACTGAAACTGAAGTGTAGTTGAGCTGTTGTGTGTTTGTGTCGCTGTATTCATTCAGTAAAATGGCAGAAGCCAGAATTTCTCAGGATGAGTTCATGTGTTCAGTGTGTCTAGATCTCCTGAAGGATCCAGTGACCATTCCCTGTGGACACAGTTACTGTAAGAGCTGTATTACAGACTGTTGGGATCAGAAGAGAGTCTACAGCTGCCCTCAGTGCAGACAGACCTTCAGTCTAAGACCTGCTTTAGGTAAAAACACCATTCTGGCTGGAGTGGTGGAGAAACTGAAGAAGACTAAACTTCCTGCTGACTGTTACGCCGGAGCTGGAGATGTGCAGTGTGACGTCTGTACTGGAAGAAAACACAAAGCCGTCAAGTCCTGTCTGGTGTGTCTGAACTCTTACTGTCAGAATCACCTTGAACAACATGAGAGTTTGTTTAAAGGAAAGAAACATAAAGTGACTGATACTACTGGACGACTGCAGGAGACGATCTGCCAGAACCATTACAAGCTCCTTAATGTTTTCTGCCGCACTGATCAGAAGTGTATATGTGTTCGGTGTAGAATGGATGAACATAAAAACCACAATACTGTATCAGCTGCAGCAGAGAGGACAGAGAAACAGGTATGAACTTAAATAGGTCCCATTATGGTCATTTACAGATTCATAATTTTGTTTATGGGGTCTATTGTTTTAGTTTCAGCTTCTTTAAAATCGAAATGAAGATTGACAGGTCACAGGACTGAATGATTAGGCCCCTAAACAGGACCCCTTTAAACCTGTAGTTCACACACACAAAATAAAATGAACATTCACCATTTACAGTTATTCCAAACTGTTTTGACTTTCTTTTTTCTGAGGAACACAAAATAAGGTATTTTAAAGAATATCTCATCTCTTTGTTTCATCAAAAAAGGACATAAAGGTAGCAAATAAGAAATCCATACAACTCCAACTGGGGGTAATCTAAGGCTGTGTCCCACCTATTTATGCTAAACTATGTACTGTTTTTGTGAAGAAAAAGTACAGACTTTGAGTGTGTAGCAGAAGAGTAGGACTAGCTTTGAGACATACTACTTCATTATAACTGCGCCTTTAATGAACAGCTCTGTCGCATAGTTACGTGCATCCTGTCACTGTTTAAGCAGCTGTCAATCATCTTGTCACAGTTAAAATCCTCCACATTCAATTTAATTTAATTTCCTAGCATCTTTACTACAAAGAGAAATGTAGTAGCAGGTTGATCTGCCAGTCTTTCATGTAGAGACTATCCTCATGTGTTTGCATAATGGTGCATTTAAAAGTTAAAGGTGTTAAAGAGGATGTTTTTGACGACTGAGAAACCAAAGACTGTTAGTGAGTTTTTGAAATGAGCGCATACGTAAGATCAACCCCCCTCCTTCACAGCTCATTTCGAGGGAACGCCTCCCAAAACTCGTGCACGAGTATTGGGACACGAGTGTTTACCACCGGCATTCGCTGTGTTGTGTTAAGGGGGTCGCACACCGGACGCGCAAGTTACTGGAGCGCGCAGCTGCGCACGTCTCTCACAAGGAATGTCATGGCAGTGATTGACAAGCCAGAAGGCCAATCGTTTATGCGATGATCACGTAAACGATTGGCTGATGTTTTTAAGGCCCTACCTCGTGCACAGATGATGTATATTAATATTATTCCTTTCAGTGCACCTAATAAATAGTCTTTTATCAGTTAGTAAAGACAGCTTCAAGTAATACTGCAAAAATGTATAAAACAAAAAATCCTCTTTAGCACCTTTAATGACCAAACATATTATTACAAAACTGAAAGTGACGTGACATGTAGCCAAGTATGTTGTCCCATACTCAGAATTTGGGCTCTGCATTTCTCCCATCCAAGTGAACACACACAAACACCATTAACACATCCAGTGCAGTGGGCAAGCCGATTGCTTCCTCCCCATGGCTTCAACTGGGCAACAATTTAAGACAGGAAAACACCAAGCTGACACCAACAAACTAGTTGCGACGAAAGCAGATTGCGGGGTTGGCTCATGTCAGCAGCATCTGTGTCCAAAGTTACCTTGACACACCAAACCGATGCTCGACAGCCGACGGACAAGTAGCACGTCCATTCTGCACCTGCGTAAGATTAAATGCCTTTCCAAAGCAGCAGGTGGCAGTAGCTGAACAGCCAATCAGAATGATCAGATGGCCCGATGGACCCACAAGCTCCAACGCTGATTCAACATGTCGAATCAGCCGAAAAAAATCAGACGAGGACCAACTTCAGGCGACAAACAAAAACTTCCAGACGGCCGACTGCCGGCTTGGTGTGTTCCTGCCTTTACACTTGGCTAACGGCAACCCTGGCACCCAACTGCAGATGGAGCGGTGCATCGATCAGGGTATCATCGGCTGCATCAAATGTAGTTTCAACTCAAACTCCTTAGATGCAGAGGCACTGATATCCTCAGCATCATTTTCAGCAAAATGATTGACAAAGGTGCAGATCCGACGATCTGAATGACCAGCACAACAGTACCCATTTGGAAGGGTAAGGGCAGCGTTGGGGAATGTGGAAACTTTGAGCGAACCCTGGACGATAGACTACGCCTGATCATCACCCTCACCGAATCAATGCGGCTTCTTCAAGGGCAGGTGAACAAGTTACGCCATCCACTGTGAAGCGCTGATGCGATATTCCGCATGTGATTAACAAAGGATCGTGGCGAGAATGGTGCTCCGACTAAGCTCACACAGCCAGTGACCATGCGGAATATCCAAAAAGCGATGGTTTGAACATTTGAAGGATGATATGCGGCACGTCAACATCACCCCAGAGGATGCCCTGGATCGAGCCAAATGGAGACTGGTGTGCAGAACAGCAAACCCTGCACCAACATGGCAAAATCTGTATAATATGCTGGCATGTTTAGTCGTGTGACATGCATGAACCAGTGAAGTTTGATGTTATTGATATGTCGCTATTTTCATTTTTAAACACTTGCAGTCTGTATAATTCATAAACACAACTTCATTCTTTATAAATCTCTCCAACAGTGTAGCATTAGCCGTTAGCCACGGAGCACAGCCTCAAATTCATTCAGATTCAGATGTAATCAATATAACAATATAACAATAGTATACAATACTCACATAATCCGACGCATGCATGACGAACACTTTGTAAAGATCCATTTGAGGGTTATATTAGCTGTGTAAACTGTGTTTAGGCACTGTTCAAGGCAAGCACGATCTTTTGGGGGCGTGAAGCACGAGATTTAAAGGGGCCGCACATATAAATCGGCTCATTTATAATGATGCCCCAAAATAGGCAGTTAAAAAAATTAATTTAAAAAAATCTATGGTGTATTTTGAGCTGAAACTTCACAGACACATTTAGGGGACACCTTAGACTTATATTACATCTTTTGAAAACATGTTCTAGGGGACCTTTAATGTGAACTATCCCTATAAAACTAGGCATTAATGAAATAATGCTGGCAATAATGAATGAACCTATAATAGCCTTACCAAGCAAGATCTTTAACCCCTCAATCTCACCACATCAACGGATCCATATCTGTTTACCTGATGATTTATGTGATGTTTCTCCTGTTATTGGTTTGTTCTTTAGCACCAGCTGAAGGAAACACGGAGGTCTTTCCAGCAGAGGATCCAGCAGAGAGAGAAATATCTTCAGCAGCTGAGAGAGGCTGTGGAGTCTCATAAGGTGAGTCTGGAGAAGAAGAGAAGTTTGAGAAGTCTCAGTCAGACTCACTGAAGCCACTGTGTGATTGTGATGTCTGTCCTAACAGCGCTCTGCACAGACAGCAGTGGAGGACAGTGAGAGGATCTTCACTGAGCTCATCCGCTCCATCGAGAGAAGCCGCTCTGAGGCCACACAGCGGATCAGAGATCAGGAAAAGACTGCAGTGAATCGAGCTGAAGGACGACTGGAGCGACTGGAGCAGGAGATCAATGATCTGAGGAGGAGAGACGCTGAGCTGGAGCAGCTTTCACACACACAGGATCACATCCATTTCCTGCAGGTAACAGAGATCTAGAAGAACAGGATCATAGTGGACTTGAGCAAGAGACTCACAGAGAAACATTTCATGAGAGCAGAATGAGCCATTGACAGAAGTGTTGATCTGTTATCTGGTTCGGTTATTATATAATCATCAGTCAGACTCTCATCTGATCATCTTCTTTTGAGAGAGACGCACTTACAAATACAGCTTAGCTCTGAAAATTTCTTAAGAAAATGTATGGTGGTGCATTGCTGCCACATACATAATATTTTTTCCACTCAATTATGTCGTAATACGAGATGTTATGTGGTTAAAACGACATCTTTTCTCGTAAAAACAAGATATTATGTCGTTAAAACGACATCCTTTTCTAGTTAAAACAAAAAAATTTCTCATAAAAATATTATGTTGATATTATGTTGTTAAAATGACATATATGATGTGTATATATAACTTTATCTGATCTATAATAGAAAATTTATATCTATATCAGTGCCTTTATCACACTTTCGCACTCGAAAAGAAAAAGCAAATATTGTGCCTATATACTGTAATTTCGATGCCTGTATCAATGGCTGTGCCCATAGAGTAATGAACACAATATTATTGTTTTATTGGCGTATATCCCCATTTGTTAATATGCAGTTTCTAATAATAAAGCACAATTTTATCATTCCTTATTTTCTGGAAAATAAGTCGCACCTGATTGTCACATCAGGTCAGACTTACAAGGAAAAAACCCCCCAGATATATCCCATTGGTGTATCAGTCGTGTTTTATTATACATTCAAAAATAATGCGGCTAAAATGAAAATTTTATAAAAATTAGGCTATAAACCTATATTTAAAGGTTTTTCCAACAACAAATCCTTAAAATTGAACTGTATTCAATACAAAACAAGAATTAAAAATATAAGTATAAAATAAACATACATTATAGTGGAATTCATCTGCTACAAACAGTATTTATAAACAAATTTTTTTAAAGCAAAGCTGAAACTGAAAATTGGGCTGCTCTCTCATTCAGCACAAATCCAAATATTTCTATTTTTGCACTTGGACGCTAAACTATTATTTATTATGTTAACAATGCTTTGTACTTTACTCGTGTCCCAGTATCCACGTAAAACAGCATTCTTCACATGAGCAAAAATGTGTTTTGGAATAACACAAACAGTAGAGCGGTAGTCTCATACTTCAGTGCAATATAGCCTAAAATTGCTACAAATTTCTTATAGTATTCATTCAAGTTAATTTTTCTGCACAAATGCAGAGTTGAAAAAAATATTAGTGTTTAATATATAACATTTTATGGAAAATATATATATATTACCCACATATTGCCAATCTAAACAAATACAGTAGCCTAAAATGAAGTTTGTCCATGTCCTTAATGAATTCATGAATATTAGCTAGTTATTTAGAATGATTAGAAATTAGTTTAATATACAGGGATTGACTTGATAGGTAGTGTAGAACCTATTGTAATGTTCATGCCTAATATACAAACAATTATTAAATATAAAGGCCTATATAGAGTATATTTTAAATCCCTCATTGGGGGCTGAGCCCCCCTAATATTGAAATCGTAATCGACCCTGTTGGATGGTGTTTTGGGACATGAAAGCATTGTTAACAATAATTATTTTAGCGTCCATATGCGAATAGAAACAATTGGATTTGTGCCGAATGAGAGAGAAGCCCAACGCCAGTTTTGCTTAAAAATACATTTGTTTCGGCTTTTAAATAAATATTGTTTGTAATGAATGCCACTATAATTTATGTTTATGTTATAGCTATTTATATTTTTCAGTCTTGTTTTGTTGTGGAAAGGGCCATAAATGCATGTTTATAGCTTAATGTTTGTAAATATTTCGTTTTTATCTGTATTTTAGCTACATTATTTTTGAATGAAATAATAAAATGGAACTAATAAACCAATGCGATTTATCTGGGGGGGTTTTCTCTCAAAAACCAGTTTTCTAAAACGCTTAACATGAAAAACGCTTAAAGTGATATTAACAGACCAAAGTTGTATGTCGGCCAAATGTCCTATCCTAACAAACCTACATCAATGGAAAGCTATATATTCATGTCACAGGAAGAATACCTTTTTTTTGTTCTTAAAATCCTTTATTTGGTTGTTTGCTTAGATGTCAATGAGACATAAAACATGGAAAACATCTAGAAACAAACTTACAAAAGGAAAATGACAACCGTACACTGCGGCAACTATAGTTGCCGGTGGGCTTAAATGGGTTAAAAAAAAAGATGTTCTATTGCACTTCTGATTTGGCAGTGAAATTCGCCGATTTTGGGTGCGTAAGATGTGAAGGATTCTATAGTCCAGTTAGTATTTTCACCCCATAATGGCAGCCGCGCTACTGGAGCACCACTTAGTGGCTGTTACCCAAAAACTATCAGTGTCGCCTCTTGGGTTCTATACTCTTTGTTATTAGACAGTTTTCTAAGGATGCAAGATTTATTAAAACCATTTAAAATCATAATACAGCATTGCATAATGCTATCATTCTTAAATCTACGCTTACACAGGAGAATACATCAGTGGCGTGCGGTCCATATAAGCTGCGAATGCTCTGCATACCCAAGCCATTCACGGACTCTGCAAATAATATTAAAATTACTATTTACTACTAATTACTATTGAATCCCTTGTTTGATGTGTACCATAAAGCCTACATGATTGGTAATGCGTATGCAACTTTCTGTAAGTTATTGATTTGCCAAACGACTGTGATTTTCTTTAAATCTGCCAGTTACGGAGACTTCCGGGTAAGCTGATCTGCGGCAGCTTTTGCGGCTTTGCACTTTCGTTATGGAGCGTCATCATTGTCCCGCGTTCTCACTGGTTTGCTGGCCTACGCGAGTTTACATGGGAAAGATAAGCTGTGATCGAATCGCTCTCCCAAGACGAAAAATGAGCTGCTGCCTGATCTCGATCAACGAAAATCACATTTTATTTGATACAAAACTAAGTAGACTAAACCAAATGGGAAAAATCATAACTTACACTATTTTCATAGTATTTAATGTTCTCCATAGGGAAATTAGCCTAATTTTTGTATGAAAACTGAAAAAATAAATAGCTTAAGACAGTCCTACTGTAACTATCAGAGGATGTTAATCAATAGTCTGTGCATTTGTTAAAATCATCAGTTTGTATCATCAACTTTTTTAAATTCAAATTTAAAATTTTTTAAAGAATACTGTTTTTTTTAGCCTACCTATTTTATTATAATTACATTTTACTTTTTATTTATAATATATTGCTAATACCTATTTTTAATTATTAATTTAAAAAGTACTTCTTTAAAAATCGACGCCATAGTGTTTTTTATTTGTTGTGTCTGATTTAGATCTGTGTTCTAAATTGATACGATTAAAGGTGAAGAATGTTGTTTGTGTGACACTAGCGGCACCTAGCGGATTACAAAAATACAGCATATTTTGCAAACGCACCTTTCGTATGTTGCGCCTCCGTCGACTCAAACATCACAGAAGCTCTTACAGGTGCTTGTTAAGGCACGTATCCACAGGTAAATGTAGGCCACTCTCAATAAAACATTAGAAGTAGGCTACTTTTCCCTCTGTTGCTATGTGTCATGAGCAACTGAGTAAACCAACACTGTCTAGAGCAGGGGTGTTAAACTCATTTTAGGTTGATGGCCGGATTAGAAAAAAATTAACAATGTGCGGCAGAATGACCATTTTGTTCTTTTTAAACTTATGGCATAGTTGCATTAATATTAACCATATAAACAACAAATTACTTTGTGAGATGTGATGGCCCACGATGCGGCCACACATCAGTGAGCGTTAATACACGCATGCACACACATACACACACCCATGCGTAAGCATTAATTATTTGAATATATATATTTATTTTTTTTGATCGTTTGACACATTTTGTGAATCCTTTTTTCATATATTCAGTAATAACACACAGATTCGGTTTACTTTTCATTCAGAATACTTTATTAAATATCAGTACATGTTAACTAGTTGGAGTGCACACAATTTAGTTTACTATGCTGTATATTTCTGTTAATATTGGTTTCTTTTGAGTTTAAGTTACCGTCGTGTGGGGCTGCGTGGAGAATAGCGGAGATTTCCGAACTTCTGTCGTGGGGTCCGTCTTTCTAAAGGACCGACGTGCTCCTTCTGCCGCTTTTTGGTTCTGCTGGTCGGTACCAATGGACCGATGAATTATCGATGAATATTTTTTATTAGCACCAATTTTTATTTTTCATGGCCATTTCCAATTTTTAGATATTTTTTTTTTTAAAGCAAATGTATTTGTTGTTAATGTTTTCACAGGCCAAACTGGCCTTATAACAAAAACGTGTAGCCCTTTGATATTAGATCGAGGCAAACACTGCATTTTCATCACAATCCAAATAAAGATGTTATGCACATAAGCAGTTGTTTTTTATTTAAATTACTGTATAATTTCAAGATTAACAGCAAGAACAGCATGGTCTAATTTTAGCTTTGTGAAATTATGCTTCATAAGACACCTGCACAATCAACAGATGGTCTTGAATGAAAATGCAAATTTAATCTCTGACAGTAGGTGGCGCTTATGGAACAGCAACAATATAGCGTTTCCTTGGTTACTGCTATACACAAAGCTACTTCATACGGAGATCAAGCGGCAACCTCCCCCAGTCTCTCGTGAAGCCAATACGGAAGTGACTTAAACTGCGATTCATCGACTGGCCGCTAGGGACAGGCTCCAAAAGAGAGCAGAATCTCATTGAGTCCCATGTTAAATTGGCCAAGTTTACAGCAGAAAAAAACATGTTTACAAGTTGGTTCAAATTGTGGTTTTGGTCTATACTGCTAATTTTGCCCTTCATGACAACTCTGAGGGGGGTTAATTTTTTCTAACTCATTCTTTTAAATTATATTAAGCCTTAAAGTTCTGCATAATTAAGGGCGTGGTCACTTGAGTGACAGGTAGATGCCACTGCTGTCTGTGAGCCGTCACTTTACCTCAGCTAATTCCAGCCACTGAATTTGGCATCTCAGCCGTATTTGTGCTCGATTATTTTATACAATTATAAAATATGGCTTGCTGCATAATATTCGAGACTGGTGTGTGTCTGTGTAGATGTGCGTGCATGCGGAAGAAACAGAACACACGTTGTTGGATTGTGGCATTGGCTAAAAGTTTTGTTTGTAAGATTTACTACAATGACAATACCAGGAGGATATACAACTCTGACAGCACTGCTTGGATATTATAACTAAAACTGCTGCACTATTTTGAAAAAATATACTTTGGACACGGGCTCATTTGTTTATATACGATCGTATACAGTTTTACAACATAAACGCTGCTCAGATTGCATTATTTCTTGAAGAACGATGACAGAGAGCAGATCATTCAGAAGAAATGTTATGCAAACAATGGATAATATATCAATATTTTATGGACAAAAAGTACTGTTTTTTGTTTTGCAATGGACATTTAGATTTTACCCAAGTGCCACAGAGTGGACTCGCGATCTCTATTATAAAGGTATGAAGACCCATTTTAATTTTCCATGTTGTTATTTGCACACCCAACACAAATTACTGGTGTTGGAGCATCTATATCTTTAAAAAAACACCGTAGATTGACAGTAAACATTTAGAACTTTCTGATGATAAAACTTATCTTCATTAATAATTTAGATAGTATCTAAGATAGATAGCTCCTTTGCTTGCTAACATGGTCACGTCGTGCTAGGTGGGCGTCGTTTCAGCAACCAGTCACATCAGCTCAAACCACCTCCCCGCCTCTTTGCCCATTTTCAGTTATCCGGGAGTGACGCGCAGCTAAGATGGCCGCGGCCTCGTTTACGCGTCAAAACTGCTGTTCAGAACTCTATGGGTGACGTCACAGACACTACGTCCATATTTTTTTACAGTCTATGACGGAGATAAGAGGAAATGCCATCAAAACTTTTCTGAAGACAGTTCCCTTCAGAGAAACATTCATATAAAGCTTAATTCAATATTTATATTATTCTTCCTATTTGTGAACAGTGAACTTGTGCATGGTGCAGTATTTTATGCTGGCGCGTCTGTTCTCCTCTTTGTGTCCGTATTTAGCGTGTATCTGTGTTAACGTCCTGTTTACATACTTCATAAATATTTCCATAATTTAAATTTTGGGAAATTATTACAGGGCAGTTTGTTTGCAAGCCCGGAATCAAGATTGACCAAAATAAATCTAAAAACATTTGGATTTATGGCCAATGTAACCTATACTGCATCTCTATTTTTTTTTTTTTTTTAAATTATAGTTCAAATCACCCCAGATTGGACAGCTTTGCGGGCCGTATGTTTGACACCCCTGGTCTAGAGAGAACGTTTAACTATAAACCCACTCGGCGTAACTGCCTCGGCCACATTTTTTACATGACGCACCACCCAGCATACCTGGTTAAAAAAGTCACCGCTCACCACTGGAATACATAACTAAAAGTTTAAAATCTCGCTCTTGAGTGTGCATGTTTTGATATCCACATATTCTTGTTGAAGAAATTACTGTGGCTGTAGCATTTCTATCATAAAGAAGTGGACGAATATTATTACTGTATTATTTTACAAATATATTTTTAATTATACAGGTTGGCCAAAAACAAGGATTTGATCATGCTGAACGTGTAACAACAGTCAACAGGCTTTTGGCGCCCTCTGCAGGCATTTGTTAAAATATATATTATGTAGGCCAACTTGAAACATTTCAGAGTGAAAAAACCATAGACTGTAAAAAAAAATATGGACGTAGAGTTCGTGACGTCACCCGTAGATTTCTGAAGAGCAGTTTTGAGGCGAAAATGAGGCCGCTACCTACTTAGCTGCGCGTCACCGCATGTCACTCTTGGATACCTGAAAATGGGCATAGAGGTGGGACGTAGTTGAACTGAGGTGCCATGGTTACTGAAACCCCGCCCGCCTAGCTCGACGTGACCATGTTAGCAGGCAAAGGAGATACTATCTAAAATATAAATATTCTAATGATATAACTTATCTTTATTAGTTAATAAAGATAAGTTATATCATTAGAAAGTTATAAAAGGTTTACTGTCAATCTACGGCGTCTTTTTTACGATATGCTCCAGCACCAGTAAATTTGTGTCGGGTTTGCACATGACAGCACGAAAAATCAAATGGGACTTCATACCTTTATAATGAAATAGTGATCGTGAAATAAATCCAATCCGTTGAACTTGGGTAAAATGTCCATGAGTGTCCATTGAAAAAAAAACCCAAAACAATACTTTTTGTCCACAAAATTGTTAAATCCATGAAATATTAATATATTATCCATTGTTTGCATCACATTTCTTCTGAACGATCTGCTCTTCATCATTGTTCTTCAAGAAATTATGTAACCTGGGCAGCGTTTGTGTTGTAAAACTGTATATGATCATATGTCTCACAAAAAAATGAGCCCGCGTCCAAAATGCAGTTTTAGTTATATCCAAGCAGTGCTGTCCGGTTTTTGGTGTCTTGAGAGGGATATTCTCCAGCCATAGTCATATTAAATCTCACGAACAAAACTTTTAGCCAATGCCACAACGATCCTTTCCTTCCGCATGCGTGCACAAAAAAGCACAAACACAGCAGAGATGCCATATTCAGTGGCTGGAATTAGCTGAGGTAAAGTGAGTGACGGCTCACAGACAGCAGCGCGATCCACCTGTCACTCAAGTGACCACGCCCTTAATTATGCAGAACTTTAAGGCTTAATATAATTTAAACGGAGGAGTTTTAAAAAAAATTCACCCCCTCAGAGTTGTCATGAAGGGCAACATTAGCAGTATAGACCAAAACCACAATTTGAACCAACTTGTAAACATGTCTTTTTTGTGCTGTAAAATTGGCCATTTTAACATGGGGGTCAATGAGATTCTGCTCTCTTTTGGAGCCTGTCCCTAGCGGCTAGCCGATGAATTGCAGTTTAAGTCACTTCCGTATTGGCTTCACAAGAAACTGGGGGAGGTTGCCGCTTGGAAAAAACTCTTGATGTGTTTAAATATGCAGATTAGCTTGTTTTGGTGAGTTTAGAAGAAGTCTACAGATGGACGGTCGTAGGCTTAAAACAAACAAGTTTTCTTTCCATTAGAGCAAACTTTTTAGCTTGGAGTTCCCCCTGAAAGGATTACCACCCTTCTGCGTACCGCCTCTCTTCCATTTAGACTGCAGTCACACCTTTACCATTAAGGGACAATATTTGCCCCCTAAATTGATTTACCAGTGCATATTTTTACGTTTATGAATAACTTTATAAAATAAATAATGTTTTAAATAAAAATGTTCAATAGAGAAATATGTAAAACTTTTAAATATTAAACTAAAACCACCAGTAGGTGGCAGCAAGTCACTGTTTTTATGAGTGAGTCATCGAGTCATTCATTCAGTAATGAAACAGTGGCTGTGAATGAATCATTGAATCATTGACTCTCTCGATTCGTTCAAAGCTGCAGAATCGTTCGCGAAACACAGACGTGTGTTGTTGTTCTGCTGTGGTTTTCGTCAGAACTATTATTTAATTGCAAAATAATGATAGGGAAATGATACTGTCCTTTGTTGCTTGTAGATGGAGTTCTTGGATGATGACACAGATGACTGAAGACGGGGAACACTCACACACAGAGAGAGGAACACAGGAGGAAGACTGGAGACACTGGAGACGCTGGAAGCAGGTAAGTAGCAGATTGGAGTCCTTGAGGTAAGTACACATGAGTCTGTGATACGTACGAGACCGGACAAAGACTGTGTGTGTGAGTGTGGCAGATATAGTGCTGGTGATTGCAGGGATGATGACGTGCAGGTGGCGGTGATTAGAACTCCGGTGATTGAGTGCGTGGGTATTGCAGGGAGGTGGAACCTGACGTGTCCGTAACAGTACCCCCCCTCCCACGGCCCGTTCCTGAGGGCTGAAGACCCCGACGTCGTGGTGGCCGACCTCGAGGGCGTGGGGCAGGTCTGTCTGGATGGCTGGTGTGGAAGGCTTGTAGCAGGTTGGGATCAAGGATGTCGTTTCTCGGGACCCACGACTGCTCCTCTGGCCCGTAGCCCTCCCAGTCTATGAGGTATTCTAGGAGACCACCACAGCGCCGGGAGTCCAGAATTTCACGAACCTCGTATGCAGCTCCATCCTCCAGTAGAAGTGGAAGTGGGGGCTCGGCGGCTGCCACGTCAGGTTCTGTGGAGGGAGAGACAGAAGGGTGGTGAGGTTTTAACAAGGACACATGGAATGTGGGATGAATTTTATATTGTGGAGGGAGCTGAAGATGATACGTGACGGGGTTGATCTGCTTGATGGTGGTGAACGGGCCAATGAAGCAGGGACTCAGCTTTCTGCAGGGCAGACGCAGTCTGATGTCCCTGGTCAACAGCCAGACCTTCTGCCCCGACTGGTAGTTTGGAGCGTTGGAGCGGCAAAGGTCGGCTGTCATCCTGCGTCTGCGCAGGGCCCTCTGCAGCTGATGGTGGGCTGAGTCCCATACCCTCTCGCTCTCCCGGAACCAGTAGTCGACAGCCGGAACGTTGGAGGGTTCCCCATCCCAGGGGAACAGTGGGCGTTGGTAACCGAGTACGCATTGAAAGGGTGTTAATCCGGTGGAAGGCTGACGGAGGGAGTTCTGGGCGTACTTGGCCCAACCCAGGTACTGGTTCCAGGAGTCCTGGTGGCCATGGCAGAAGGTACGCAGGAAGCGGCCGATCTCCTGGATCTTCCGTTCCATCTGCCCGTTCGTCTGAGGGTGGTATCCGGAAGACAGACTTACGGTCACACCCAGGAGGGACAGGAAGGCCTTCCAGACCCGGGAAATGAACTGGGGCCCTCTGTCGGATACTATGTCCTTGGGGATTCCATAGTAACGAAAGATGTGGTTAAGGCATCAGCCTTGACGGGATAAGGCATCAGCATCATCATGACGGGATAAGGCATCAGCCTTGAGATTCTTGGAGCCAGGACGATAGGAGATAGTGAAGTCAAATCTTGAGAAGAACATAGCCCAGCGAGCTTGACGAGGGTTCAGCCTTTTTGCAGCCTTGAGATACTCCAAGTTTTTATGGTCGGTTAATACTTGAAAAGGGTGCTTGGCTCCCTCCAGCCAATGCCTCCATTCCTCCAACGCGCGCTTAACGGCCAGGAGCTCGCGGTCACAGATGTCATAGTTGACCTCCGCCGGGTTGAGCTTGCTGGAGAAGAAGGCGCATGGATGGAGTCTACTGTGGAGAAACTCCCAGAGCACCTCATGAATGAAATCCTGGAATACGGAGGGGGCACTGACAAGTCTATAGGGCATGACCAAGTATTCGTAATGGCCGGTGGGCGTGACAAAGGCGGTCTTCCACTTGTCCCCCTCGTGTATCCGGATGAGGTTGTACGCGCTGCGGAGGTCCAGCTTAGTGAACACAGTGGCACCATGGAGATGTTCCAGGGCCGCTGGGACGAGGGGAAGTGGATAACGGAACTTGATGGTTATTTTGTTGAGAGACCGGTAATCAATACAGGGCCGCAAGCCTCCGTCCTTTTTGGCCACGAAGAAGAAGCTGGAAGCAGCAGGGGAAGTAGACGGGCAGATGTAACCTTGATTAAGGGCTTCTTCAATATATTCCTCCATGGCCTTCTCCTCCGGCACTGAAAGGGGGTAGATCCTTCCCCGTGGCACTGGTTCACCCGGTAGCAGATCGATGGCACAGTCCCATGGCCGGTGTGGAGGTAGTTTAGAGGCTCGTTGCGGGCAGAAGACGTCGCTGAAGGGGGCGTAACAGGATGGAATGCCGATGGATCGTTTCACGATGGGGCTTTTGATGGAGGTAGTGCAGACAGTGATTTCTTTTGGACGTGGAGATGGAGGAACAGGAAACCCGGAGAAGCAGTTGGAGAAACAGTGTTCGCCCCACTTCAGGATCTCGCCCGTGCGCCAGGAGATGGTAGGACTGTGTTGTTCGAGCCACGGGCGCCCTAGAACCACGTCAGCGGTGGATTCCTCCAGAACCAGCAGGTGAATATCCTCGACGTGTAAGATTCCCACACGGAGCTGCAGCGGTCCCACACAACGACTGATCTTTTTGCGGCTTAGGGGCTTTCTGGTGATGGAGTGGACTTGGTAGATGGTCGGCGAGGGCGAGGTTTTGAGCTTGAGTTGTCGGCAGAGGGCACCGGAGATAAAGTTCCCTGCTGACCCTGAATCGAGGAGCGCAACAACTGGAACAGATACATTTACAGCAGTAAGGTTTACAACAGTAGTGAGTGGTTTCATCTTCTTAATGGAGGGAATGATGGCACTCACCAGAGGTCTTGGAGGATGGATTGGGCATGCAGAGAGCACATGCCCAGGAGAACCACAGTAGAGACATAAATTCAGGGTCAGCCTTTGTTGACGTTCGGTAGAGGAGAGACGAGAATTGTCGACTTGCATGGGTTCGCTGGCTGGTTCTGGGGAGCTGACGGGTTCAGACCGACGAAGGAGGAGATAATATTTTAACCGTTTTATTTTTTTAAAATAATTTTCCACTTGAGCCCCTGCCCCCCAAAATGTCTGTGCTGTCCCTGCTGTTCAGTATATCAAACCAGTCAGTTCACGAGAATATTAGCAAAAGTTATGAAAGCAAGCAAACAAGTCATGACGGCACAGAAGGTCGTTCTAATTTTACGTCATCTTACCTGAGCACTCGAATGCACAAATATTTTCATAATAACATGATGAGTGGAGTGGAATAAAGAATGCGATCAGCATGATTGATATACAAAACGGTAAGCAAGTACTGCTTGCTTTGTATACATGTGTGACAAGGGCAGAAATAAGGTTCTTGTTTGTTTTGTTTTTTGTGGCAGATATAAGCCAATAACAATAAAAGTAGCCAACTATACCACCTGGATTTATCACTGAGACCCAGGACTCAATTTAACCCAGACTTCACTCAATCACTTTCCACTAAGGGCTGGACAACCACACATTGACACTCAAGAGGTATATCGAATTACAAAAGCTTTTTATTCTCATAAAAATAGAAACCTATAAAATATTATGAATGAGGAAGATGCAGCAAGATATTCAGTCTATAGACGAATGCAGCAAGATGTTTTGTCTTTGGGAGCAGTCCAATTCTCTTTTGGGTGAGAAGCAACAGTCTTGTTTCAGTCCCACAGTGGCAGGGGCCTCCACAGAATCTGGCCAGCAGTAAACTGGAAGATAAAGAAACAAACTGCCAGTATCTCCAGTCCAATTTATCAATAAAGCAAACCAATTACTACTCTCACTTGTGCACACAATAACCAACCACAGCACAATACATCAAAACCCAGTAACACAGCACAAAACGAAAAGATAAAAAAAAAGTGACTATTGGCTAGCACACTGGCAATTATCTCAGTCTCAACTAATTCAGAGATAGATGATGAGAATGATCAAACAGTCTTTATTCATCAATCTCGCTTCAATAAATCAGTTACTGGAGTTGTACTCAGAATATGACCGGGTAGCGATTTCCACTACCCAGTCTAGATGAATTCCAACGTTGTGAGTAGAATACTCTGCAAAGCCGTCATGTTCACTGCACCTCGAACCACTCACACTCTTTGCTCAGTTGTGAATGGGAGTATTCAGTGTCTTTCGTCGTGTTCACTGCACCTCAGAACACTCGCACGCTTCTCCAATGCCAGCGCCTGCACACCACAGCTCTACCACAAGCCGTGCAACTTCCGTCGTACCAGCACGTGACAGAACATCTTCCATAGGACACACCTCAAAGTCTCCACAGCGCGCCAATAGAGGGTATGCATAGACAAAGAGCTTAGAATCCAAGAGGTGACATTTCTGATACTTTTTGGTTAACAGCCACTAGATGGCGCTCCAGTAGCGCAGCTGCCATATCTGGACCATAGAATCCTTCCCATCTTACGCACCCAAAATCTGTGAATTTCACTGCCAAATCAGAAGCGCAATAGGTTTTTTTAAATTAAGTCACCAGTAAATTGTTTGATCCTACAGTAAATGTTGTATTGTCTTATACATGTTTTATTTTACCAGTTGTGGAATCCAACCATTCATCCATCTGAGGTAACATAGTTAGCCTACTTTATTGAGTATTTCCATTTTATGCTACTTTACACATTTATTAATAGTTCATTAATAAATTTAAGATCATCATGTTTGCAGCGAACAATATATTTCAGATCTAGTGGAGTAATAGTTACAAACATAATAGTAAACGCTACAAACATAATGATCTTATAACACATGATGCACTGCTGTGTCCGTTATCCCATAATTTACACTTTTGGACACTTTTGCTGTAATGGACATTAGACAACACTGCAAAATCAAGCTGTTCCCTTTCAAGGGAACTCGCGTTGCGTTGAGAAATGATGCTGTGGGAACGCAACGCGTGATGTCGTCATGAAGCACATGTAAAATCTGTCCAATGGTGTGACGAGACGTCAGAGGCAGGTGACGTCACGACCAGGAAACTATAAAGCACGCTCACGTTATATCACGAGTGGGGACACACATAATCTTTGTGTAGCTTGTTAGGGAGTGGAGTATGCACGGTCAGCACTCGAGGGTGCTGGCTGTGAGCATTGTGAGATGCTTCCTTTACGGACGCTCCACTCCCGCCTGGCGCTCTTCAAGGAGGGCGCTCAGGCTCGCATTCCCCAGGGTTCGGGTCTCGCTGCTGCCGAGGCACAGCGTTGATCTAGATCTTGCGGATTGCAAATGGATCTATCAGAGGGGTTTGAGATGGGCCCAGCCTTATCTCAGCCCTCACCTGATAGATCCAGTGTTTTTTCTTAGTGTTTGGAAGCACGCACTGCGGTTCCTTCCACACTGGATCAAGCACCGATGCTCAACGTGTCCAGCTCTGAGGAGGTGGATGTGGAGAGCATCGATACATTTGAGAGTGAGGACTCGCCATCCCTCTCGCCTGCTTATGAGGAGTTGGTGGAGGTTGTGACTCGTGCTGTTGCTAGATTAAACATTGACTGGCCAGCAAAGAGGCAGGATGTTCATCCTAAGAGCAAACTGGATGAATGCTTCCTTCCCTCGCAAGCACAACCTCCGCGTTGGGGTCTCCCGTTTTTTCCGGATCTCCACACCGAGGTGTCAAGATCCTGGAAGAAACCAGCCTCTTATCGAGTGCATAGTGCTCAGACCACGCACTATACAGCGATAATGAGGCTCAAAGAGCACGGTTATGGGGCGATGCCAAAAGTGGAGACGCTTGCGAGCTATCTCTCTCCACAGTCAGCATCGTCCCTAAAGGCCTGACGCTGCCCACTAAGCCAAGTCACATCTGGTTTAGTGGGCAAAACATATCAAGCGTTTGGTCAGGCTGCAGCATGTCTTCACACTATGGGCGTGCTGCAAGCCTACCAGGCGGAATTGCTAGGAGATATTGATGAGGGCGGGGGAATTACTCCCGACATAGTCAATGAGCTACGTCGGGCTTCAGATTTGTCTCTCTGTGCCACTAAGGAGACGGCTAGATCAGTTGGCCGTGCTATGGCAGCCCTGGTGGCCACGGAGAGGCACCTATGGTTGAATCTCAGCTCCATCAAAGATAAGGATAAGAACTTTCTTATGGACAACCCGCTTGCGCCCACTGGCCTCTTCGGCGATACAGTAAACTGCTCAGCAACACCAGCAGCCCCAAACATCAAAAGCCAGCTCCTCACAGCAACACCGTGCCAGAGAGTTACTACCCATACTCCCCCTCAGAAATACGAGGGGTCGGGGGGACACTCTCAGCCGCAGCCTTCGAGAGGTAAGACGGATCTAAGGGAACGTCATTATCGGCAAGAAGGCTGTGGCGAAGAAGACCCTGAGGGCAGCCCCCTCCAGAGAGAAATGGTGTACACCTCAGTATACGGTGCCCAGTTCTCTTCGGTGCCCTCTGGGGGCCGTTCTGCCAACCCTGCCACCTCGCGTGTTTCAGGGCGCAGTGGTCCCCAGCGAGCAAACACCCAAGTGTCCGCCTGGAAAGTAGCGGTACTGGGATGCTCGCCCCCTCTGAGGAGGGTCTCAGAGCAGTCAGTACGGTCGCCCCCTGCTGGTGCACTGCTTCAGGGCACCGAATTGGTTGTACAATATATACCAGAGGCCAGTCTCGAGAGACTGGTTCCCTTAGTAGAATATCTGACAGTGTGGAAGCTACTGCCAAATATCTCTCAGTGGGTCCTGCGTACAATCGAAAAGGGTTATGCCATTCAGTTCAGGTGTCGCCCATCCAGGTTCATGATGGTCTTGCCCACCGTGGTGGGCCCCGAGCAGGCTCTGGTTATGGAACAAGAGGTAAAGACAGAGAGAGCGGTTTCTACAGCCGTTACTTTATCGTTCCGAAGAAGGATGGGAGGTTGCATCCCATTTTGGATCTGCGTCAGTGCCAAATGTATGGATGCAGCCTTGGCACCACTTCGTCTGCAAGGCATTCGCATTCTCAACTACATAGACGACTGGCTAATATTAGCCCAATCGCAGCAGTTAGCGGTTCGGCATCAAGATGTCGTTCTCGCTCACATGAGAAAGTTGGGGTTAAGGTTAAACGCCAAGAAGAGTGTACTTTCTCCAGCTCAGAGGACCACTTTTCTGGGCATGGTTTGGGACTCTGTTGTGATGCAGGTGCGTCTTTCGCTTGCTCGCATAGAATCAATCCTTTCTACCGTAAACCGGATAAAGCTAGGCCAGTCACTCACTGTGAAACAGTTTCAGAGACTATTGGGGTTGATGGCAGCAGCATCCAACGTGATTCCTTTTGGCCTGCTGTACATGAGACCCCTGCAGTGGTGGCTCTGAACCAGGGGTTTTCTCCAAGGGGAAATCCTTTTCGAATGATCAAGGTCACGCGGCGATGCCTATTGGGAGCTCCTTGTCATCGCAAGATGCTAACGACAGATGCTTCCCTCACGGGTTGGGGGTGATCCTAGACGGACGTTCGACTCAAGGTCTGGAGCGAACACCACCTCTCCTAGCACATCAACTGCCTGGAGATGATGGCTGTTTTTCAGGCTCTCAGGAATTTTCTCTCAGACCTCAGGGGCCACCATGTTCTTGTCCGGTTAGACAACACATCAGTGGTTGCCTACATAAATCACCAGGGGGGTTTGCGTTCGCGTCCACTCTACAAACTGGCGCACCAAATCCTCCTGTGGTCCCAGGGGAAATTGCTGTCACTTCGAGCAGCATATATCCCTGGGGTCCAGAATATCGGAGCAGGCATCCTGTCGAGGCAGGGGCTGAGGCCCGGGGAATGGAAGCTCCACCCCGAGGTGGTGGAGCAAATATGGGGGTATTTGGCCGAGCTCAGGTGGATCTGTTTGCGTCTCGAGAGACGTCTCACTGTCCACTCTGGTTCTCCCTCATGCATCCAGCTCCTCTCGGACTGGATGCCATGGTACAGCCGAGCCTTCGTCTGTACGCGTTTCCCCCGATCGCTCTGCTCCCGGGAGTTTTAGAGAGAGTTCGCCGGGACCAGGTCCGGCTCACCCACGGTGGCCAAGCAGAGTGTGGTTTTCAGACCTAGTATCTCTTCTAGACGGCTCTCCTTGGGAGATTCCGATCAAGAGGGATCTCCTGTCCCAGGCAGGGGGCACAATATTTCACCCTCGCCCAGAACTATGGAACCTGTGGGCTTGGCCTCTGAGGGGGCCCAGCTCATAGACTCTGGTCTCTCAGTTGATGTTGTGGGTACCATCCTTCACTCTAGAGCTCCCTCCACGAGGAAGTTGTATGCATTGAAGTGGAAGCTTTTCACTTCTTGGTGTAGTGGTCTTCAGTTAGACCCAGTTACCTGTCCCGTTGGCGCAGTTCTGGAATTTCTGCAAGAAAGATTCATTGCAGGGTTATCTCCTTCCACCTTAAAGGTTTATGTGGCGGCCATTGAGACTTACCACACACCTTTGGCTGGTATCTCTCTTGGGAGAGACCCTCTTATTACTCGCTTCCTTCGTGGCACTCTGAGGCTGAGGCCTGCAGTACGCATGAGGGTTCCGACTTGGGATTTGGCCGTGGTGCTCCAGGGCCTTTCCCTAGCTCCTTTTGAGCCTATTGAGGAGGTTCCAGTCAAGTTTTTGACTCTCAAGACGCTGTTCCTCCTCGCAATTTCTTCACTTAAGAGAATAGGAGATTTGCAAACTCTTTCGGTTGCCCCGTCATGATTGGAATTTGCGCCCGGTATGGTTAAAGCTTTCCTTTATCCCAGACCTGGGTACGTTCCTAAAGTCCCCACTAATGTGGTTAGGCCCATCATACTGCAAGCCTTCTGTCCTCCTCCCTTCAGGGATTCAGACCAAGAACGCCTTAATCTTCTCTGCCCAGTTTGGGCATTGGATGCTTACGTCCACAGAGCTGCCCTGTGGCGTAATTCAGAACAGTTGTTCATTTGTTTTGGGTCCCCTAGCAAAGGGGCCCCAGAATTGAAGCAGAGAATGAGTAAGTGGATAGTTGAGGCTATCTCACTTGCTGTGATCCCCTTTCAAGGGAGCTCACGTTGCGTAGAGAAATGACGCTGTGGGAACGTTAATACCCAGGCAGCCATAATGACCATAATGTTGCCTCGTCCTGCCATACTTCATGCATGCCTATCAGCGCTACTTCAGACACTTTGAAGCTAGAGTTGCTTTGTTTGAGCATTCTTTATAGTTTCCTGATCGTGACGTCACCGCCTCTGACGTCTCGTCACACCATTGGACGGATTTCACATGTGCTTCATGACGACATCACGCGTTGCGTTACCACAGCGCCATTTCTCGACACAACGTCTCGTTCCCTCTTCAGGGAACTAAACTTACAGTCGTAACTGAGACTTTATATTCATATATTTATTGTCCAACATTCCCAATTTTTCTGATGCATGTCCTTAATTTAATTTCATATGTTGGTAATAATTCAGTGTTTATAAGCCTTTTAAAGAATTTTAACCCAAACTGACTGGGTTTCTAGAGAGCAAAGGTTTTGTGAAAAAGTCATCATTCAGGTTGGATTTCAGCTTTAATGTACGTTTTTTTTAACAAAGCAGCTGATATTGCCATAGAAACTAGTGGACTGCCGACTCGCTTTCACCCCAAAATGGCGGAAACGCAGGGCTGCTGCTGGGCGCCGGTGTTGCAATGGAGCGTTGTATTGACTGTCGCTTCTTGTTAGTTTATATTCTTTGTTTTAAAGGGCTCCACCATTTCCTAATCAGCCTTTCCTAATAAGCCTATCACGCTGGGATACGGAATAGTCTATCAAAAGAGTTTGTCAAAAAGAGCAAAATATGGCAATGCACAGACACTGATAAATAAACACAATAAAAATATGTACATTATAATGCATTTATATAAAAACATTTCAATAACACTTTAATCCCATCACACATGCAGTCTTAGAATATAGACAAATATATCTGCTTAAATATACAGTTATCTCCTTTATATGCAGGCGTGTCATCTGAAGTTCTTTCAGTTGCCGCTAGTTGGGTTGGTGTGTTCCGGCCTTTATGATTTATGTTATTGACAGAAGTTTGATCATCAACATGCTTTTCTAGAAAGTTCACATATAGTGTAATCGTCAGACGCTAGAACTTATAGCTCGAACATGATATAATGAATATAAGAAGAATGAAGCTGATGCTGTGAAAGTGCTGGATTGAGGAGAGTTACTAAAGATCAACAAGAGCTGCTCAAATCTGACAGTAGTGCAGGTTATTGGCTGAAATGTGGAGGTGATGAGCTTTGATTTCTGTTTTCTGTAGAGTTTCCAGTCTCTCTCAGCTCCTCCTGAATCTACAGACGTAAATGATGATCCCTTCAGTTCTCTCTCCTCTTTTGATGGTGTGAGAGAATCTGTCCGTCAGCTGAGAGACAAACTGGAGGATTTCTGCAAAGAGGAGCTGAAGAAGATCTCTAACAGAGGTAATCCCCTGGAGATTCATCTATTCTCAGAAATGGTCCTCCATCATCTCATATCAAGTAGAAGATCATATTAGAAATATCTTAGGGACGGGTGCAGGGATAATTTTCTCTTGACATGAAAATCACACTCTTCATGTCTGTTGATTTCCACAGTCACTTTCACCAACATTGTTCCCAGGACCAGGAAGGACTTCCTACAGTGTAAGTCTCTATGAAAACAAGCAGAAAAACTCACTGAGTGTATTCATGTTCTTCCTGTAGAAGTTTAAAGAAAACATGTCAGAGGAGTTTTATAGCCGATCATGTAAATTAGCGTTTCTCAACGGGGATGTTTGGAGAATATCCGGGGGCGCTGGAAGCAATATCTTCACAAGGGTTGTGTTGTGGGCATTTGTTTAAGGCACGTATATGCCAAAGATTTATGAGATAAAATTGGTAACACTTTAGAATACTGATCCTTCATTAATGAATAACTACACAGGAACAAATGAGTAATGCATTATTAACACTATAGTATCTACTATTAACTAACAAGAAACTCTGATTAATTAATTAGTAAGTAATAGTGCTCAGTTGTAGGTGGTAGTTCACTATTAACTAATCAGTAACTACTGTTTTTTTCATACCTCCCAGAGAACTACTAAGAACTACTATATACATGTTCATGTTTAATGAGAATAACACATAATGTTTAATTAATTCTAAAGTGAAGGTTATAGTAACCCATTAGTAATGACTGAAGTATTACCAAATACTTACGAAGGAATTACTAATTATTTGGATCAGTATTCTAAAGTGAAAAACATGATAACTCTCTAGTAACTACTGAAGTCTTTGTAAACTTTTGAGGTTTTTGTATGTTTTTGTACAGTAATTCCTTATGATATATTTGGTAATTACTAGTGGGTTACCATGATCTTCACTTTAGAATACTGATCCAAATAATTAGTAGTTCCTTTAGAAGGATGTAGTAACACTTGAGTAATTACTAGTGTGTTATTATGATCTTCACTTTAGAATACTGATCCAAAAAAGAATTAATTACTTTAGAGTTATATAGTAACTCTTGAGTTATTACTATCCAATACTTTACAAAACCTCAAAAGTTTACAATGACTTCAGTAGTTACTAGAGAGTTATCATGTTTTTCACTTTAGAATACTGATCCAAATAATTAGTAATTCCTTCTTAAGTATTTACTTCAGTCATTATTAGTGTGTTACCAAGACCTTTACTTTAGAATTAATTATACATTATGCATAATTCATGTTAATTATGAACCTGTATATAGTGTAGTTCTTGGTAGTTCTCTGGAAGGAATGAAAAAACAGTAGTTACTGATTAGTTAATAGTGAACATCCACATTCAACTGAACACTATTACCTACTCATTCATTAATCATTATTGTTTATTGTTAGTTAATAGTAGTTACTATAGTGTTAATAATGCATTATTCATTTGTTCCTGTGTAGTTACTCATTAATGAAGGCTCAGTATTTTAAAGTGTTAGCATAAAATTTGGTCTGTGCACGGATCGAGTGCGTCAGAAATACAATGTAGCATCTGTTTACTGTTAGTGATTTGGCATGTGTCCAGTGTAGACAGAATTACTGATTATATACTGGGTTCTGTTCATGTCCGGTGTTGACAGAGTGTGACCTGCCAGGTTACACCAATGTGACCAGAGTAGACTGTGTATAATTTCTATAGCAATTACTATTTACTTCAGTGTCTCTGTCAGTTTTCTGTAGCACAGCTGCCAAACTTGCAGTTAAGACAACTTCTGTGTTTAACATTCAGGCCAGAGCATATGAGCGAATCGGTGTGGTGTGACGCTCTATTCAATATTCCACTCTAAGCCAGCATGCTCTTCTCAATCAAAAGTCATTTATTACTCACCCTCATGTTGTTCCAGACCCCTAAGACCTTTGTTCATCTTTAGAACACAAATTAAGATATTGTTGATGAAATCCGAGAGCTTTCTGAATCATTCATAGATTAGCAACATAATTGCACCTTTTGAGGTCCAGAATGGTGATAAAGACATTGTTAAAATAGTAAATGTGACTACAGTGTCACTTTATTTAACAATCTCTTCTCTTTCACATCATTCTACTACACATTTCGCGTAGTAAACGCAGCACAGCTCTTCCGAATTCTACATCAGAGCACTGGCTTACTATTGGCTGCATCCCGCATCAGCATCACACTCATTTATCGTGGTGCTCACTGCTCACTTGTGGTGATCAGCGTCGGCCAATACTGAGAAGGCGTTCTGAAGTAGAACATGGAAGCGCTGCACTGTTTACATTATGTGAAAAGAAAATTAAATAATCCATATTCACCTTTCAGATTTCACATCCAAAATATTCATTCTGTTTAAAAGTACAAACCACGGGCAATTAATAATATTAGACAGGCAATTTTTGTTCCATTTTATTTCGCTTTACAAATTTGCTTCCATAAATTCAGTGGTTCAAATTCGACAGAAAATTCAACATTTCACATCTGGGAACCAGAAATGGGCACTCGAGTTGCATTTTAACAGACTTCAGACTTGGACTCGGACTCGGACTCGACCTGAAATGACTCCAGACTTGACTCGACTCGGCAGAAAACGACTCAAGTCTTTTACCCTTAACTATAATAAATAAAGAATTTGTGTTTTGTGTTTAAATGGTTTTATAACATCTGTGTCACATATATTTCCTTACGTGTTGTGGTAGATTGGACTCATAGAATTTGATTACGTATGTCCATGCGCATAAACTCCGAAATGTCATAATAAGAGTCCCATGCAACATGACGGGAGCCACCTTGCCATGTTCTTTCGTTTGGGTTTATTATCACGTCAGATCAGCTAAACGCACAGAATGTGGGAAAACAATTAAAGACACCGGAACAACATCATCAAATTTTATGAGACATCGCATCCACAGAGGTTAGTCACATTAACTCCTACAACTTGCTATTATACTGTGGTGTAGCTGCATGGCTCTTTTGAATTGCCAGCCTGTTAAAATATGAACAAAAAAAATTCTAGACTTTAAACCTAGCTCTACGTTTTATCAATATTTTCGTATTATTTGCAGCTTGTCTATTTTTTAATGTATGTCCATAAGTGAGAGAGATAGAAAGAGATGTTAATCCATTTATTACTTAAAGCTCATATTTTAAAGTATCAGCACAATCAGCATGTGTAGAGTTTTCAATTGACATTCTTAAACATTCCGAAGTTTGATATTTTCTGATAATGACTGTCGTCAATAATAACGAAGCTGTTTAACAAACTGCTGTATAACAAACCTTGACTCACTGGCGCCAACTTGTGTCCGCTTAGCAGCTGTATTGAAAATGACTACTCGTGTTGCCAGGACAACTGTTTTGTACATTGTAATGGATTATAAAGTAACAAACTGGATGTACATTATCCCTTACATCATAGGACCTTAATTTCAAATAAAACAGATTATAGAAAGATCATATAATTTTGTACATATAATACAACTAGGATAAAATATAGGATTTGATTATGAGCTTCTTCTTTTTTTTTAAATGACTCGAGACTCGACTCGGACTCTTGACAAAAGACTCCAGACTTGACTCAGACTCTAGTAATAAAGACTTCAGGCTTGACTCGGACTCCAGTGATAAAGACTCGTGAACATCTCTGCTGGGAACTGCATGAAAAGCATTAGAGTACCGAGCATAATCTCAATCTGCTGATAGTTGACCTCACCAGCAGGTGGTGCAAGCGCGTTTTGACGAAGAGTATTGCCAGAAAGGGCGCCAGCTGCCGATTGGTAAAGCCATTACTTTCCAACTTTATACAAAATTATACCGTTTAGAACCACTGCAAGGAAAAAAGTGAGTTGCCATAGTTTGCTGTAGATCTTAAGCCATGCTTGAAAATATAGTCTTCCAGTGAGCGCCGGCAGTAACTAAAGTGTTACAGTAAACAACACAACAAATAACATTTTCATCTGTGTGTCGCTTGTGATAAGGCAATATAATAACGCACTATGACTTAATCCGATATGTGGAAATTAGTCAGATGGACAGGGTCATAAAATGCGTATGGATATGTTTGTCCAGTCCAGATACAAACTAACTTGGTACATTTGGATAATTACATGCATTATCAAATACATAGGCAAAAAAAAAAAAAAAATTCAAAGGACATGTACTTCTTGAAAATGGACCACAAACCTCTGCAGCTGTGCAACAATGCAGCTTCCCTTCAGATTAATTGATTGCTTTTCAAATGAAATTACAAAGTTTATCGCAAGGTAAGGCTTGGCTATATTGTTATTATTTGTTGCTAATTTAACAGGTTTTCTAATGGGTGATGAATTTGCATACTTTCAGATGCGTCACCTGCTCGATGGCTTGGTGTGTTTAGAGATTTGTGATATTTGCTGCTGCAGCACATATTCGGGAATGAATGAATAGTAAAATGTTTCATGCCAGCATGTGGGGTAGTAAATAGAGAACGTAATCAGGAATGCCATGCCAAAAGTCTTGTATTTTTAAGTCTCTGTCTTCAAATCCAAGTCAAGTCTTGATTCAAGTCTCGGGTTAGCTAGTTGTTCACGAATCTAAGTCAAGTCACATGTAATTTATTTTTGTGACTTAAGTGCGACTTGAGTCCAAGTCACAGACTGAAGTTTCCATCTCTGGTTAGAGGCTTTGTTTCCTTTTTTAATGAGACAGTTGTTGTCAGATTTCATTGGTGATTTCAAATATGAAATTTAATCGAAAGCTTGGCAAACAGTTTTGGAGAATTTGATGTTTCCCCATTCAAAGAGATAGGAGCTGCATGCCCGAGAGGCATTTCAAAGATGGCTGCCGAGTGAAATGCTTGTCTTAAAAGGACTATGGATCAACTAAGCAATTGTATTACCTGCATTTAGCTGAACTTTAGGTCAATCTTATCTTCATAATCACAAAATTAGTTTGAATGTACACTGAGGAAAGCTATTGCATATCAGTTGTGTCTTGTAAGATGTAGATTAGGGTAAGCAACTTCCTTGTTTTAGTCCCTTTCAATTTAAATGTCTTTGCTACTGACTCACTCACTCGCATAGACAGACATTGTCACCATTTCGTGGTGTATTAATGTAACTTTCACTGACTTAGAAATCACATCACTGTATAAACACAAGCAAACAGTTCAGTCAAATGTACAAAAGCAGCGCTCTAGTTAGTACAGGATTTAAGTTCAATGTAAATATAAAGTTATGAAACTTAATTTAACTGTATTGAAAATGACTACTCGTGTTGCCAGGACAACTGTTTTGTACATTGTAATGGATTATAAAGTAACAAAAAAAATATAAAGTTATGAAACTTAATATAGTCCTTAAGTCAAATCTATTAGATCTGGAACAAGTTATAGATTAAGACCAAAGATTGCCCATCCGATATACCCAAAACTAATTATACCTCTACACTATCTACATAAGAGCCTGCAGCAAATTCCCAAAGCACTTTCCGAGATGAAGCTGTTCTCTGCGGGTACATGAGCGTTGAATGGCCGCTGACGACCTGGACCTCACATCTCCGAAAAGCATCAAAACAAATTTTCAAATGGCTGCTATTGTTACACATATAGAAAGGAGCAGGCGTTGTTTCTGGTGCAACACATTTAATAAGCTTGTTTTGCATTCAAATCTGCAAGAAAAGATATGACAATCACTTATAAAGTCAATCACATATGGAGCGTCTCAATTCTGCGTGTTATCTATCTGCTTGTCTCCGCATTGACTGCTGTATTAAACTACCATAAATAGTTTCTAAATGCTCTGGGCAATTCCAGCGTTATGGACCTGACATTTGCAGTGAAAACTTGAAATATAAATTCTTAGAGAATGCATTTATTATTTATTATGTATTTTTTTGTGTTCATGTTCATGAGGAAAAATCTTTGTTACGGACATGATGTTACGGACGTGACCGCTCTGCAACCTGCACAGAAGACTGCTTTAAAACTTTCACAGAGACCTCAAGTGGGAATTTAAAACACCACATGTTGATATCTGAGTATCAACCAGGAACCATGACCTTGACTAAACTTTGAAATAAAAGACCTGGAAACAAGAACATAAACAAAACTACAAAAAAAGACAGAAAATCATAAATGTGAATCAAAACCAAACGTGAAACTCATGACTTCAACAAAGATTTAAAAGTAGGGTGATCAGACGTCCCGTTTTTTGTCCCGTATTTCACCTTTCCTAAAATTTCGTTACAACTGGGTGATCATAGTACAACTCAGAACAGCCCTATCAATTCGTCGTAGGACAAAATTACATCCAATCACAATTCGTTATCGATTAACTTGCATTTAGTGAAGACGGGATAGGCGGAATCGTGCTGAATAACACACAACAGAAGCGCTCTCTCGCACGCTATTTCTCTCTCTTTTCTTGCGCATGAGCCCAGTTCTCATACAGTGCGTGATCAGTTCTCCTTGTGCCTGAATGGTCAAATCAAATGCACACACAGTTGTCAAAATGTCCATCGTGTGGAGTATCTCACATAAATACAGTCGGTTTTGGCTTAAGTGGTTGTAAACAGTTGAAAGGTGAAAACCAGATATATGTCAGTATATTGAATTCGGTCTTAGAGGGACAGTAGCCTAATTAAAAATTGTCTGTCCTGTCATTAATGTTAATCAAACAACAAAAGAGGTTAAATAAATGTATATATGGTAAATAAACCTACTGTATCTGAAAAAAAAACAGTTTATTTATTTTTTTCTCTATCGTATTTGTTGTATTGTTTGTAATTCTTTTGTAAATGTCTTATATTATATACACTCACCTAAAGGATTATTAGGAACACCATACTAATACTGTGTTTGACCCCCTTTCGCCTTCAGAACTGCCTTAATTCTATGTGGCATTGATTCAACAAGGTGCTGAAAGCATTCTTTAGAAATGTTGGCCCATATTGATAGGATAGCATCTTGCAGTTGATGGAGATTTGTGGGATGCACATCCAGGGCACGAAGCTCCCGTTCCACCACATCCCAAAGATGCTCTATTGGGTTGAGATCTGGTGACTGTGGGGGCCATTTTAGTACAGTGAACTCATTGTCATGTTCAAGAAACCAATTTGAAATGATTCGAGCTTTGTGACATGGTGCATTATCCTGCTGGAAGTAGCCATCAGAGGATGGGTACATGGTGGTCATAAAGGGATGGACATGGTCAGAAACCATGCTCAGGTAGGCCGTGGCATTTAAACAATGCCCAATTGGCACTAAGGGGCCTAAAGTGTGCCAAGAAAACATCCCCCACACCATTACACCACCACCACCAGCAGCCTGCACAGTGGTAACAAGGCATGATGGATCCATGTTCTCATTCTGTTTATGCCAAATTCTGACTCTACCATCTGAATGTCTCAACAGAAATCGAGACTCATCAGACCAGGCAACATTTTTCCAGTCTTCAACTGTCCAATTTTAGTGAGCTTGTGCAAATTGTAGCCTCTTTTTCCTATTTGTAGTGGAGATGAGTGGTACCCGGTGGGGTCTTCTGCTGTTGTAGCCCATCCGCCTCAAGGTTGTGCGTGTTGTGGCTTCACAAATGCTTTGCTGCATACCTCGGTTGTAACGAGTGGTTATTTCAGTCAAAGTTGCTCTTCTATCAGCTTGAATCAGTCGGCCCATTCTCCTCTGACCTCTAGCATCAACAAGGCATTTTCGCCCACAGGACTGCCGCATACTGGATGTTTTTCCCTTTTCACACCATTCTTTGTAAACCCTAGAAATGGTTGTGTGGGAAAATCCCAGTAACTGAGCAGATTGTGAAATACTCAGACCGGCCCGTCTGGCACCAACAACCATGCCACGCTCAAAATTGCTTAAATCACCTTTCTTTCCCATTCGGACATTCAGTTTGGAGTTCAGGAGATTGTCTTGACCAGGACCACACCCCTAAATGCATTGAAGCAACTGCCATGTGATTGGTTGATTAGATAATTGCATTAATGTGAAATTGAACAGGTGTTCCTAATAATCCTTTAGGTGAGTGTACATACTGTGTGTGTGTGTGTGTATATATATATATATATATATATATTTATTTATTTTATTTTTTTTTCTTTTCATATGCCTTTTCAGGCTCCCCTGCGACCTCGCTGCAACGTGCCGTCACACCAACACAAAGATTGCTGCTCTTCAGAAGCTTTCAGAGGGAAGCTTTTGCAAAGGGATCTAATATTAAATATGTGTTCACAAGACTTCTGGTTATTGGGGGTTGTAGACTAGAAGTTTTGCTTCAAAATGATGTAAAAATCATCCTGCCTTCTCATTCATATAAAACAATACAGAGATTTAAATTTTGTAAGACACTTTTTGTCAAAAAGCACAGTATGCATGGAGGCGTGAATCTTAATAAATAATGCTGTGATTCACACCTGAGAAGACAAAGACTTGCATAATGAGCCCTTTCAGTCAGGTAGGCTATGTGAAAAAACCCTCTGATAACAGGATCACATCAGCTATTGTATTAAAGTTACTATAATGTCCAGTCTTGACAAAAAACATGATTTTGTCATCTCATGCATGCACACTTTAGCTTAAAAGCATGCACATTTGGAGAAATATTGATGGATTCTCATATGTTTGTGTCAATTTTCTATACTGAGGAGTAATATTTATTCAATATTAATTGTCATGAGCGCTGGATACTGTGTTTTCAATTCATACTTGCACTCTGTGCACATTTAGTCCACCAATGACTCCTAATGAAGAACAGGCATACCATGTGAAATTTCAGGAACTAACAGAGGCTTTCCAGAGATCGCTAACCATGGCTATAACATGCCAATAGACACTTTTGAAGATAATAAATACATGATTGCGACTATATATATATATATATATATATATATATATATATATATATATGAAGAGTTAATTTGCAAAAAACGATAAACGCCATTTAAAAAAAAAAAATGAACTAAGTGCTGTGCATTATTCTCCATATATAGCACGTTCCATTTAGTCAGATTTAGTGACTAAATGGAATCCATTTAGTCAGAAAAGCCGGTTTTGTCCACTTTCAGGCATCGCAAGTTCACGTTTTACAGCAGATTCCGACAAGCGCCCTTGTTGTTTGTGTACAGAAACCGATAAGTCCGTTTTAGCGAATCAGCACAGAGTATTAAGGTCAGGTGACAAGGCTTCTAGTCACTTTAAAAAGACGCGCTTGCTGAGGGAAGTTTTATCAAAGCTGACTAAAAGTGATTGAGGATTTATAATTTCTACTCCTGTAAGTCCTTGTACACCATACACGACTTACATGCTGAAAAATTGGTTGTCCTTTTGCTTGTGTGTGTGTGCTTGTGTGCCGATCTGTTTGTGTGTGTGTGTACTTGTGTGCCTAACTGTTTGTGTGTGTGTGCGTGTGTGTGTGCTTGTGTGCCGATCTGTGTGTGCGTGTGTGTGTACTTGTGTGCCGATCTGTTTGTGTGTGTGTGTGCGTGTGTGTGTACTTGTGTGCCGATCTGTTTGTGTGTGTGCGTGAGTGTGTGTACTTGTGTGCCGATCTGTTTGTGTGTGTGTGTGCGCGTGTGTGTGTACTTGTGTGCCGATCTGTTTGTGTGTGTGTGTACTTGTGTGCCTAACTGTTTGTGTGTGTGTGCGTGTGTGTGTGCTTGTGTGCCGATCTGTGTGTGCGTGTGTGTGTACTTGTGTGCCGATCTGTTTGTGTGTGTGTGTACTTGTGTGCCGATCTGTTTGTGTGTGTGTGTGCGTGAGTGTGTGTACTTGTGTGCCGATCTGTTTGTGTGTGTGTGTGCGCGCGTGTGTGTGTGTACTTGTGTGCCGATCTGTTTGTGTGTGTGTGCTTGCGTGCCGATCTGTGTGTGTGTGTGTGCGTGTGTGTGTACTTGTGTGCCTAACTGTTTGTGTGTGTGTGCGTGTGTGTGTACTTGTGTGCCGATCTGTTTGTGTGTGTGTGCGTGAGTGTGTGTACTTGTGTGCCGATCTGTTTGTGTGTGTGTGCGCGTGTGTGTGTGTGTACTTGTGTGCCGATCTGTTTGTGTGTGTGTGTGCTTGTGTGCCGATCTGTGCTTTTGTTTATATTACATTGTGGGGACCAAATGTCCCCATGATGTAATATAAACCTGAGTTCACCTACATCGTGGGGACCAGCCAGCGGTCCCCACAATGTAAATGGGTTTATAAATCATATAGAATGAGTTTTTGTGAAAAAGTAAAAGTTTGCACAGTTTCCTGTGAGGGTTAGGTTTAGGGGTAGGGGCAGGGTAGGGGGATAGAATGTACAGTTTGTTCAGTGTAAAATGCATTGAAGTCTATGGAAAGTCCCCACAATTCACAAAAACAAACATGTGTGTGTGTGTGTGTGCTTGTGTGCCGATCTGTGTGTGTGTGTGTGCGTGTGTGTGTACTTGTGTGCCGATCTGTTTGTGTGTGTGTGTGCTTGTGTGCCGATCTGTCTGTGTGTGTGCGCTTGTGTGCCGATCTGTTTGTGTGTGTGTGTGTGCTTGTGTGCCGATCTGTCTGTGTGTGTGTGTGTACTTGTGTGCCGATCTGTCTGTGTGTGTGTGTGTACTTGTGTGCCGATCTGTTTGTGTGTGTGTGTGTGTGTCTGTGTGTGTGCACGTGTGTTTGAGTGCATTTTAAATGCAATTACTTGTGTTTTGTTTAACTATGAAACATGAAATGTAGAGTTATCTGCTTTTGCTAAAAAACAAACTTATATATATATATATATATATATATATATATATAAACATACTTTCAATGAATTTACATTTTTTAATTTACCTGTATTTTTTAGAGTTATTATTACTTAATCAAAACAACCCAACTGCAGACATGATTTGTGAGAATTCATAAAAATGGAGTTATCTGTTTTTGCAAATAAACTCTTCATATATATATATATATATATATATATATATATATATATATATATATATATATACAGGGGTTAAATTGGGATTTGTTATGTGGGGGGGCTCTGTGGTTTCAGGGGTGCATGTTTATTCTGAAACAAGCAACATTCTCATCAGTGTTTTATCAGCAGTGATATATTTAAATCTGCATATTTATGTAATTTACCCTGGAGGAATTTTATTAACCTTTATAAAGGGCATTTCCCCCAAATCTAATTAAATTTATGTTTAATATTTTATTTCAAATTCGTACATTTGATAAATTAAAATAGTAAGACACTATAGAGCTTTTACCAAATTAAATAATTTACACTGAAAAAGTATAACTGCATTCAATAATGTTATGAGATTCTTTAAATATTTTTGAATATACAAATAAGAAATGTTGGTGGGAAATTTATACTTTTAAACATGAAATTAAACCGCCAGTAGATGGCGGCAAGTGGTCATCTTAATGAGTGAGCCACTGATTCATTTATTCAAATGATTCATTCAAAAGGCTGAATCATTCAAGATTGAAGTAGTTGTTTATGAATGGGCCATTGAATCCTCACTGAACCGATTCGTTCAAAACACTGAATCATTCAAAACGGCTGAGAGCAGCTGCGAGATGCACTGGTTCTGCTTTGTTTGGAACTATTTTCGCTGCTACAATTGAACAAAAACAGGCAATATTGCACCTAAAACGTAAGTAATTAATATGAACTACTTGTTTATTGAACTGTTGTATGAAATTAGTGTCAATTTCAATTAAGGTGATATTCAGTAATTCAGCACTTTCGGTCGTGTGATGCTTAACTTTATCATATGTCGTAAATAGCTAGCTATAAAAACCCCACATATTGAATTTTTATTGCAACATGATAACTGAGTTTCTTTGTGTGAGCAGAGCTCATTTGTTTTGAATTCTCCTCAAGAGGTTAAGTGAGGCTCAACAGCACAATATTACCGCCAATATACAACATTTCTATCCATATTACTATCCACTATCAATCGCCACTTAAGCTAGATTAATCATTCTTGCATTTTGGTTGTTATTGGCATTTTAATCAAGCTACTTATCTGGTCAGGCAAGTAAAATTCTCTTTCACATCAAAAAATCTACTTGTCCCCCAGTCCCGGACACACGTATGTCAAGCCCTAGTGAGCCTATGTGCCGGGGCTCAGCCCCGGACGGCCCTGGCCCAATTTAACCCCTGTATATATATATATATATATTGCCTCAGATTTTGCGTCTGAATAGCGCTCGCTTTGTGGGTGTGGCCGAATTAGTGGATAATGAGCTGACTCATTGACATCTGACATGTCTCTCTTTTTATACAGATTACATAAACAGAGAATGTTTGTTTTCGATTTGATTTACATGATTTAAAACCTGACATTTCAACGTTTCTTTAGACATAAGTCTAATTTTTGTGAGATTAGTATTCACTAAGTTACAGTTCATTTTCTGAGAACTATCAGATTGGACTTCATTCAGAGAAGCCATGTGACTGTATCAAATTTTCATGTTACAATAATTGCTGAAGCTTTTATCACATTATACGGTATTATCACAGTATTGAACTAAGTTGAAAAAAAAGTGTTGTCATAGTTTAACAGGTTTAAGAACTCTTTTTCTTATAACAAAAAGAACTATGAACATTTAAATACAATAACGCAGTACAAAAATTATAAATAAAATGTTTCAAACAAATTAAAGTGCAAAAGAATTATAAAGAACAGGTAATAAGGTTTCATTTTTTAACGTTAGTTAATGCGTTAACTAAGATTGAGAATGAGAAATAGCTACATTTGTTACAGAAGGTGTTATTATTTTGTTAATATTAGTTAAAACATACAACTGATCATTGTTAGTTCTAGATCCATTAAAGGTGCCCTAGAACGTTTTTTTCACAAGATGTAATATAAGTCTAAGGTGTCCCCTGAATGTGTCTGTGAAGTTTCAGCTCAAAATACCCCATAGTTTTTTTTAATGTATTTTTTTAACTGCCTATTTTGGGGCATCATTATAAATGCGCTGATTCAGCGTGCCTCCCCTTTAAATCCTTGAGCTCCCCGCAACCGGTCTCACGATTCTATAATACATTGCATAACCAAAGTTCACACAGCTAATATAACCCTCAAAATGGATCTTTACAAAGTGTTCGTCATCAGATCATGTAAGTATAGTATTTATTTGGATGTTTACATTTGGTTATGAATGAGTTTGATAGTGCTCCGTGGCTAAAGCTAACATTACACACTGTTGGAGAGATTTATAAAGAATGAAGTTGTGTTTATGAATTATACAGACTGCAAGTGTTTAAAAATGAAAATAATGACATGACTCTGATCTCTGTGAATACAGTAAGAAACAATGGTACCTTTAACCACATTTAACAGTACATTAGCAACATGCTAATGAAACATTTAGAAAGACAGTTTACAAATATCACTAAAAATATCATGTTATCATGGATCATGTCAGTTATTATTGCTCCATCTGCCATTTTTCACTATTGTCCGTGCTTGCTTACCTAGTCTGATGATTCAGCTGTGCACAGATCCAGACGTTAATACTGCCTGCCCTTGTCTATAAAGGGTATGCACATGACGTCACCGTCGACCGTTACGACTGCGGTCACGCCCACTGAGTGGCAATAGACTGAGCGGCAGCATTGGTTTGCAGCGTGAATGCCGCACAAAACACATCCAAAATGGAAAGGAGTTTTGTGATTTAATGTACAAATAGCTTTGACACAAAACCTGAGGTATACATTTAAAGAGTGCCGAAAGCTACAGAAAAAAGAAGCAAATGGATCACTGCAATTCACAGAAACAGCTGGACTCCAGCAGAGAAACATGGATTTGCAGTTATCATTTTGTGTCACATTGTTGGATTTTGAGGTAAAATCATATCGTATTTTTATATATTATGTCGACATATCAATTAAATATTTTCCATCTTATATTCTGCGTAATTGTGTGTTTTAAAATAAACACTGACAAAAACTATTCTATAAAACTATATATGTTTTAGGGCTGGACAATATGACGAAATATATAACATTGATATAGTGATTAAGCAGATTTAAACCTACCTATATTGTAATTATATAAAGTGTTCACAGGAAGATTTGTTTTATGTATTTCCCCGCCGTCGAAATCAGGCACATATAAATGTCAGGAGACACGATTCCTGGCTGTCAATATCCATGGATTATGTTTATTTGACAAGTTGTAAGAAACACTTTCGAGTCCAACCTTTAGTGTAATTTGTTTGTTTTACTCGCGTTTTCACAGTTTCCTCTATTAAATCCAGTCATGCAGCAGGTTCTTTTGCCACTCAGTCCAGCTGAGGGAGCGCGCTTTCGGCGGGAAAGTGACGTTGATGCATACCCTCTACTGCCTTGAACATGGGCTGGTATATGCAAATATTGGGGGCGTACATATTAATGATCCCGACTGTTATGTAACAGTCGGTGTTATGTTGAGATTCGCCTGTTCTCCGGAGGTCTTTTAAACAAATGAGATTTATATAAGAAGGAGGAAACAATGGAGTTTGAGACTCACTGTATGTCATTTCCATGTACTGAACTCTTGTTATTCAACTATGCCGAGGTAAATTCAATTTTCAATTCTATGGCACCTTTAATAATTACAACTTTTGATTTTAGTAATGTTAATAAATATTATTTAGAAATGAACATTAGCTAAGATTAATAAATGCTATTTTACACACGCATATATTTTGGGACTGCCCGAAGATATCAGAATGCTGGCAAAATGTACAAAAAGAAATAAAAAAATGTCTCTGTATAGATCTACCTCTTGAACCATCATACTTCGTGCTAGGGGTACTTCCAGCTGACTTTGATGAGAATAGCCAAACATGTTTGCTGAGAATCCTTCTTTTAATAGCGAATAAGGTAATCACAGCCTCCTGGCTGAAGCCACACCCTCCAACGGTTGCACAATGGAGGGAAAGAATTCAAGACGTTTATAATATGGAACATATAACAGCAATATTACAACTGAAAGCAGATGTATTCCTAAATAAATGGTCTTCCATTGCCCAACATTTTCATTTGATATGACTATTATGCAGACTATATTTTTCTTACTTCTATTATTATTTTATTTACTTATTTGTCATTTATTTATCAATGGTCATTTGCATTGTAAAAATTATTGTTATTATTTACAAAATGTATATGTGGTACTGCAGAGATAAGGATCTTACCTCACATATATTATTGTTAGGATGGAAGACATCTATGGACTGCTATTCTATTTGTGGACTTGCCCTGGACACTTTATTGTATCATCAATATCGTACCATCAAAAAGTTCATTTGTGACATACTGTATGACTGCACTTGATAAAATAAAATAAAAGTTAAAAAAATAAAATAAATAAATAAATAAATGCTATTTTAAATGCTAATAAATGCTATAATAAAAGTATTTTTTCATTGTCAGTTATAAGGAATTAACCTGTTAACTAATGAAGCCTTAGGTCATCGAGTGTTAACAAATAATCAGAAAAATTTCAATCAGTATAGGGCATGTTGTAGTTCATATTAAAATATAAAAATGTTTAAGTTTGAAAATAAATAGCCAGTCTAAACATGCAGTCTTTATGTAATAAGTATTTGGTGCTGTGATGAACAACATTGCGAATACCAAAAAATTTAATGGCTGTTCTGAAGCATTTTAGGCGCCGTCCACACGGAGACGCGTTTTTGTGAATATGCACAAATTTTGTATCGGATAGGCGTTTCGTCCACACGGATCCAGCGTTTTCGATAAGTGAAAACACTACTTTTTGAAACCGGGTCCCAAAGTGGATAAATCTGAAAACGCCGTCTTTGCATTTTTGTGCGTACAGCCTATCTGTATATTTTCTGAAAAGATGATGTCAACACCTCACGTGTCGACTCTAGTCAGATGCTGCTAACAGCTCAAAACAACAACAGCAATAGCAATAGCAGAATCTAGATGCTTGTGTTCGTGCTGCAGAAGCTACTGAACCAAAATAAAGCATTATTTCTAAGCTTCACTATAGTTTGTATACAGCACGCAAGGTTTATGCTCATGCTCCACGTCTTATTCGCTGCTTTAACTGTATCTCTGTGGCAGAATTACAGCGCCACATAATGGTCTGGCATGTATGCTACATCATTTTGAGTTGTTTCACTGGTTTCGTGTGGACGCAGATATTTTTTGAGACGAGGAAAAAAAAGAACGGTTTAGGGTAAGCTCCGTCTTCGTGTGGACGTAGCCTTAAAAACTGTAGTACTGCAGCTGCTTTGTTTCCGGGGTTTCCGGGGTAACTGCAGCATTTCTGCTGTTCCATCAGCACCCTATGGAAGCCCGTTTCCGCCACAAAAAAAAAAAAAAAGTTTTAATAAATGTTTAACAAGCTGACAGAAGTCGATCCATATCTTTGTTGGAAGGGTGTTAATGTAACTTTTAATGTTGTCTTTGAAAATATTCACTTTCCCAGAATCGGAGGCATTCAGCGGACAGACACACTTTTTACAGTCTATGACAGACACCGACACATTGTTTTTTTAGTTTTAGTTTTTTGTATTTATTTCAACAAATGATAACTAAAATCAAACCCCTAGAAACTTTTTTTTCTTTTGTGGTTTTGTGGTGACCGTGTGCATGTTATGCTCATTCACAAGCCGAGTGAGAGTCATACTCGCAAATGTAATGTTAATTATTACACCAAAACAAAATACAACACTTTCAAAAACACTCAACAATGCGAATATTTTATTGAGTAATAGGGAGTGAATCAGTGACATTACATTTGCTGTACGGCTTCTTCCTGTCACCTCTTCAGCTTGCTTAGTATGTTTTTTTAAAAAAAGGCGAAAATTGTATTACACCATCCAGTTTTTTGCCTGAACGATGATGTGAGCTCCTGTTGCAATTCTCGATTCAGCATAAATGACCTATAATGGCGACATTTTTCACAATCGCGACAGAAAATCAAAATACTGCCCTAACGTCACTAGCATAAAGGCAGTATGATATAAACAAACCCAGACTAGAACTGAACACGGTGTGACGGCGCTTTACATCCTCTATATCTACCTCCTCGATAGCAGTCAAGTCTTTCAATTCAGTGGAAAAGTAATATTAATATTTTATTGCCCTTGCAGCGCGTTGGTTATGCGGTGATGCGCTATGATATTGTGGGCCAAATGAATTGCAATATTAATTTAATAATAAAAGTAGTATGATAATAAGAAAAATAAATTAATAGCCCTGCATGGCCGTCTGCTGTATGCCACTGTAAAGGGATAAATGGCGTTCAAATCGATAAACTGTTTTACCCAAATCCACATGCATGGACCGCCGAACACGTCTCTCCGCGCTCAGGGGGCAAAGGAGTGTCTTTGAATGGCTTGTGCGCTCAACTGTGCATGAGATGGAGGGGAACGTGGGAAATTAAGTATAAACAGGCCTTAACCGCTTAACCACTTGTGGACTGGAGCTGATAGATCTCATTGGGAAAAATATGGGGGGGTTCCACTGATTTTGGGAATGGGGCACTTAAGTTGACCCCACATGAAGTTGCATAGCTGCACGGGCCCTTTCATGGGTGCATGCAACAAGAAGAGCATTATCAATATTCAGTGCTCCTTGTTTGTGTATTTTTCGTTGCAAGGCTGGATCTAAGCCAGCCACAAAACATCTGATTTTCTCACCCTCCTGCACAGTACAATCATAATCAGGAAAAGCCTCTAGGACTAGACGAGTAATATCAGCACTATACACTTCTAAACTTTCACCAGTCTTGCAGAGGCAAGCATTCACATGAGTTTGGAAGAATGGCAATGAATGTTGAGAAGCCCAAAGACATGCCTTAGTTGGTCTTTTACTGCATTGTAGCTAGTCTTTACATAAGTAGGAAGACTGTCCCAGTACAAGAAAGCAGCATCTGACAGTTGTGTTGGCAAAACTGAAGTTCATGTTCATGTAACATGTAATGTCCAAATGATGACAGTATCGCATCTCGCAAAAAGTTCATAAAATCCACAAAAAGCACCGCAAATGTGAATTAATGACCCAGCTGCCACGGGTTTGTTAAATTTGCGTGACACATGCTCAAAAGAATAAAATATATCACTGGAGAGAAGCAGCTCATTAACAGTTGTCTCTTTACTCACTCACATGTTCAGTGCTAAGAAAAACAACACCAACCAACAGCCAATAATGAAACACAAAGATGAACACTGAAGTAAATACATGTTATACATGCTATACATGTTTAACCTTACAATATGATTGTTTTTTTTACTGAAAAGCAGTTAAAAACATTTATCCAAAATTTAGAGGTAAAATCATAGTAGTAAAAACAGCTTTTAAAGTGTTTCAGGAAAGAAAGTAAAAACTAAAATCTCTTCTGTAAAAATTCCACTTTGGATTTATCCTAAACAAGATAAAGTCTTTTTAACTTTTGAGGCAACAGATATTTAAAGAAAGCTTAAGATCACCAAAAGCAACAGCGCTGAAAATAATCAACAATAGGCCTGCAAAGAGGCCTAGATGATTATGATTATGATAATGATGATTTGCACAGTATTTTAGACAGATAATTCACAATTCCTGATTCTGATATGTTTTACCTCCATCAGATTCCCGTCAGCTCACTCTGGATCGGAACACAGGGCATCAATTCCTCCGTCTGTCTAAGAGGAACAAAGTGATTACTTACTCTTTCCCAGAGCTTCAGTTCTATCCTGATCATCCAGACAGATTTGATGTGCAACTTCAGGTGTTGTGTAGAGAGAGTGTGAGTGGACACGGTTACTGGGAGGTTGAGTGGAGTGGAGATATTGTGTTAATAGCAGTGTCATATAAGAGCATCAGCAGGAAGGGAGAGGGTAGTGACTGTGGATTTGGATATAATGATCACTCCTGGAGTTTGATCTGCTCTCCCTCCAATTATTCATTCGCACACAATAACATAAAGACTGATCTCCCTGTAGAGTCCATCAGCAGTAGAGTAGGAGTGTATGTGGATCACAGTGCAGGAACTCTGTCCTACTACAGAGTCTCTGGAAACACAATGATCCTCATCCACTCAGTCCAGACCACATTCACTCAACCACTCTATCCTGGGTTTGGGGTTTATGGATCAGTGAAATTGTGTTGATGAATCAGAATAGACTGTAGAGTGATTCTACCCCTAATGCTTTGAGCTGCATGATAAATTAGTAATGGTGAGATGTTGCAGTCTCTTATTTTCTCTTCATTACAATAATATTAATTTTAGTGGTAATCTCCAACTGGTGGTCGAATATTATTAGTGTCGACATGCATAATAATCTTAAGAGTATTTACAAATAGCGACAGGGTTACAATTTTTTCATAAACACCAGATTTAAGGACTTTCAAGGACTTTTTAAAGCACCATTTATTTTATATCAAGCACCTATCAAATTCCTGCATATGGAGCATCATGGAAGACCATTTTAAGCCTCCTATGGCATTTGCATCCATTTTAACCCGGAAGAGGTACAGAATCATTTGTACATTAATTTTGGAAATATATTAAAACCGTTATATATATATTTTTAAAAATGTTAACAACTATTCCATATTTGTTTTGATTGTCATTTTTTATGAATCATTACTTGAGTAAAAACATTCTAATATAAAGAGAATATTATAAAAATACATTTTGCAATGAGTGGGTAAAAAGGATTATATGGATCGTAATTGTGGCTTATAGTCAGAATATATACAATATAATATACATATAAACTTCCAATTCTCAGAAAAATTATCAGAATTAAGAGATATAAATGAGCAATTTAGAGAAGAAAAAAAAAGAATTGCAATTTATATCTCACAATTTTATATAGACTGTATAAGACAATTGTCACGCAATTCTGACTTTGTAACTTGCAGTTGTGAATTTAGGGTAGAGTGGGGGAAAACACCCCCTTGGGGCAAACTAACTGTTTATAATATGCATAATATTCTTATTAATATGTAGGGGTGGGCAATATGGCAAAAATTTATTAATTCTCAAATCTTTTTTCATGTTGGTTTTACTATTTTGCCAGTGACTGAGCAGTACAGTCTAACTAATTTCCCTATATTAAAAAAGTGGCCTTACAAAGAAAAAAAATATTAAAGAAAAAAAGAATAAAAATACTCATTTATAAGTTTCTTGTTAAAGCTACTGCATTAATGACATTAGAAAACAGAGGAAATCATTATTTACTGACCGTAGAAGTTGTTTTAAACCCCGATAAATTTCTCCTGTTAAACATACAAGTTTTTTGTTTTGTTTTGTTTTTTAAGAACGTGGGTAACCAAACAGTTACTGATCCCCATCGAGTTCCATAAAATTATAGTAAATACTATGGATGTCAATGGGTACCAGCAAATGTTTGGTTACCCATGTTATTCAAATTATGTTGTTTTGCATTAACACAATAAATAAATTAGTACAGGTTTAGAACAACTTTAGAGAGAGCAAATAAAGACAGAATTTTCATTTTTGGTTGAACTACAAGTCAGGTCACAGAATGTGTTGTCTGTCCCTTTAAGGCTCACTAACCCTTTACACGTAACCGATGGTGTAAACCTTTTGTGTATTTGACAGTAATTGCAGAATAAGATGTGAATGATAACTTCCAGTAAATGCAGTGCTTGACAGACTTTTAGAGTGTGCACTTCAGGTGTACTCTCAGACAAGCAATATTTGTTTTCAAATACTTTTCAGGCCTTGAATTCATGTGTCTGAAATCTGAAGTACTTTCAAGGCACGTGAGAATCCTGTCCATATCTTCCTGGAACTGGAAATGAAACATGAAAGGCTCTTTGGCCAGTTTTCTGTCATCATCCTTTTCTGCCTGATCAAGTTGAAGGAGGGCCTTTTCCTGGTCTTCCTTGTTTAATGTCAGATACCATGGCTCTTCCACAAGACCTCTGAAGGCATGGCAGTTTTCCCACAGCCATCCAACTATAGTCAAGAGGTCTTTTACTATCTGTGGCTCCTTCAAATCAGAAGATTACAAAAAAGGGATACAATATTCAGTTAATTAAAATTTGTCTCACAAGAGAAGAGATGGTTTTCACCAGATTTAGCAAACTAAATTCCATTGTCCCTGGGCAGATTAGAAGTGTCCTCAACAATACCTTGTGTTTTAATAAGGATGTACTATGTAAATTAAAATTTTGAAATTCTGTTTTTCTCATGTGCTGCTTTTTGAGACAATAAAAACATACCTTGTCACCGATTTGAGTGTCATGTTGTGACAGTGGAACCTTCACATCAACGACAGCATGTTTCCAGTGACAAATTAATTTTAAGTTAATTTACAGACAAATGAAAGAAAAACTTGAGAGAGCAAGAGAGTTACCTTTCAAAGACTTACAGCTATAAAATCAAAGGGTGTGTAGCATATGCACACTTATCGGGACGTCAATAAAATCTGGAATCTTCAGGATGCTTCTCGCATGCTGGACTGTGTTGTAATCTTACTTCGGCTCCGGCCGGTCCAGAAAAAACAGACACTCTGACACCTTTGTTACCCTCCGAGGTAAAACAGAGGGCCCCATTTCCTAGCTCTTGGGACATCAAAGGGCCCCGCATGTGGACTAAGTGCCAGATCACATTCCAACACACACCACGCACACTCACACCAACATGCATTGAAGACTGTATGTGTGAAATATAACTATGCCAAAATGTACCCGTCATGTATGTCAAGGGCATGCATGTTTCCTAGTGTTTAGACTTAGTTTAAATAACTATAGTTGAGTTAGTTTTAGTTTTAATTATAAATTTGTCTGTAAACCATAACTTCTTTTATATGCTTTTTTCTTATCTGTCAAGTTTGGATTAGTTTAAAGCGATTTCCACGTCTCATTCACCTATGTATATCACATGGCTGTCAAATGCATTGTTCCATTTGTTTAATGATACTGTGAAGAAAGTACTCCATCTCAAAATCCGATATGATACTCATAAATTATGCAAATTCAGCCAGGAGACAAGACAAAGAAACTTTCCCCGCCAAATAGTGCTACGCATCTATTGGCCGTTCCAACTCAGGAGGTGTGTTAGCTTGGTTTTCCATAAAAGCAATGACACACAGTTTTTCCTTTGGCTCCCGATCGTCTCTCGATTGCCCCTGAACTGCCTCAGGCGACAGCGCTGTCATCACGCGCTCAGCTTCCCCCGGGATGACCATTTCCTTGGACTCTCACTCTCTCTTCTTTCTTCTCCGCCATTTTACACGTCAGTTAAGCCTCATTTGAAAACCCCGCCGGAGAAACCCTCTCGGAAAGGACCAACTAAGCCAAGTGCACTGAGACTGTACTGCACACTGACTTGAACCAATGCAAGTATTAATTTCTTTGAAGTTCGTTTAAACTGATTTCTGTGCTGGCTTTCAAAGGGTTAACTGTTGTAATTTGCCATTCTTTGACCATCTCTCTTTTCCTGCCTTTACTTCCGCTCTTGTATATATGTGTATATTCTTGTATATATATTTAGACGCATAATCTCTGTACTAGTAGTTTGCATATATTAAACACATTATTCATGCTCGATTGTTCTTTTGCTCATTCAACAAAAACCAGGTCACTTTACTGTTTCGATTCTATATCTGTTTCGATTCTATATCATTGCTTTACGTACATATTAATGATCCTGACTGTTGCGTCACAGTCAGTGTTATGTTGACATTCACCTGTTCTTCTGTGTTCATTTGCATAAACGAGATTTACATATAAAGAAGGAAAAAATGGTGTTTGAGGATCATTTGCATGTACAGAACCGTAATTCAAATATGTCAAGGTAAATTAAATTTTCAATTCTAGGGCACCTTTAAATGAGGCAATTGTAAGATCCTTCCTAGATGTTAATCAGACTTGTTCTTCTGCACATTTGCAACTACATTGGAATTATAGGATGAAATTCTCTCCTAAATTATTGCAGTAACGGATCTAAAAAAAATATGCATAAATATAACGCATAAAACTGAAAAATCAATGCAAAGTTAGTTTTTTGTGTTCAAAATTTACAAAAAATATATAAAGGGAATGTACATCATGAATCCATTTTCCAAACCGTGTTTTTGTCTTACCCTGAATCATTATGGTACACTTATAATAAGTGTTTATATTCTGACAATTTTAGACCGGACTGGTAGGACTCACCCAGAGTATCAGAACCTGCATGACTCGCCATTGACATACACAGAGAAAAGTAGCTCTGGCTACAATGTTCTTCCGCAAAACGCATGCGGTTCTGTTTATGAACTGCTAGAGGGCCAAAAAATGCTGGACTGCATCTTTAACCAGAATAACAAACAACACGGTCACGGAAATAAAAATTGTGAATCAAACATTTTTAAACAATTTTAAAATTATATTGGCCAAAACTGAAACATCATGTTTTCTGCTCATATTTTTATTTTTTGTATGCCTCTGCTCTTTTCTCCTTCCCTTTTGTTTCCACATTCTGTGCTTGCATTTCCAAATGTTGCCGTAATGGTGTGTTCACACCAGATGCGAATAAAGCGTTAAGTGTGAGCGATTTACATGATAAGTCAATGCAAAGATGCGAATAGACATCCTGCAGTGCGAATTGAGCGTTTTGGTCATTTGACATACATAACGCATGATTCACGCGAATCGCGCAAGTTGAAAAATCTGAACTTTGTAGAATATTTGCGCCGCATTAAAGGTACAATTTGTAATATTTTTTTCCGCTAGAGGTCGCTAGAGGCCTATTCAAAACAAAGGCGTAGTTTGATGACGCCAAGTTTTAGATCTCCATCTCAACGGACGGTGCAAAAGAATAGGGATTGGAGTCGGGAAGAACTCAGGTTCATGGATGCGATTATTAACGTTACTGTAGTATGAAGCAGAGCAGGACCGAGTGTTGCGGGAGCTGAACGAGGAGCTGGAGCAATTGCGCAACACACACCCCACGAGCAGCGGGACTTTTATTATGTCACAGTCGCCGGCGCCGCTTCCGCTATTCCGGTCATGAGTATGAGGTAACACAGCTCTGTTTATTATTAGATATTTCTGAGTGCGTTGAAAATGATGTTATAATGTTCCTCCCGCTCGGCGGCTGCTGTGAGACACTGTTGCACACTGCTGTAAGATAGATCGATTTTAGAATATCATATTAATTGATTACTGTTTAGTCAGATGATATGAAAACGATTACCACTTGTTCAACAAATATATACACTCGTGTACATTCAAACACAATAACTGGGCATACATTAGCCTGGATGCCAGCTGAACTTAGCCCCGCCCACAACATTTTTAGGTCAGGGAGTTCGGTCTGGAGTCGATCCGTAGAGGAGTAATTATGCCCGAACAGAAACTGTTCGGACCAATCACATTGTCAGGGCGATGATTGACAGATTATCACCAGAAACGTAATCAGCCACGTCATCAAAGAACGCTTGGGTTGAATTAGTTTACAACAATGATGGCTGTTGTTGAAGAACTGAGATGTGTAGATTCCACCATCGCGTCCGTTATAGAAGATATCGACAGCGCATTAATTGGCAAGTACTCCGTGTGTACTTAAATTCTTTTTACAACAACGACAAAGATTGTTTACGCTCATCTTCTACTAGTTCGTAGCTCTGATTGGTTGTAGGTCTATCCAATTGAGGTCCTTCCTGGATCGGTTGAAATACGCCCCCATAATCAAAGCCCAGTGGAGCAGTATCAGAATCATATTCTGACTAGAATTGAGTATGACCACGTCAGGCTAGGCATACATAGCAAACGCGAGTTCAACGATTTGCGCGAGTAGATTACATACTAAGTCAATGCGATCAGACTATGGATCAGATGCGTCCTCGTGCAGATCTAGAAACGCGATGCCCCGCGTTTGGCGTGTATGCCCCATAATACTAATCGTGTTGATCGTTATGATGGCATACGTTTTCTGTAAAGATACGAATCAAAACAACTCACCTGTCGAGTAAAACACAAGCGAGATCGGCATCTATTTCTAGGTGAAGTTTGTCGCGAAGCTCTCTCCATCTAGAAAATGCAACACCGATATTGATCCTCGCTCTTTCTTTCCTCTTGTCCCAAACTCTTCTTGGGTCGTTTGGTTGGCCTGTATGCTTTCGTTTACGGGAGCTGTCCTTGTCGACAGAACCAGCGGCAGATGATACACAGTAATTATGTTCCATAAATAAGTAACACAATCCACCATAAAACGTGCAAGAAGTAAATAAGGAACTGCTTGAAGCAAGCTAGTGGTTTGCTGGACGCTAGACACTACTTCCGCATTTGTCCACGACACTGTTGTCATGTGGTTTCTACGTCAGTAAAGGCGGTAACAAAGGGTAACTGACGTCATTGACAGGCGACTGCACTGCCCCGTGTCACGGTTTAGAATGGGAATTTTAGTAGTTGAAAACATTAGAGATACTGTTAGTAATCAGCTGGACAAAATATATAACACTAGCCTAGTGGTTTTTGGATATCTTACAAATTGTACCTTTAACCAATCAGGAGCTTGCTCTAGTAGTGACGTGATTACGACTATCCCAACTATCCCATAAACTATCCCATCTTCAATCATACACGTGTGAAGATGGATAATCAATGCCAGACAATCTCAGGTTATGAACACAAATATATACTCACCTAAATGATTATTAGGAACACCATACTAATACTGTGTTTGACCCCCTTTCGCCTTCTACGTGGCATTGATTCAACAAGGTGCTGAAAGCATTCTTTAGAAATGTTGGCCCATATTGATAGGATAGCATCTTGCAGTTGATGGAGATTTGTGGGATGCACATCCAGGGCACGAAGCTTCCGTTCCACCACATTCCAAAGATGCTCTACTGGGTTGAGATCTGGTGACTGTGGGGGCCATTTTAGTACAGTGAACTCATTGTCATGTTCAAGAAACCAATTTGAAATGATTCAAGCTTTGTGACATGGTGCATTATCCTGCTGGACGTAGCCATCAGAGGATGGGTACATGGTGGTCATAAAGGGATGGACATGGTCAGAAACAATGCTCAGGTAGGCCGTGGCATTTAAACGATGCCCAATTGGCACTAAGGGGCCTAAAGTGTGCCAAGAAAACATCCCCCACACCATTACACCACCACCAGCAGCCTGCACAGTGATAACAAGGCATGATGGATCCATGTTCTCATTCTGTTTACGCCAAATTCTGACTCTACCATCTGAATGTCTCAACAGAAATCGAGACTCATCAGACCAGGCAACATTTTTCCAGTCTTCAACTGTCCAATTTTGGTGAGCTTGTGCAAATTGTAGCCTCTTTTTCCTATTTGTAGTGGAGATGAGTGGTACCCGGTGGGGTCTTCTGCTGTTGTAGCCCATCCGCCTCAAGGTTGTGCGTGTTGTGGCTTCACAAATGCTTTGCTGCATACCTCGGTTGTAACGAGTGGTTATTTCAGTCAAAGTTGCTCTTCTATCAGCTTGAATCAGTCGGCCCATTCTCCTCTGACCTCTAGCATCAACAAGGCATTTTCGCCCACAGGACTGCCCCATACTGGATGTTTTTCCCTTTTCTCACCATTCTTTGTAAACCCTAGAAATGGTTGTGCGTGAAAATCCCAGTAACTGAGCAGATTGTGAAATACTCAGACCGGCCCGTCTGGCACCAACAACCATGCCACGCTCAAAATTGCTTAAATCACCTTTCTTTCCCATTCTGACATACAGTTTGGAGTTCAGGAGATCTATATATATATATATGTATTAGTGGTCTGCATAGATTAATTTTGGAATTAATCTAGATTAATCTAGATTAAAATGTCTCATTTGAATTCTGCCAAAGACATTCAGAATATGTGAGATACCCAAATTGTCCCTTCGTCCCAATGTCCGTACTATCCATCCTAAATAGTATGTGAGATTAAAATAAGTGTGTCCCAAAGCATAGTATGTTGAAAAGAGTATGCCAACTATTTCCGGTAGATTTTCAAAGTGTGGATCCGTGCACACTATAAAGGCTAATATTGCCCACAACCCATTGCGCATTGTACAAGGATTCAGTTCAGAACTACAAACACGAGTATAAAGTGTTAAAAACTACAAAACATGGTGAATATGCACGATCGACGCTGAGAGGTTGTTTGAATCAGTTCAAACTGATAGAAAATATTTATTTAATGTTATATGTTATTTTTCATCTGCAAATACCAATGTGGACTTTTATAAAGATCTGATTGGCCATTAACTAATGCATTAATATTATGCATTAATATGAGGAGAGTTCTCCACATGAAAGACTCACGACTGCAGATCAACGTGCTGCATTTCTCTCCGATACGGTAGGAAATTAGCTAAATGAAATGTGGAGGATGTAAGATGATTGACAGGGCAGTTTGTTGTATGGCGTGATAGTATGTCCCAAAGCTTGTCTACTCTTTTGCTACACACTCAAAAGTAAGTACTTTTTGTTCACAGAAAGAGTACTTTTAGGGCGTAGTATAAGTAGGTGAATTGGGACGTGGCAAATGACTAAAAGTAATCCGCCATTTTGTCCGACAAAGCAGATAGGAGTTAGAAGATTAACCTCGGTGGAGTTAAACTTTTGTATATTATATTTTGTATATTGACATCTTTCCACGTTTGAAACAACATTGATTCTCATGTTCATTCATGTTTATTTGTTGCTATAAATGGACTCGTAGTAAGAGATGATCGGTTTACAAGCCTCTTGAGCTGAGGCGCTACAGCAATCTGTCACGACCATGGTAACGGCACATTAAAGAAAACGGGTTTTATTGTTTGAATTTCTTGAAAAACTACACAGTTTTAATGCTGGGACTTTGTTAAATATCATAAGTAACCTGCTCTGTCTTGTCTGCCGACGTGTCATCAGTGTCCTCTTTGCTCCGCGATGCATTTATCACTGTGTGGCATCACAGCCACGGTTTGTCGACCAAAGCAACAGTAACTAAGGGGGGCGGGTCTTTGCAAAGGGTCAGTTCGGCTAGGTATACATCCGCGCTAAAATATCAAGGTGAAAGTCATCATAGCTTGCGTAGTATAGACCCAGCTCCCAACCCAACTTTGAGAATAGATTAACAGCGATATTTTTTTTATCGCCCGATAAGAGTCTCATGTTAACGCAGCACGTTAACGCTGATAACGGCCCACCACTAATATATATATATGCACCCACACACCTCAGCACCTGAAAGCAGTTACAGCCCTTGAAAAAAAAAGTGTCACATGTCTTGAGTGTGTCTGATTATAAGGCATAGCCTAATGAATGCACTGAACTTTGAAATACACTGCAGAATAATGCACAAAGCTATCTCAGATTCATAGTGCTTAAGGGTGATAACAAATATTAGTGCATTAGTGCATTGAGTTATAAAAACAGAATATTGATTTACTTTTTAATGTCAGTAAACAGTTTAGGCTTTAGAAATATGCTGCAGTGTAAGTGTACATGTAAATACTGTTTTATTTAATTATTTCACACAATTAATTATCCTTACACAATTTCTATTGTGATTGTGAAAATGGCCATGGCTTTCAGGGGTTGAACAATTATAGTTAACCTCTAAATAAATAGGCCCATAAAAAAAATACTTGATTTGTAGTTATACTGTAATTATGTATTTGTAGCATATATGCTTTAAAAGACATTGTTCAAAATATATTTCACATTAAAAATGCAATTTACAAACCTTTATGCTGGTTCTGTGCATTTGAGCTAGATCTAGATCACTCAGTGCCTCAGCAGTAGGTGGTGCTAAAGCTCCATGGTCCAATATGGTGTCCAATGTGTCAGTCATTGAAATTGTTAATTTCGCATTAACAAGTAAATGACGTGTTAACACGTAAATGACGCGTTAAGACATAATTACGTGTTTACACGTCAGTTTCACACGTTTTGGCCCTTTTGGCCTTCCATTATAACACACGACTATAGATCCACGAGGTTGCCATGACGTCGCAGTTACTTACTGGCAACGTCACAAAGTTACGTTGTGGCGACGTATAGGCACCTTTCACTGTTCCGGTTGCCACAACGTTGACTAGTTACCAACACACAACTATAGATCTACGAGGTTGCCATGACGTTGCCACGACGTCGCAGTTACTTACTGACAACGTCAAGAAGTTACGTTGTGGCGACGTATAGGCACCTTTCACTTTTCCGGTTGCCATGACGAAACTTTGGTCACCAGATTACGTTGCAATTACGTAACAGTTACGTAATTTTGTTAGCTGGGTTCTTATTACAATACTTGATATGCGGATAAAGGACTGTGGATTTTTCATGAAATGGATTTGCATAAAATCTTGCTGGAGTTTATAGCTGTTTATTAACGATGTCATCAAGGACTATGAATTGGCGTCACATGCACAATAACTGGAATTTAAAGGTGAAAATAAATATATGATTAATAAACTGTTAGATGCAGATATACACTTTGTGCCATGAACTTTTCAATGCGCAGCGCAACTGCACGCTGTGACTCCTTATTGCTTTAAGCACATCATTCTGCACCCGGGATGCGCATTAAAGTTTTGTGCTGCTGCTTTGAAGCGTTTCATATTATCATAGTTTTGAACATTGAAAGATTATTAATAGCCTATTTTGTCGCAGCTATCATATCTTGTTACCCCATTAAAAATCTGCACAATACATTTAAAAATAAACGTCTTTTAATCTTATATTACAAATATATTTAAGTCTTTACAATCATATATAAATATAAATAAAATTGTTTTTTTTATTTCATAAGAATACAAATAGTTATTTTAAACTTTTTATTTAGATTTAGATTCAATAAATTTACTGTGCAGTTTTTTTTTCAAGAATTAGGCTAGCATACTTTTTGCTGATGAATTATATAGTCACCTAGTTTTTATTTATTTATTTATTGGTCAGCTTATTGTATATTTTTATTCATTTGTTATTTTTTCCTGTAATGAAGTAGTGTGTTTAGTACAGTCTGGATTGTTTAACAAATGTCTGGAGTAAGCTGGGGTCTAAGATGTCGTTCTTTGGGACCCAGGAGCGTTCCTCGGGGCCCTATCCTTCCCAATCCACCAGGTATTCAAGCTGACCACCACGACGCCGGGAGTCCAAGATCTCACGAACCTCGTACGCAGCTCCGTCCTCCAGGATGAGTGGAAGGGGGGGTTCGGCGGGAGCCACGCCAGGTCCTGTGGGAAGAACAGAAGGGTGGTGAGCTTTGAGGAGTGACACATGGAAAGTGGGGTGTATACGATACCCTGGTGGAAGACGGAGTTGATAGGTGACTGGGTTGACCTGCTTGACAATGGGGAATGGGCCAATGAACCTGGGACTCAGGGCAGGGCAGACGCAGTCTGATGTCGCGGGTGGATAGCCAAACCATCTGACCAGGCTGGAAGACTGGGGTGTCGGAACGTCGGAGGTCGGCTACCATCCTGCGTCTGCGCAGGGCTCGTTGCAGTTGATGGTGTGCTGAGTCCCAGACCCTCTCGCTCTCTCGCAACCAGTAATCCACTGCTGGAACGTTGGAGGGTTCCCCATCCCAGGGGAACAGTGGGGGTTGGTAACCGAGTACGCACTGAAACGGTGTAAGCCCTGTAGTTGACTGTCGGAGAGAGTTTTGGGCGTACTCGGCCCAACCCAGGAACTGGTTCCAAGAGTCCTGGTGGTCATGACAGAAGGTACGGAGGAAGCGGCCAATCTCCTGTACCTTCCTCTCCGTCTGCCCGTTCGACTGGGGGTGATATCCGGAAGTCAGGCTGACGGCCACACCTAGGAGGGAGTAGAAGGACTTCCAGACTCTGGATATGAACTGAGGCCCTCGGTCGGAGACTATATCCTCTGGTATCCCGAAGTATCTGAAGACTTGGTTGAAGAGTATTTCGGCGGTCTCCATAGCAGTGGGTAATCCAGGGAGTGGAATTAAACGGCATGACTTTGAGAAGCGGTCTACGACAACTAGGACAACTGGTATTTCCTTCTGAGACAGGGAGATCAGTAATGAAGTCCACTCCTAGGTGTGACCATGGGCGATCTGGAACGGGCAGCGGAAGGAGTTTCCCAGCTGGCAGATGACGAGGAGACTTGGAGATGGCACACTCCCTACAGCCCTGCACGTACCTTCTGACATCTGCAGCCATCCCTGGCCACCAGAAGCGTTCTTTTAGCAACGAGAGGGTCTCATTGACCCCCGGGAAGGTAGAGCAAGCCAGGTGGACAGCCCGGCGGAGGGTTCGTGGAGGCATTGGAGAAGGGAATGGTCTCTTCCGACCAGGTGATAGGACTCACGATGAGCGAGCTGGGGATGATGGGTTCAGGTTCCTCAGTCTTTTCCTCCGGAGCATGTAGGCGGGAAAGAGCGTCTGCTTTCACATTTTTAGTACCAGGACGAAAGGAGATAGTGTAGTTAAAGCGGGAGAAGAACATGGCCCAGCGAGCTTGTCTAGGGTTCAACCTTTTTGCAGAACGAAGGTATTCAAGGTTTTTATGGTCCGTCAGTACCAGGAACGCATGTTTGGCTCCCTCCAGCCAATGCCTCCACTCTTCCAAGGCAAGCTTGACCGCAAGAAGTTCCCTGTCACCGATGGAGTAGTTGACTTCCGCCAGGCTGAGCTTGCGGGAGAAGAAGGCGCATGGATGGAGTCTACTTGGCGTCCCCTGCTGCTGTGACAACACCGCTCCCACTCCAGTTGTTGATGCATCCACTTCGACGATGAATTGTTTCTCTGGGTCTGGATGTACAAGTAAGGGAGCGGTGGTGAAGGCTTCTTTGAGCTGGTTAAAGGCGTTGGTGGCTGCCGGGGTCCAGGACAGAGACTTGGGCTTATTGCGGAGCAGGCTGGTAAGTGGATGGGCGATGGAACTGTAACCTTTGATGAATCGTCTGTAGAAGTTGGAGAATCCGAGGAAACGCTGGAGTTCTTTTATGGTGGTGGGTTCTGGCCAGTTGGTAATGGATTCCACCTTCCTCTCGTCCATCCGGATGCCACTGTGGTCGATGTTATATCCCAGGAATGAGACGGAAGGTTGGTGGAATGTACATTTCTCTGCCTTGAGGAACAGGTGGTACTGGCGAAGACGGGTGAGGACCTCCGCAACGTGTTGGCGATGTTCGGCCTGGCTCCGGGAGTATATGAGTATGTCATCGATGTAGACTAGGACAAAGCGGTGGAGAAACTCCCGGAGCACCTCATGAATGAAGTCCTGGAATACGGAGGGGGCGTTGACCAGTCCATACGGCATGACCAAGTATTCGTAGTGGCCAGTAGGGGTGATGAAGGCGGTCTTCCACTCGTCCCCCTCACGTATCCGGATGAGGTTGTACGCGCTGCGGAGGTCCAGCTTCGTGAACACAGTGGCACCACGGAGATGTTCCAGGGCCGCTGGGACGAGAGGAAGGGGATACCGGAATTTAACAGTTATTTTATTGAGTGAACGGTAATCAATACATGGCCGCAAGCCTCCGTCCTTTTTGGCCACGAAGAAGAAACTGGAAGCAGCAGGGGAAGTAGACGGCCTGATGTAACCTTGGGCGAGGGCTTCCTTGATGTAATCCTCCATGGCCTTCTCCTCCGGGATGGAAAGAGGGTATATCTTACCCTTTGGCACTGGTTCACCCGGAAGCAGGTCGATGGCACAATCCCATGGCTGGTGTGGAGGCAGCTTGGAAGCCCGTTGCGGGCAGAATACATCGCTGAAGGGGGCGTAACACTTGGGGATTTCGACGGAGCGTTGTTCAACTGGACTTTCGATGGACGTGGCGCAGAGAGAGAGGTCAGGTGAGGGAGAAGGTGGAACAGGCAGTTCCATCAGACAGCGAGTGAAGCAAGTGTCGCCCCACTTCAGGATTTCGCCCGTCTTTCAGGAGATGGTAGGGTTATGCTGCTCCAACCAGGGGCGCCCCAGAACCACGTCAGCGGTGGAATCCTCCAGAACCAGCAGATGAGCTTCCTCTTGGTGAAGTAGACCGACTTGAGGGGTCACAGGTCCAGCCACTGTGCGGACGCGCTTACGGCTCAGGGGTCGGCCGGTTATGGAGCAGATCTTGTAGATGGTCGGAGATGGAGTGGTCTTGATACGTAGGTGGTGACAGATGGCACCAGAGATGAAGTTGCCGGCGGACCCCGAGTCGATGAGCGCGACCACTGTAAGGGAGACATTGGCGGCAGTAAGATTGACGACAGTAGTGAGTGGTTTTAATTTTACGAGTAGCAGGAATAATGGCACTCACCAGGGGTCGCGGCGGTCGTGTGGGGCATGCAGCAATCACATGCCCCGGTTCACCACAATAGAGACAGAGACGAAGGGTTAGCCGGCAACGGCGTTCTTCAGAGGACAGACGAGAGTTTTCTACTTCCATGGGTTCCTGGGCTGGTTCTGGAGTGCTGACGGGTTCGGATCGGTAGAGTAGCATGTTGGAGAGGGACTGAGGTTCTAATCCTTGACGATAGGTTGTTATCAGGGCTTGTTCATTCCATCCACTGAGTGCTGCAAGCGTTCTGAATTGCAAAGCATAATCGTAAATGGACATTGATCCTTGTCTTAAATTATAAAGTTTCTCACCAGCTGAAGAATCCGTGATCGGTTTCCCGAACACTTCCCGGAAGTGGGAAATAAACGCCGAGTAGGCTTGGGTTACAGCGCCCCGCTGGGACCAGATGGAATCGGCCCACTTCAATGCTTTGCCGCTGAGCTGAGAGATGATGAACGCTATCTTTGAAGTGTCACTCGGGTACAGGTGCGGCTGCATCTCCAGGACCAGTGTGCATTGCAGCAGGAACCCGCTGCAATCCTCCGCCGATCCTGAGTAGGGCGCTGGTTTGGCCATGGGACTGGCGTACGGCGGCAATGAAGGAGGGTTGTTGGCTGTGGTGTTCGCTGGTGCTGGTGCAGGTGAAGGGATCGTGACTGGAGATGATGGCGGTGGATGGATGGTCAAAGTGCGCCGAAGCGCATCCACCAAATCCTGAAAGGGGTCGGGCTGGCTCATACTGGGTCTGCGGTGTTGGTCTGGTCTTCTGTTACAGTAGACAGGAGACAGACACAGATGTAACAGGTAACGGTTGCTTTATTTGACCACAGTAGAGCAGGGTGAAACACACAGGTAAGTGAACTGGTTGTAGATTGACTTGAGCAGGGAATATGAGGTATATTTACTGTCCTTTTCTTTCCAGGTAGATACACGCTGGAGCTTGGAGATCGCTGGAGAACTTGGGAGCTGACGGGAACACACTCACACAGCAGACGAGGCACACAGAGGTAAGAGACACGCTGGAGACAGGTGAGTATGCGAAGAGGAGTCCTTGAGGTAAGCATAACAATGAGGGTATGCGAATGAGACCGGACGTGGAGTGCTGTGTGTGTGTGTGTTATATAGTGCTGTTGATGAGTGAGGTGATGAGGTGCAGGTGGCGGTGATCAGTACTCTGGAGACTGTGAGCGTTGTGGTTGGGTGACGTTGGAACCTGACGTGTCTGTGACAGGTATCCTCTTTTGCTACATATTTTAATGGTTTAAATGTATACTATGAATACTATGTATATTATGAACTATCATTTAGCCTACTATGTGTTGTGTACCTAATGTGCCCTATACCATCAATAAATAAATTACATTTACATTTATTTCTGTATATACTGCATCAGTAAATATATCTTTAATACATTTATACAAATGCAGTACCATATCTTATCACATGTACATCTATGTTATGAAGTATTACTGGATAAGAAATTACATACAATTTGATATATAAGTAAATATATTTTCATATTTTTAATATAATTTTCAATATATGAAAGAGGCAATTCCTTATGTATTATTCCGTATTTATTATTATGTAATATATTTACACAGTATATTATTCTAGATATTTTTTAAAATATTTTTATTATGATTTTTACAGACATACAGAAAAAACAGACAACAGACAAACAGACCCTTCGTATAATAACAATCTTCGCAATGTGTAAAATAAAGCACAAAAAAGGGGAATTACCAGCAAATTAAAATATATATATATATATATATATATATATATATATATATATATATATATATATATGTATATGTATATATATGTGTGTATAAAATATGTCTGTAATTAAATATGGTAATTACAGAGTGTAATTACCATATTTATAGAAAATTACTGTTACAGATCTGGAATAACTGTAAGTCTTTTAGTCCTTGTGGCTCTTCAGAAAAGAAAAAAATGGTTCCCACATTTTGTCAAATTTTGCAGAGTTCCCAGAGATGGTATATCTCATTCTTTCCAGGTGTAAGGTGGAAGTGAGTGCAGTAAGCCAGTCAGAAAAGAGAGGCCTGACATTTTTCTTCCGCAACAACAGAATAACTTTCTTTGCTACAATCATTCCATATAGAACAGGTAACCGTACCTTCAAACTGAGAGACTCCAGCAAATCTGACCAGCCAAAAATTGCTATCATTGGATCGGGGAGTAAAAGACAATTATAAACCTTGGCAAGAAACTGGAAAATTTCTAGCCAAAAACTTGTACACAGTACCAGAAAAGATGTGCCAGGGTACCCTCAGCTGCTTTACACTTATCACATATGGGGGAGACGGATAGAATTTGCTAAGCTTTGTTTTACAATAGTGAAGTCTGTGTATTACCTTATATTGAATAAGTTGATGTCTTGAATTTTTAGAGCATGAATAAACAGACAAAAGGCATTTATCCCAGTCACTCTCGGAAATCTGAATCCCCAGGTCTTCTTCCCAAGCAGCTTTCAAATGAAGGGAGGAAAAGTCTGTTTCATCTTTAAAAGCATTAACGAATAAGGATATTAGGCCTTTAGAATTAGGAGAACTTGAGAATAAATCAAACATTTTACAATCTGAAAATTTGAAATATTATTTCGAGCATAGTTCCTGACCTGAAGATATCTGAAGAAATCTGGGAGACTGAATCTCTCACTGAGCTGAAAAAAGAAGGCAAAAGCCTTGTTAAAGTATAAATCTTTAACACTGAAAATTCCTTTGCTTTGCCATTCCTTAAAAACTTCAAATGCATGATTATAACAGATAGGAGTAAGTGGGGAAGTACTTGGTTACTTGTTTACCTTTCTAATTTGGTACCATATTTTGATAGAATTATTAAGGATTCTCTTTACTAAGCAGGGGTACTGAAAAAAGCAAAACAGAAAGAGAAGAGTGAAAGGCACTTTGTTCTATTGCTAGCCAGGGGGGAGTGTCTGCATGAACGATGCCTGGAAAAGAATCCTGCCAATACATTAAAATTCTGCAATTCGCTGCCCAATAATAATGACAAAAGCTAGGCAGACCGAGACCCCCTAAGTGTTTAGGTTTATACACATGAGTCTTAGATATACGAGCACTTTTGAAACCCCAGATGAAAGGCATAATAATGGAGTCAAGAGTTTTAAAGAAAGATTTGGGTAGGAAAAGGGGCACATTTTGAAAAAGATATAAAAATCTCGGAAGGCTCACACTGATGCGGCCAATCATTGATATAGGGAGGGATCTCCATCTTTCTATGTCCTGTTTCAAGTTATCTAGTATCACAAAAAAATTAAATTTAACTAAATCCTTTGGATTCTTGGGGACGACCACACCGAGGTATTTTATCATGTCCAAAGCCAGTTTAAAAGGCAGACTCTGCATGAAAACTGGATCTATTTTATTGCTGATGGGCATGAACTCGCTTTTTTTTGCCAGTTAACAGAATAACCTGAAAAGGTGCTAAATGAATTTAATAAATCCAACAGAGGGGGAACAGAGCGTACAAAAGAACGTCATTGGCATAAAGAGATATAACATGATCTACCTGGCCTATGCTTAAAGGTGGAATCTGCGGATGGTGTCTAATAGCAATTGCCAAAGGTTCTATGGCGATGGCAAACAACAGGGGTGAAAGTGGACACCCCTGTCGTGTGCCCCTGTGCAATTCAAATTGTGGCGATCTGTCAAGATTTGTTAAAACAGATGCGCATGGATGGTGGTACAACATACTGACCCAAGAAGAAAACTTATCTCCTAAATTAAATTCTCTAATAGTGGTTAAAATGTAATTCCATTCAACTTGATCAAAAGCTTTCTCAGCATCAAATGCAATAAAAGCCAATTTAAAGTGAGTTTTTTTGCTTAGAGTAAATTATATTTAAAAAAACGTCTGACATCGAAAAAAGAATATCCGTTAGGGACAAAGCCGACTTGGTCAGGGTGAATGATAGTTGAAATACATTTGTTTAATCTAGTTGCCAAAATTTGGGTGAACACTTTTAAATCAGTATTGAGAAGAGCAATTGGACGAAAAGAAGACACGTTGGTCTCATCCTTGTCTTTCTTAAGAAGTAAAGAAATATTGGCAAAGTAAAGAGAAGGAGGAAATTTCTGCTTACAAAAGGAATGATTGAACATCCGTAACATAAGGGGTGCTATTCTACCTGCATACCTAAAATTCAATACAAAAGCCGTCAGGGCCAGGAGCCTTCCAGTTAGGGAAAGCATGAAATGTATCCAGTATCTCTTGAATAATAATGTCGGCATTTAGCATTTCCTGATCAGCTTCACTTAATTTTGGAAGGGGAAGTGAATGAAGGAAGTCTTCAATTGTCTCTGATGATACAGAAGTCTTGGATTCATTCAAATCTGCATAGAATTCCATAAAGCGATTATTAATGTCCTTTGGATTACACAAGATTGTACCATCTTTGTCAGCAATACTATGAATTGATCTACTAGCATAGGAACCCCTTAACTGCCGAACTGATAGTTTATCTGGTTTATCCCCAATCTCGAATTCCAATTGGGTAAGACGGACATCTATTTCCTCTAAACGTTTATGTCTGAGTTTCTTTGCTGCTGACTCATAGGAAATTATACGTCCCCTCATCACTACTTTAAAAGTTTCCCATAACACTGAGTCGGAAACATCACCTTTGTCATTGATCTCAATAAATTTACCGGTGGGATGGTGTAGCCTCTAGATATCAACAATGTCCAGTGACTCAGCAAGATGTTTAATGACTGACATAGCGTTAAAAGATGGATCTGAGTGAACAGGAAATTTGTCCAAGACGGGGTCCAATATGCAATTGAAGTCGCCACCAACTATAAAGTGAGTATCGGTAAGAGAAGGTAGAAGATTAAATACCTTACGAAAAAAAGCAGGATCGTCGTAGTTAGGGCCATAAAGATTTAAAAAAAGTAAAATGTTTAGAGGCGATTAAGCTGGTGACAAGAATATAACGACCGTTAGGATCTGTTAACGTGGAAATATGTTTGAACGGAACAAAATTACGCAGTAATATTGCAACCCCTCTGGCCCTACATGAAAAAGTGGATTGAAATACATGGGAAATCCAATTACATTTTAGGCCATGTCCACACTAATACGTTTTTGTTTGAAAACGTATATTTTTCTCTCCGTTTTGGCCTTCCGTCCACACTGAGACGGCGTTTTAAGTCAACGAAAACATAGCTTTTGGAAAACGCTCTCCAAAGCGGATAAATTTGAAAACGCTGTCTTCGCGTCGTAGTGTGGACTGTGAAAACGGAGGCTTTTGAATACGATGACGCATTTTTAGTCATGTGATGCAGTCATATGACCAATTCAGCCAAGACACGTCTCCCAGTCTACATTCTCGCTTGCTTTGGCCACTTTATACTCCTGTGTTACTCGCAGCAACAACTCCACCACACTGTCGGTCCATTTAAAAAACTCAGTGCCTTTCCTCGACATTGCCTCAAAGTTTCAAAGAGCCGGAAAGTAAATAAACGCCTAGCGGGAATGACGCAGGTCGAAGCTTTACTCATGCGCAGTAGGGGGATGTAAGTGTTTTCATACGTTTCAGTGTGGATGAGCAACTTTTGGAAAACGTTTGAAAATGATAGTGTGGACGCGGAGCGTTTTTAGACGAAAACTCCGTTTTCAAATATATCCGGATTAGTGTAGACGTAGCCTTAGGCGCTTCTGTTCACCATGCTTAATGTGCGTCTCCTGTAGGAAAATTATGTCAGCTGAAATGGAGTGTAAATACGAGAACACTTTAGCTCGCTTCACCTGTCTATTCAAGCCGCACACATTCCAGCTAGCTAAAGTAATATCGCCTCCTTGTGGTGAAGTTATTGTATGTGCCATTTTACAAAATATATCAATTTAGCTGCAGAATCGCACAGATAAAATGAAGGGTGAACAATAATAAACAATAAACACAAACTACGTCCTCCCACCCCATCCAAGCCGCTTCCCCGAACCAAGCGGCGTAAAAAACCCATATATACTGTGGAGCCGAAAAGTAACATAAAGTGTAGCAGTATTACAAAATTACAAAACCAATAAAACAAAGCAAAAAATAGGAAAATACCTGAGAATGAACTGCACCTCAAATCCCTTTAAATATTTACATATGAAGAAAAAGACAAGTTAGTCATCAAATCAATAAACACTAAGAATGCCCTGTCATGTATTGTGCTCTTAACATAACGTTAGATGAAAGAAAAATATATCGATCAAACTGACCTGCGCCAGCTATGATATAGTACTCATGAAGGCCCCGCAGACGGTATGACCAAACACATAAAAGTCAAAAGACTTGCCAAACAGTCTGACTGCTAAAAACATTTATGCAGACTGTGCAGAGTTGTCCTCGACTGTGACAGAGTCAGCAAAGGCTTGAGCCTTCTCGGCTGAGTCAAAAACATGTTTAGTTGAGTTGTGAGTCACGAGAAGGCGAGCAGGAAAGAGCAACCCATGTCGCTGTTATAAAATTATTTGTCAGAGTATTGTCACTTAATGACATTTTAATGACAAGTTCAATTTGTACCACTGTACTTGAGGTCAAGATACATATTTATGACACTATTATAATGGCCTCATGACAGCCAATGTCAAAACCAACCACATGACAGTTTAATGTAATGTTAACCCATAAAGCTAAATGGTGTCAAGTTGTCATGACAAAGACACTGACAGGTTATGATGTGTTGGTTTATGTCAAGTTGTCATAACTCGGACATCTCAAACAATGTCATCTTTGCATTAAAAATAACATCATTGAGCGAATGACACTTAATGACAGTTGTCATAAACATTCATAAAACCTCCTTCATATTCATGACACGTGTCATGTCATGATTATGAAGGTGTCATGTCAGTCTCATGCACACCCCTTCAAGTAAAGTGTTACCGTTTTTTTCTGCTGTAACAAACTAGTACAAATGACTGAATCTATCATTTTCTTGTCTGATTTTGATTCTAAGGATGTTATACTTGACTGCACTGTTTTACTACTTTGTCTTCTGGGTAAATTTCATCTTTACAAAGCCAGAATTATCCACTGTAAACCCAATTTTAGTTTTTACTTAATTTAAGAAAATGTCAAAACATTTAAAATCAAAGGTGTCGGAAATGTTTAACATCCTTGAATTTGTTGTAAAGAACCTTTAAATTTATAATTTAATTTACATTGACGAAATGTAATACTGTGTTGATTTAATTATTATAATCTTTTGTGATGTCCGTATGCCCCCTATTTTATTGCATTTTTTCTATATGTATACTTAATGTACAATTCAAAAAGAAAATTGTGTTTCAATTTAGATGGACACATGAATGAACTTGTACAACCTTTTTAGCATATTGTTTGTATCTTATTTGTATCTTTTTATTCATTTTAATAATACAAAGATTATCTGGTAAAACAGATTTCTATGCACTTTTGTGATTTTAGACAATGCTGTGTCTGAACAGGACTTTTATTTTGGAGTGATGACATGACGTCATGAGACTGCGCCGAACTCCTGCATCTGCTGTGATTCTGCTGAAGAAAGGTTTGTTTTAAGAATTTAATCTGTCTAAATCTATAGAAACAGTTCAATGAATTATATATTTGTTTTTTTAACAAGCGATGTGAAATGAGTTAATTTACTATTTAATGTATTTATTTATCTAACTGTAATGAAGGATATTTGTGTGAGTAAAACTCATCCACTGATGAGAAACAGTAAACCTGCGTCTCATTTCTCTCTATATATATCATAAATCAGTTTATCATGAACACGAGTTCAGTCTCTGGAGAGTCATGATGGAGAAACTGAACTTTTCAACTCCGAGTCAATTGAATCAAACACTTTGAGAAATGATTCAGTGAATCACAACACGTGCTGCTCAAACAGTGAACATGAACGAGAACAACAAACACTAACAAACTAATCATGTTTTCTTCAAAGAGTAATCATTTAAATATTATCTATAATTCATTAAAATACCAAGTGTAGATCATAAATGCCTACATATAAAGTGTTTATTATAATGTTAGTTTTCAGTGTTTTTGTCTAAACCATTAACTCTGTTAATTCTCTTCTTAAAGATGGCGTTTATTAAAGAGGAAGAGAGTGAAGACATAAAGATGGAGTTTATTAAAGTTGAGACTGAAGACATGAAGATTGAAGAAACATTCAGTGTGAAACATGAAGATATTGAGGAACAAACAGGTTGGTTTTATTCTCTAAGCTGAACTCAGTCATTTGATCATTATTAAAATGTCCAGATCTACAGAAATAGAGAATATTTTGTGCAACATTAAACTCAATATCTTCTTCTGAATAGAGAACAATGGAAAAGTAAAGAAGTTTTTCTGTTCATGCTCAAAAGTTCTGTACTATCATTTTAACATACTTTAACATAGCAGTAATTGAACATTAAAGTAAAAGTTCACCCAAAAATGAAAATTATCCCATGATTAACTCATCCTCAAGCCTTCTTAGGTGTATATGACATTCTTCTTTCAGACGAATGCAATTATTGACCTTATTCTGAATAAGACAATATTATGATTAAGGTGTTTACATGAGTTGCTTTTAGAATATTCCTTTCATGTTCCCGTTTTACATGTTATAGAACATAGATCGATTAACATCACATGTTCTCTACAGAATTTCACATATCACCGCACGGTTCATCTTCACTATGGTACCATATACAGTTTTGGGTGTTTCATTTTTAATTTTACGAAAATGGATACGGAGCCCCGCATATGAATGCAAGAAAAAATAAATAAATTGTGTGCATAATTTACTAATTCGTTCACTTGATCATGTGCATGATTTATAAATCGAGGGAACAAATTAGTAAACCATGCGCACAATTTAGTAAATGGAGGGAATGAATTAGTGAATCTTTCGCACGATTTAGCCTACAATTTATTTTCCCTCTCATGTGTGGGGCTTTGTAAATAGACGATGGTGGATACAAATTCTCCAGCAACAGGCCTCCTATGCACTTTAATTTGGCAACATTTCATTCATGCCACCTTTACAAACTCTGAGGTACTAGATGAGAGATGAGGTGAGAGGAATTTGATTTGTGGCTTCTTGCTTGAAGCTTGCTCTCTGGTTGACCACTGCCATGTGTGTATTATGTGTCCTGTAGCAAAGTGCGGCAAAAACTCCCACATGACGTTAAAGGGATAGTTCACCCAAAAATGAAAATTTGATGTTTATCTGCTTACCCCCAGTGCATCCAAGATGTATGTGAATTTGTTTCTTCAGTCGAACGCAAATTATGATTTTTAACTGCAACCGCTGCAGTCTGTCAGTCAAATAATAGCAGTGGATGGGAACTTCTAATATAAGAGTAAATAAAACTTGCTTAGACAAATCCATATTAAACCCTGCGGCTCGTGACGACACATTGATGTCCTAAGACACGAAACGATCGGTTTGTGCGAGAAACCGAACAGTATTTATATCATTTTTTACCTCTAATACACCACTATGTCCAACTTCCTCCAAATGTCTAGAACCGGCCCTGACTTTAGTGATAAATCACATGATAGCGCTGACAACAAGTTTCTGCATTCCTCTCTGTGGAAAGTATTAACAGGATTAAAAAAATGAAATAACCGACATGGGAAAATTACATTGGTTAGAGGTTCAGAATTTTGGTTTTGATTACTTTTCGATTAATCGTCCAGCCCTACATGAGTGCCGCGTTTTTAAGACGGTGTGTCAAGTTAAAAGAATTTCAACTTTTACATGCAGCACCACTTATCAATGTCAGTTCCAAAACAGTGGACCAATCAGAAGAACTGGATCAGTTCGCCGCTCTCAAGCAGCTCTGTTCTACATGCCTTTTCCTTCTGCAGCTGCAGTTGGAAAATAAAAGAGCATAATCTCTAATGAGCATGATGATTATGATGATGATTATTGTTTATTTCGAGCAATAGTAACATAAAGCAATAGAAGCATTTGATTATACAAGGTAAGTTCACCTTACATAAACAACATAATCAATTGCTCGAAACGGAGTGGGAAGAAGTCAAACTTATTTAAACCCACCCCGGTCTGTTACAAATTAATAGAAATACAAAAACAAAAGTAGATGCTTCCTTAATTATTAATGTTATCATATCTCTCATGTATTTATACACATATGGAGAAGAAAAACAAAAAAAACAAAAACAAACATATCTCAATACACTCATATATTACCACAGGTAACAATTATAGTAATACCAACAATGGTAACCACAATACCAACAAGGTAAGACACACAGCCAATAAATACATTAACAGACAATTAAGCCCCGCCGTCCTTGTACTGTGAAAAAACCTTCTGTTTATATAGAGTTTTAAACTGGCGAATGCTTTGACATTGTTTGTATTCGAGCCCCAGACCATTCCATAATTTAACCCCACATACAGACACACAAAAACTCCTCCTGGTAGTTCTGACCATTGGTATTAAAAAGTTCCCATAGCCCCTCGTACTGTACAGCCGCTCTCTATGCGTGAATAACTTTTGTATGTTAACAGGTAATAGATTATGAAATGCTTTAAATAAAAATTGTGCGCTGTTAAATTTAACAAGATCCTGTATTTTTAATAACTTTGATTTGAGAAAAAGTGGATTTGTGTGTTCAAGATATTCAGCTTTGTGTATAGTACGTATAGCCCTTTTTTGTAAAATAAAGAGTGACTGTATTGAATTATTATAATTGTTCCCCCATATTTCAACACAGTAGCTTAAGTATGGTAAGATCAGGGAACAATACAGGGTATGGAGTGCAGTATTATCAAGAACATATTTGGCTTTATTTATTATTGCAAGGCATTTGGAGACTTTGTTTTTTATGTGTCTGATGTGAGTTTTCCAAGTTAATTTATTATCTATTGTGACACCTAAAAATTTTATTTCAGAGACATGTTCAATTTGTATCCCATCTATCTCAATGGGCTTTTTCGAGTTATTTTTATAATTACCAAATAATATGGCTTTAGTTTTATTCAAGTTTAGAGATAATTTATTGCTATCCATCCATTTTTTAATATTCCTTAGTTCAGTATTTACAACATTAACAAGCTTATCATAACTGTCATCACAATAGAAAATATTAGTATCATCTGCAAACAAAACACACTTAAGTAATTGTGAAACATTAAATATATCATTGATGTACAAGTTGAATAATTTTGGGCCCAATACCGACCCCTGAGGAACACCACAAGAAATTGCACAACAGTTAGATGAGAACTCACCCATCTGCACATACTGTATTCTGTCACTTAAATAGCTTTTTACCCATTTTCCAGCCACCCCACGTATCCCATACCTTTCTAACTTCTTGAGTAGTATAGTGTGATTAATAGTGTCAAAGGCGTTTTTCAGAACAATGAATATTCCAATAGTAATTTTTTTTATTATCCAGTGCATTTGATATTTCTTCTATTGCATCAATTATAGCCATTGATGAAGATCGTTTGCTTCTGAATCCATATTGACTTTCGTTAATCAGTTTATAATTTTCAACAAATTTTTCTAATCGAATATTAAAAATTTTTTCAAGAATTTTTGAAAATTGAGGAAGCAGTGAAATCGGTCTGTAATTAGTAAAGTTATGTTTATTTCATTTTTAAATATTGGTATAACTTTTGCAATTTTCATTTTCTTGGGAACACAGCCATTTTGAAGTGACAGATTACAGATGTGCGTTAGAGGTGCTTTAATATTATTTATAACTTTTTTAATAGGGCCATATTGATGGAGTGACAGTCCATAGAATATTTATTTTTAGACTTTTGAACAATATCCATTACTTCTTTCTCACTAACTGGTGAAAGAAAGATAGAATTAGGATTTTTTTCAGTTTTTCCAATATTATGCTCTATATGTTCATCTGGGATTCTTTCTGCCAAGACAGGACAAATATTTACGAAAAATGTATTGAAGCTATTAACGACTTTATCCATATTGTGAAACTCATCATTTGAATCAACAAAATATTCTGGGTATGTTTTTTGTTTTAAACCTTTTTTGAGAATGCCATTTAATACATCCCATGTTCCTTTTATATTGGTTTTATTCTCAGTTAATAATTTCTTATAATATAATATTTTGGCTAATCTTATTACATCAGTTAATTTGTTTATGTACAATTTATATCTAATCTCAGCTTCTTTTAGTTTTCAATTTAATGAACGATTTATAAAGATAATTTTTCTTTTTACATGCATTTTGTACACCTTTAGTCATCCAGGGACATTTTGAATATTTCTTCTGTTTGCTATAAACTGAAATGGGGCAGTGCTTATCATATAATGATGTGAATATTTCTAAAAAGTTATTGCAAGCTCTGTCTGTATCGATTGCTCCATAAATGGAGCTCCAGTTTTGCACTCCCAGGTCATCATTAAATGCATTAATTGCTTCTTGAGTTTGTAATCTTTTGCAAGTCACATTACAGATTTCATTAGTTTTAGAAACATTATAGTCATATATGGAAAAAACAGGTAAGTGGTCTGTAATATCACAAAGAAGCAGCCCGTTTGTTATGTTATTTGTCAAATTATTTGTAAAAATGTTATCAATTAAGGTTGCACTGTGTGATGTGATTCTACTAGGTTTTGTAATTGTTGGGAATAAAGACATAGAGTACATTCTTTCAATGAATTCATCAGTCAATTTATGTTTGTTTGGATTTAAAAGGTCAATATTAAAGTCCCCACAGATGAATATAGGTTTATTGTTAACAGCTGAAAACAGTTTCTCCAACTCTTCATTGAAAATATCAACACTTGATCCAGGTGATCTATAAACACAACTTATAATAATGTTTTTTTTCTTTCCATTATTGATCTCTATTGTTAAGCATTCCATTACATTATCAAATGCTGTTGACATATTGATCAGAACAGAATGTTTTATAGTTTTGTGCACATAGAGCGCAACCCCGCCTCCTATTTTATTTTGTCTGTTTACGTAATGGAGATCATAATCATCTATTTCAAAGTCAATTCCTTTCTCTTGATTGAACCAGGTTTCAGATATAGCTATAACACTGAAAGGATAAACAAAATTTTGTATATATTCTCTTATTGCATTGAAATTCTTATACATACTTCTACTGTTAAAATGGATAATGGACAATTTGTCCTTGGTAATGCAATTATTGTTATACTGTTCATTTGTATAGTAATTGCAGTTATTATTTATGTACGAAAGAAAATTGTTGTCGGGATCAATATCAGTCTCTACATCATGCATATTGTACTCGTGTTCAATTGCATCCAAGTCCAGTTGTTGGAGTTCTTCAATTCTCTGCAATAGATCTGTCTCTGTATAATTTTCCTTTTGGCTAACTGTATGTAGCTCAGTGTTCATTCTAATAGTATAAGTCAGATGTTACCTTATTTGTTTCCAGATGGCTGATGTACATTATGATTACTGATACTTGTCCAACTCCTCTATATTCCTTACTGTGAGAATTTTCGCCTCCTCAGGAGACCCATTTAACTTGATGAAGATTTTGCAATTTGTTACCCATGTATGTTGGATTTTTCGTTGTTTCTTGAGGTATCTTGCTTTCCTGGCTATTTCAGCATTCTTTTTTATTAAATGTTCATTTATATATATATTCGTCCCTTTGAGTTTGCGGCCTTGTTTTAGCAATGCCGTCTTGTTTTTCCTGTTAACAAATCTCAGAATAACTGCTGATCTGTCGTTATTGATCCTTTTGGGTAAAGGGTGGCATGCTTCAATGCAATCCAGGTCCAGCTCTACTCCTTTGCTCTGCAGAAAGGCTGCCACTTGTTGCTCCACTGAGCGTACCTCCTCCTCCCCTGGGTCATTAACGTTGACCGCAGATACCGCGTGTGCGTACGAGTGTGGTTTGATGGGAATATCGGTGATGAGCAAATCATTCACCCGGGAGTACTGCTCCAGATCGTCCACCCTCCGTTCAAGCTCCGCGATCCGTTTATCCTTTTCAATGTTTTGAAGGCGCAGCTGTTTAACCTCCTCCAATAACTCCACAAGCCGGTTCTGCTGCGTCTTCACAGTAGTCATCTCCTCAGTTAGGAAATCGAGAGACTTCTTAATGTCGTCGACTTCCTCACTCTGCGTGTACTTTTTTGGCCCCATTTTCGTTGAAGCGCCAGTCAGCTGTTCGTGTTTACAAACCACGATAGTTTAATCCAGCATTCTAGTTTTTAATCCAACATTCCTCTCGCGCTAGTTACTCACGCTTGCTACAACCAGTAACCGGAAGCAGACAGGACAGGCAGACAGGCTACAACCAGTAACCGGAAACTCGAGCAGATCTCTCGCGCCGTTGTATCAACGTCCCTTTGCACATGGATGACGGGCACAGTGAGTGCATGCAATGTCTGGGCAAGTTCCACACAGAAGCCACGCTCACTGAAATGACCTGCTCTTATTGCAAGAGCATGAGTGTAGCCTCCTTGTGCTCGCGGACAGCGTTCTTTTCAGAATGCGACTCTGTCCCTCACGCCCTCACATTTTTCATCCTCCCAGGAGACCTCTCAAACCCATCCTCGACTTCAGATATTATAATCAGGCCCTGATGGCCATGCAGTTTGAAAAAGGCTTCAGTAATCAGAGAAAAAGAAGTTTCCCCCTGTAGCGTCTTGTTTTAGAAAGACAAATGATGCAGTTCTCATTCCATATCTAAGGGAACCGAGGTTACATTAGTAACCTAGTACTTTCATTATGTAGTTACTCTGGTTTTACTTCAAAAACCATAGTAAAACAATGGTTATTTTGTAGTTACTATGGTTTTACTACAAAAACATCTCGGTTATGTATATAACCTTAGTTCCCTAAATAGGGAACGAGACGCTGCGTAAATCGCTATGGGAACGCCTCTGCGTGATGTCGTCGTGAAGCACGTATGCAATCTGTCCAATCAGGAGACGGAACGTCATAGGCAGGTGACGTCACTGACCAGGAACCATAAAGCCAGCCCAAAAACACTGTCATTCAGCTTCTCAAAGTCTGAAGCAAGTCGCTCTTGGGCATGCAGGGAGTATGGCAAGGTTACGCAGCGTCTCGTTCCCTATTCAGGATGTCTGCTCCCACATTCAGGTATCCCGGGATGTAAACTGCTCTGAGGGATAGCAGTTTCCCTTGGGACCACAGAAGAATCTGATTCGCCAGTTTGTAAAGCGGGCGTGATCTCAGACCCCCCTGGTGATTTATATACGAGACTACTGATGTGTTGTCTGTTCTGACTAACACATGTTTGTCTCTGAGGTCTGGGAGGAAGTATCTCAAAGCTAGAAATACCGCCATCATTTCTAGACAATTTATGTGCCAAGTGAGATGATGGTCCTGCCACAGACCCCGTGTCGAGCGACCACTCATGATCACCCCCCAACCCATGAGGGATGCATCTGTCGTTAGCGTGATGCGGCGACTGAGAGCCCCCAGCACAGGTCCCTGGGATAGAAACCAAGGTTGCTTCCATATGTCTAGTGCACGTAAGCATCGCCGCGTGACTCTGATCATACGAAACGGATTCCCCCTCGGTGAGAACCCCTTGGTTTTGAGCCACCACTGCAGTGGTCTCATGTACAGCAGGCCGCAAGGTATAACGTTGGACGCTGCTGCCATCAGACCTAACAGTCTCTGGAACTGTTTTACACTGAGTGACTGGCCTTGCCTTATGTCCGAGACAGTATTGAGGATTGATGATATTCGAGCCGGAGATAAACGGACTTTCATAATCACCGAATCCCATACCACGCCCAGATAAGTGGTTCTCTGTGCAGGAGAAAGCACACTTTACTTTGCGTTTAGTCTCAACCCCAACTTTTCCATATGAGTTAGAACAACACCTCGATGTTGAACCGCCATCTGCTCTGATTGAGCGAGAATCAACCAATCGTCTATGTAGTTGAGAATGTGGATGCCCTGCATGCGCAAGGGCGTCAGCGCCGCATCTACACACTTGGTAAAAGTTCGGGGTGACAAGGCTAGGCCGAAGGGGAGAACCGGATATTGGTATGCTTCGCCCCCGAAAGCAAACCTCAGGAATTCTCTGTGATGTGGAGGGATTGACACATGGAAATACGCATCTTTTAGATCTATCATCACAAACCAATCCTCGGATCTGATTTGTGACACGACATGCTTTATTGTCAGCATTTTGTACTTGAGCCTTGCTACTGTTCGATTCAATTGTCGTAGATCTAAAATCGGACGTAATCCTCCATCTTTCTTTGGCACAATGAAGTAACGGCTGTAAAAGCCTGACTCCCTGCTGGGAGGAGGGACCCTCTCTATAGCCTCCTTTCGCAAGAGCGTCTGAACCTCTTGTGCCAGCACCAGAGCCTGCTCGGGGTCTACCACTGTGGCTAGAACCCCTTTGAATCGGGGTGGGCGTGTTCTGAACTGAATCGCATACCCCTTTTCTATAGTTCGCAGGACCCACTGAGATACTTTTGACAGATTTTTCCACTCTGACAAAAAATCTACTAAGGGCACCGTATGATGAGGTGAACACTGTTTGTCTCCGGAGGGGACCACCCTCAGGATCCTGACCGCCCCTCTGACGTCAGGATCTCTTAGACGAAGCCCTCTTAGCAGCAATGACGGCCCTCAGATCCCAACTCCTCGGAGGGGGAGCACGGGTAGCAACACTCTGCTTCTGGTGTTGTCTGTATTGCGAGGAGCTCGTACTCGGCTTCTGCTGCTCTCGCCCGGCAGCAGAAGGGATTTGGCCGCGTGCGGAGAGAGATGGTCCGCAAGTGTCTCTTCCGCTCTTGGCATCGCCCCATACCTGTGTCTCCTCATTCTAGCCACGTTGCTGTAAATAGAGGTCTGAGGTGTGTAGACACGGGTAGATACCGGCTTCTTCCACGACCTCGACACCTCAGTGTGGAGGTCGGGAAAAAATGGTAGCGCCCGACGTGGAGGCTGAGCAGACCTGGATGGCAAGAAGCGTTCGTCAAGCTTGCTTCTCACCGTCTGCTCTTGCTTTTCGGCCGGCCAATCGATGCTCAACTTGGCCACAGCACGAGAAAGCACCTCCATGAGCTCCTCGCTCGCGGGAGACTGAAGTGACGAATCCTCAGACTCTCCCGTGGCCACGCTAACAACATCCAGCTCCTCAGAACTAGACGCCATTAACGTGACCGTATCCCCCGGAGCGGAAGAAACCGCAAAGCGTGCTTCCGGCCTCCGGATGGATACACTGCCAGATGCACCAGTTGAAGGCAGAGATAAGGCATGGCCCGTCTCTAACCCCTCTGATACATCCATCTGCGAACCCCAAGACATAAGGCGCCGCCCTGCCTCGGCAGAAGCAGGACCCGAGCCCTGGGGAACACGAACCGAGCCACTCTCCTCGAAGAGAGCTTGGCGGGAGCGCAGCATTCTCAGCGGCAGCTGATCACAATGCACACAAGCAGCCCCCTCAAGAGCTGCCTGGGCATGGTGCACTCCCATGCAAACAACACACATTTCACGCGAGTCCCCGTCCGGGATAAAACGCGGACAAGGGTGCACGTACTTCCTGTATAGCTGCTCGCTCGCCATGGTAATACTTTTCAAAGTAGACAGACAAAGGTAAATAAGACAGACAGATCACACGGAGCGCTTGCTGAAGACACAGAAGCTGAATGACTGTTTTCGGGCTGGCTTTATGGTTCCTGGTCAGTGACGTCACCTGCCTATGACGTTCTGTCTCCTGATTGGACAGATTGCATATGTGCTTCACGACGACATCACGCAGAGGCGTTCCTATAGCAATTTACGCAGCACTAGTGCCCTTGAAAGGGAACTATAGTTAAACTATGGTTATTGTAGTAAAACCATAGTTTTACAATAAAATCATGGTTACTACAAAAAACATGGTTGAGTTTCATAAGGGTGAGCGTTTGGATACTGATTGTTAGAAGGCAGCTGTCTGATTCTGTCTGAGTTGAAGAACAGGAACGGTATGTGTAACACTAGCATCATATTATTAGCTGTTTGATAACGTAGTCAAGCAAAAGGCTAATCATATTAATTCATATTAATTAATGACAAGGGCTGTGCCAAGTGTGTGAGCGCATAGGGGCTTGTGCTAAGTAACAGCTGACTTGAAATAAAGCCAATAAAGATCATTTTTTTGTCCTTCGAAATATTTTAAAACTATAAAATATACAAACCCAATTCCAAAAAAGCTGGGACACTGAACAAATTGTGAATAAAAACAGAATGCAATGATGTGGAAGTTTCAAATTTCAACATTTTATTCAGAATACAACATAGATGACATATCAAATGTTTAAACTGAGAAAATGTATCATTTTAAGGGAAAAATTAGTTGATTTTAAATTTCATGGCATCAACACATCTCAAAAAAGTTGGGACAAGGCCATGTTTACCACTATGTGGCATCCCCTCTTCTTTTTATAACAGTCTGCAAACGTCTGAGGACTGAGGAGACAAGTTACTCAAGTTTAGGAATAGGAATGTTGTCCCATTCTTGTCTAATACAGGCTTCTAGTTGCTCAACTGTCTTAGGTCTTCTTTGTCGCATCTTCCTCTTTATGATGCACCAAATGTTTTCTATGGGTGAAAGATCTGGACTGCAGGCTGGCCATTTCAGTACCCGGATCCTCCTCCTACGCAGCCATGATGTTGTAATTGATGCAGTATGTGGTCTGGCATTGTCATGTTGGAAAATGCAAGGTCTTCCCTGAAAGAGACGACATCTAGATGGGAGCATATGTTGTTCTAGAACTTGGATATAACTTTCAGCATTGATGGTGCCTTTCCAGATATGTAAGCTGCCCATGCCACACGCACTCATGCAACCCCATACCATCAGAGATGCAGGCTTCTGAACTGAGTGCTGATAACAACTTGGGTTGTCCTTGTCCTCTTTAGTCCGGATGACATGGCGTCCCAGTTTTCCAAAAAGAACTTCAAATTTTGATTCGTCTGACCACAGAACAGTTTTCCACTTTGCCACAGTCCATTTTTAATGAGCCTTGGCCCAGAGAAAACGCCTGTGCTCCTGGATCATGTGTAGATATGGCTTCTTTTTTGACCTATAGAGTTTTAGCCGGCAACGGTGAATGGCTCGGTGGATTGTGTTCACCGACAGTGTTTTCTGGAAGTATTCCAGAGCCCATGTTGTAATTTCCATTACAGTAGCATTCCTGTATGTGATGCAGTGCCGTCTAAGGGCCCGAAGATCACGGGATATGGTTTTCTGGCCTTGACCCTTACGCACAGAGATTGTTCCAGATTCTCTGAATCTTTGGATGATATTATGCCCTGTAGATGATTATAACTTCAAACTCTTTGCAATTTTTCTCTGATTGGTGATCCTCTGCCCATTTTGACTTCTGAGAGTCACTGCCACTCTGAGAGGCTCTTTTTATACCCAATCATGTTGCCAATTGACCTAATAAGTTGCAAATTGGTCCTCCAGATGTTCCTTATATGTACATTTAACTTTTCCGGCCTATTACTGCTACCTGTCCCAAATTTTTTGGAATGTGTAGCTTTAAAGAAATCCAAAATGAGCCAATATTTGGCATGTCATTTCAAAATGTCTCACTTTCAACATTTGATATGTTATCTATATTCTATTGTGAATAAAATATAAGTTTATGAGATTTGTAAATTACTGCATTCCTTTTTTATTCACAATTTGTACACTGTCCCAACTTTTTTGGAATCGGGTTTGTAGCTAAAACAATATTGCTCTGAGCGTGTGCGTGTGACCGTGATTCATGTGCATATTCAGTCAGTGTGGAATCACACGTCAAGTTCTGAGAGAGATATTCAGTCCATTATAAATTCGAGAGCAGTCCAAATGTTTTGCAAAGGCGTTTTACCAATTCATATTCGATTTAAGCATCAGAATATATGAGCAGTTCAGTTGCAGAGCTGTTAAACTGAATATACGAAGCGAAGCAAGCTTTTTTATTAAATATCCACAACACAAACAACAAATTGCTCATATCCAATAAAATAAGTATTTTTATTGTTAAAACCGCCTCCTGTGAGGCCCATGTGAAAGTGCGCACACACATACACACCTTATTTACATTTAATTCACACTTTAATTCATCCTCTCTAATCTACATGTAGCCTATACTGGTGATTATACTGGATTTAATACAGATCACTGTTTTGATATCTTAAATATGAGATGATTCTGTATTATGATGATAACCCTACTTTGTGCTGCTCTTTATTTCGAAAGGTTTTATGATCATTGTCTCTTCTGATTTAATTTCACTACTGCAATCAATGTACTTTATTAGAAAATCAAACTTTCAGTTCATATATATTATATTGATTTAGCAGCAGTAGTTGATGAAGATGAGTCTCATTAGTGTTTGTTTTTGTATTATTGGTGTTTTATCCATGTCTTGTTGTGAAAAATAACAGTATTGTCTTTCAGTAGAGCAGTTTATAGGACTTCAATAATGTATTTCTATCATCAAACACTCAGAATAAAGTGAGATGATCTGCTAATGATCTGAATGTCTTGTTGAATGAGTGTTGATAGTCTGAGGATCATCAATATTAACAGAGAAACTGCTGAAAACACTCTTTATTTCATGTCAATAGTTCCTGTTTTCACCTAATTTATTATGCTGATGTCTTCAGATCTGCTGTAAATTGACACTTAAAGCTCATTTCATTGCTGTCAACAGACTGAGGGGATTTGTGGACCTCTAACATGAACAATTATTTTTGTTTTTGTGCTTTTAACTGTTTTCTTACAGTTCTTTACTACTTTTCTGGATACCTGTCAACATTTTAATGGAGAAACAGAATGAAGTTCTGAATTAGCATCAGTTGCTTTACGATAGACCAATTTAATTCTTAATTAGTGCTTAGTTTATGGGTGAAATACAAAAAGTGGATAATATAGCACAAAAAATAATTAATTGAAAAAGAATCTGTTACACTAAATGATGATGTCACATTAAAACATTTTGTTTTCCAAAAAGTAATTTAAAACATTAAATTCTTCTGCTCATTTAGAGAAACAGTTAAACTATGAAATGATACATAATGTTAATTTTTAAAGGTGCCATTGAATGTTTTTTTACAAGATGTAATATAAGTCTAAGGTGTCCCCTGAATGTGTCTGTGAAGTTTCAGTTCAAAATACCCCATAGATTTTTTTAAATTAATTTTTTAACTGCCTATTTTGGGGCATCATTAACTATGCACCTATTCATGCTGCGGCCCCTTTAATTGCTCACGCTTCCCGCCCTTGGAACTCACGCTTGCCTTAAACAGCATAAACAAAGTTCACACAGCTAATATAACCCTCACAGTGGATCTTTACCAAATGTTCATCATGCAGCATGTCTAATCGCGTAAGTATAGTATTTATTTTGGATGTTTACATTTGATTCTGAATGATTTTGAGGCTGTGCTCAGTGGCTAAAGCTAACATTACACACTGTTGGAGAGATTTATAAAGAATAAAGTTGTGTTTATGAATTATACAGGCTGCAAGTGTTTAAAAATGAAAATAACGACAGTCTTGTCTCCGTGAATACAGTAAGAAATGATGGTAACTTTAACCACATTTAACAGTACATTAGCAACATGCTAACAAAACATTTAGAAAGACAATTCACAAATATCACTAAAAATATCATGATATCATGGATCATGTCAGTTATTATTGCTCCATCTGCCATTTTTCGCTATTGTCCTTGTCCTTGCTTGCTTGCTCATATGTTTGTCAATTTTCTATACAGAGGAGTTATATTTATTTAATATTCATTGTCATCACTATGAGCGCTGGTGTTTCCAATTCATACTTGCAGACAGAGGGCGCTCTTTGTGCATTTTTAGTCCACAAATTCATCTAAAGAAGAAGAGGCTATTCCATGAATGGTGTTTTCAATTCATACTGCAGCCGGAGGGCGCTAAAGAAACAAAAACTCATCTAAAATTCATCTATAGAAGAAAAGAAAACAGGAACTAACTGCATGTCTTCTAGAGCTCGCTAACCATGACTTTTACATCCAGATAAACACTTTTCAAGACAATAAATACATGATTGAGACGATGTATGCATGTGTTGCCTCTGAATTTGCCTCTGAATAATGCTCGTTCTGTGGGCGTAGCTGAATTAGTGGGTAATGAGCTGAATCACGGACTTCTGACATGGCTCTCTTTTCATACAGATTACATAAACACAGAATGTTTGTTTTCAATTTGACTTGCACGATTTAAAACCTGACATTTCAACGTTTTGTGACATAAGTCTGATTTTTTTGTGATTAGTATTCAATAAGTTACAGTTCATTTTCTGAGAACAATCAGATTGGACTTCGTTCAGAGGGAGACGAGAGATCACGCATCATGTTAGTTTTCTTTATTTTACGAAAAGCACAACATTTTGTTTTTACTCTGAGTGTATACAAATAAAAGAAGATATTCTATAGTTTCAATTGATATATTACTTATGTCTCTATGACAAAAAATGACGGAGTATTTTAAGTCTGTTTTGCTGCAATGTGAAAAAAAACCTGCAAAACGCGCCAGCGCGTTTTCAGACCTCAGAGAGTTAAATTACTTTTTTTCTCTCATTTCAGACCTGATGGAAGAAAGCAATGAGAGTGAAGAACTAAAGACATTTCTAAAGAAAAGAGCCAAGAAATCTTTCACCTGCACTCAGTGTGGAAAGAGTTTCTCAACCAAACAACATCTTAAGGTTCATATGAGAGTTCATACAGGAGAGAAGCCGTTCACATGTGATCAGTGTGGGAAGAGTTTCACACGATCATCAAGCCTTAAAGAACACATGAAAGTTCACACCGGAGAGAAGCCGTTCACATGTGATCAATGTGGTAAGAGTTACACACAAAAAGGACATCTTAAGAGTCATATTAAAGTTCACACTGGAGAGAAGCCGTTCACATGTGATCAGTGTGGGGAGAGTTTCAGTCAATCAACAAACCTTAAAAAACACACAAGGATCCACACTGGAGAGAAGCTACACACATGTGATCAATGTGACAAAACATTTCTAGAGTCATCAACCCTGAAGAGACACCTGACAGTTCATACAAAGGAGAAGCCACATTCATGTTCTGTGTGTGGAAAGAGTTTTTCACAGCTGTATTATTTATATCAACATGAGAAAACACACACTGGTGTGAGAGAGTACATGTGCTTTGAGTGTGAGAAGACTTTTACTACAGCAAACCATTTAAAAGTGCACCAGAGAATTCACACTGGAGAAAAACCTTACAATTGTTCACACTGTGACAAGAGATTCAGTGATCCATCATCTCTGAAAACACACGAGAGGATCCACACTAGAGAAAAACCTTACAAGTGTTCTTACTGTGACAAGAGATTCAATCAATCATCATCTCTGAAAACACACGAGAGGATCCACAGCAGAGAGAAGCCGCACACATGTGATCAGTGTGGAAAGAGTTTCACTATTAAAAGTAACCTGAAGATACACATGAGAATTCACACTGGAGAAAAACCTTACAAGTGTTCACACTGTGACAACAGATTCAGTCATTCATCATCTCTGAAAACACATGAGAGTATCCACACTGGAGAAAGATCTTACAAGTGTTCACACTGTGACAAGAGATTCAGTCAGTCATCATCTCTGAAAACACATGAGAGGATCCACACTGGAAAAAAACCTTACAAGTGTTCACACTGTGACAAGAGATTCAATCAGTTAGCACATCTGAAACCACACAAGATGATCCACACTGGAGAGAAGCTGCACACGTGTGATCAGTGTGGAAAGAGTTTCACTATTAAAAGACACCTGAAGATACACATGAGAATTCACACTGGAGAAAAACCTCACAAGTGTTCACACTGTGACAAGAGATTCAGTGTATCATCAAATCTGAAAAAACATGAGAGGATCCACACTGGAGAAAGATCTTACAAGTGTTCACACTGTGACAAGAGATTCAGTCAGTCATCATCTCTGAAAACACATGAGAAGATCCACACTGGAGAGAAGCCGCACACGTGTGATCAGTGTGAAAAGAGTTTAAAAATCTATTAAAAATTAAAAATTACTATTAAAAATCACCTGAAGATACACATGAAGATCCATGCAGTGGAGAAACCACATCACCACAGTCTGAGATCATGATAAGTAGTTCATCTTTGTGCTGAGAAACAACGTCTCTTCTAAGACACACACCAAATCTCTCCTCTCCACCTATAGTTGGCGCTGTTGCACTGTCTGCTGTTGAATTATACAGGTTGTGGATGAGGAGAGACCCCTGTGATTGTGATTGCGAAGCATTTAGGGTGTACAGTAGTACATAGTAAAGTGCTATATAAATGCCTCATTCATTCATTTATTCATAGTTATCCGTTTCTCAATATGCTTTCTTGTCTGTGTTCTTGTGAAACGTCATCAGTCGCTGTCCAAGTACTGTTCCAGTTCAAAATTCACATCTAGCCAAGTACAGTTCAAATCTCTGGATGTGTTCTTGATACACCCTTTTTATCACGAATGCATCGAGAGGTGACTTGTGCGGACTTGAGACAGCCAGGTATCCCAGAATGCATTGCGTACTAACCAGCAAGTGTTAGTAGCAGAGGAGAAAACCCAAGTAATTCAAACATACTACTGTTATTATGTCATGATATGTAGTTTTAAGAGTTTTCAGGCAAGAGTGTACTGGTTTAAAGCTCAAATTTGTGGTTTATTGATGAAAGTAGAGCCTATTTGGAGTTGTGAGATCCAGATGATCACCTGGTGCTCAGCGCTCATGTACCCCGCTGAGAGCATCCTTACCTTGGCTACTCCTTCTGATGTTTGCCGTTGACTCTGATGTCTCAGTAGTGGTTGAACATAATATAATTTATCTTTTGTATATCTAACGGGTGATCTTTGGTCTCATAAATCTATAATTTGTTGAACTAAAAGTGAAATATCATAACTTTATATACTTAGGAGTTATAGTTCACTGTTGTAGCCTACTAGAGCACTGACTTTGAATGTTTGACTGAATCATTTGCTTTATTTTTTTATTGTATCTTCTTATACTTTTATAATAGCTATTTGGTAATTAAAACTGATATCTAACAAATAGAGTTAGGGTTGTTTTATATTTGCAGACTATATGCATATATTGCCTGAACCACATATGTTTAATATTTTTAAAATGTAAACAAATATAGGAAGAACTGTGTTTTATAGTTTGTTTGGTTATAAATATACATGCAGTGAAGATTGTAACACTCTGCCTAAAAAAGGCAGGCTACACAAATAAAGTTTGTTCTTTTCCCTCCTAAAACTGTTTGACTGAGTGCAGTTATAACAAATAACCACAAATACAAAGAATAAATGCCAACCCAGAGTGTATTATACAAGAAGACACAGAAAAGCAATATAGACAAAAATGTGTGTGTGTGTGTGTTATAGTTCGGCCTCACCGGTGAGGCATTTTGAATCTGGGAGCACACTGAGGAACAGTGCTGTCCTGTGAAGAAGTCCAAAGCAAAATAATCCCACCAGGTTGGTTTGTCCTCAAGGATAGAAAACAGAGTCACAGATGTCATGTATGTTGATTGGTTAAAAATCCTGATGATGCCACAGGGATTCCTTGGCATGTTGCGGCGGATCTCTCACAGGACAAGACAGAAAGACGGGAAAACAATTTTACACAGACAGCTGAACAGCTGTCCCCTCAAAATAACAAAAGTGAGTGGGCTCAATTAGCCATGTTCTCTCCCCGGTGTCATGTGACTCATTAGAGTTACAAAGTCTCAGGTGTGAATGGGGAGCAGGTGTGTTAAATTTGGTGTTATCTCTCTCACTCTCTCATACTGGTCACTGGAAGTTCAACATGGCATCTCATGGCAAAGAACTCTCTGAGGATCTGAAAAAAACAACTGTTGCTCTACATAAAGATGGTGCAGGCTATAAGAAGTTTGCCAAGACCCTGAAACTGAGCTGCAGCACGGTGGCCAAGACCATACAGCGGTTTAACAGGACAGGTTCCACTCACAACAGGCCTCGTCATGGTCGAACAAAGATCACAACCTTAATATAAAATGTGATGCTTCTCCACCCTTCACAATGAAACATTACATCAAGAGAAACTGCTACAATCTTACAATGTGTAATATTCCTGGTTTTCTTGTAACAATTAATTCAGAGTAGTTTAAGTCAAGTCACCCTTATTTATATAGCGCTTTTTACAATGCAGATTGTGTCAAAGCAGCTTTACATTGATAATTGGTATACAATTTTCCTTTTAAAGAATAGTGTCAATGCAGGCAGATCAAAAGCACTGTTGAATAAATGTCAAGAATACTGTTGAATATCAAATGTCAAGTCAAATTAAATTAAATTAGGGCTGCACGATTAATCGTATTTTAATCACGATAACGATATCTGCTTCTCCCGATTGATTTTAAATAATCGTCACGATATTGGCCCACTCTATGAAAAAGTTTCGCTGTTTTATCTTTTGAAGTTCCTAAAGGTTTCACCAGTTTTCATAATGTTGATCAGCTAGAAATGATTGTTCTTTGCTTTACAAATTTGCCGGGCAATTTGAATCTGGTTTGTCTTATTGCAAACAAATTTTGTTGCTTTAAAATCTAATGTGAATACATATTACAAAGCGCTCACCAAAACCATGTTTTGTATTGATTTACCATCTAACGAAGTTATCATAGTTGGTTAAATTAAGTCGTTGTGCCACCTACAGGCCTTTTGGGTGAATTGTAGGTTGGTAAAGAACTTGCAAAATAGCCATAATTACATTACTCTTTTTGATAGAATAAACGTAATTAATAATCGTTATAATTTTGAGGAAACTGTGGCACTGGCTGTCGTGTCGATGAGGCCTTCACAATGGATGATCTAGTCGACTCGATCTCGGCTGATACTTCAGGGCTGCGTTGTGGTCGTATCAAGGCGCCGGTCCTCGGTCTCATCTGGATACGGCCCGAATCCGGTTGACTACGGTAAACCTCGGGATAAACAGAAAGACTAATATTAGCGTAGATGCCATTCTTTTTCTGATGTAACGAGTACATCTGGTGTTATAGGAAGTGTTCCCTAATTTATGCAGCCTAATAATCCTTTAACGGATTTGAAAATATAAATATATAATGTGTTATGTGTATGCCAGGTTAAAGAGATGCGTTTTTAGTCTAGATTTAAACTGACAGAGTGTGTCTGCATCCCGAACAATGCTAGGAAGATTGTTCCACAGTTTAGGTGCCAAATAGGAGAAGGATCTACCACCTGCGGTTGATTTTGATATTCTAGGTATTATCAGCTGGCCTGAATTCTGAGATCGCAATAAACGTGAGGGACTATAATGTATTAAGAGCTCACTTAGGTACTGGGGAGCTAAACCATTTAGTGCTTTGTAAGTAATTAGCAAGATTTTAAAATCTATATGATGTTTAACAGGAAGCCAATGCAGTGACGACAGAACTGGGCTAATATGGTCATACTTCCTAGTTCTAGTAAGAACTCTAGCTGCTGCATTTTGTACGAGCTGTAGTTTATTTATCAAGCGGAAGGAACAACCACCCAGTAGAGCGTTACAGTAATCTAGCCTTGAGGTCATAAACGCATGAACTAACTGTTCTGCATTCTTCATTGAGAGCATATGTCATAGTTTAGATATATTTTTAAGATGGAAAAATACGGTTTTACAGATGCTAGTAACATGGCCTTCAAATGAAAGATTGGTATCAAAGAGCACACCCAGGTTCCTAGCTGACGACGAAGACTTAACAGAGCAGCCATCAAGTGTTAGACAGTATTCTAGGTTATTACGTGAAGAAGTTTTCGGTCCAAAAATTAGAATCTCTGTTTTTTCTGAATTTAGTAGTAGGAAATTACTGGTCATCCAGTTTTTTATATCAGCTATACATTCTGTTAATTTTGTGAATTGGTAAGTTTCGTCAGGGCGCGAAGAAATATAGAGATGAGTATCATCAGCGTAACAGTGAAAACTAACGCCATGCTTCCTAATGATATCTCCCAAGGGTAGCATGTACAGACTGAAAAGCAACGGTCCTAGTACTGAGCCTTGCGGTACTCCATATTTAACTTGTGATCGATATGACATCTCATCATTTACTACTACAAACTGATAACGGTCAGATAAGTATGATTTGAACCATGCCAATGCAATTCCACTAATGCCAACATAGTTTTCAAGTCTATTTAAGAGAATATTGTGATCAATAGTGTCAAATGCAGCACTAAGATCCAGTAACACTAATAGAGAGATACAACTACGATCTGATGATAAGAGCAAATCATTAGTAACTCTGACGAGAGCAGTCTCAGTACTATGGTACGGTCTAAATCCTGACTGGAAATCCTCACAGATATTATTTCTTTCTAAAAAGGAACATAGTTGCGATGAAACTGCCTTTTCTAGTATTTTTGACAGAAAAGTAAGATTTGAGATTGGCCTATAATTGACTAATTCTTTAGGATCTAGTTGTGTTTTTTTAATAATAGGTTTAATAATAGCCAGCTTAAAAGTTTTTGGTACGTATCCTAATGACAAAGATGAATTAACAATATTAAGAAGGGGATCTATGACTTCTGGAAGCATCTCTTTCAATAGCTTAGTTGGTATAGGGTCTAACATACATGTTGTTGATTTTGATGATTTAACAAGTTTAGACAATTCTTCCTCTCCTAAAGCAGTAAATGAAATGAATTTTTCCTCAGGGACACTACAATGCAAGGTCTGACACGATACTGTAGTAGACGGTTGCATGGTTATAATTTTCTCTCTAATATTATCAATCTTGCAAGTAAAGAAGTTCATAAAGTCATTACTGCTGTGCTCTTTGGAAACATCAGAAGTTGAAGCTTTATTTCTTGTTAATTTAGCCACTGTATCAAACAAATACCTAGGGTTGTGTTTATTTTCTTCTAAGAGTTTTGAAAAATAGGCAGATCTAGCAGTTTTTAAGGCCTTTCTGTACTCAATCATTTTCTCTCTCCACGAAATGCGAAATACTTCTAGTTTTGTTTTCTTCCAGCTACGCTCCATTTTTCTGGCTGCAGTTTTTAGGGCTCGAGTGTGCTCATTGTACCATGGCATTGGATTAAATTCCTTAATCTTTTTTAAACGCAAAGGAGCAACTGAATCTAATGTGCTGGAAAAGACAAGAGGCAATAGTTTCTGTTGCAACATCGAGGTCTTCTAAGCTGTCTGGTATGCTAAGGCGATGAAACTGATCAGGAAGATTATTTATAAAGCGATTTTTAGTGGTAGAAGTGATGGTTCTACCATATTTATGGCGGGGAGGCAGTTTAGCCGCTTTCACCAAATGTAATATACACGAGACTAGATAATGATCTGAGATGTCGTCACTCTGCTGCAGAATTTCAACGGCATCAATATCGATTCCATGTGACAATATTAGATCTAAAGTATGATTACGACAATGAGTGGGTCCCGACACGTGTTGTCTAACACCAATAGAGTTTAGAATGTCGGTAAATGCCAATCCCAATGAGTCTTTTTTATTATCTACATGGATATTAAAATCACCAACAACAAGGACTTTATCTGCAGCTAGTACTAACTCTGATAGAAAATCAGCAAATTCTTTAATAAAGTCTGTATGGTGTCCTGGTGGCCTGTATATAGTAGCCAGCACAAATGTCAGCTTACATAATGTTACGTAAAGCACCATCACTTCGAAGGAATTATATTTGAAAGACTTTTGACTAATACTGTAAATATTACTATAAATTACAGCAACACCTCCCCCTTTTCCTTTCTGTCGAGGATTGTGTCGATAATCATAATCTTGAGGACTAGACTCATTTAAAGTAGTGTAATCGTCCGGTTTTAGCCAGGTTTCTGTCAAACACAGCACATCTAGATTATTGTCTGTGATAATATCATTTACAATAAGTGCTTTTGAAGAAAGTGATCTAATATTTAACAATCCAAGCTTTATCATTTGTTTATCATTATTATCTCGATTTTTTTATTTGTTGAACATCAATTAAATTTTTTCCATTAAATGGGTTTGGAAGTTTTTTGTTTTTATTAATTCGGGGTACAGACACAGTCTCTATGTGATAATATCTAGGTGTAAGAGTTTCTATGTGTTGGGATTTATCTGACTTCTGTAACGTGAGGCAGCTAGCAGACGGTCGGTTTAGCCAGTCTGTCTGCTTCCTGACCTGGGCCGTAGTTTGTCATGTTTCAGCTCTAAGACTATGTGCCATATTACTAGAGAGAAGAGCAGCACCATCCCGGGAAGGATGAATACCATCTCTTTTCAACAGGTCAGGTCTGCCCCAAAAACTTTTCCAATTATCTATGAAACCTATATTATTCTGCGGACACCACTTAGACAGCCAGCCATTGAGTGATGATAATCTACTAACTATCTCATCACTCCGACGAACAGGAAGGGGACCAGAGCAAATTACTTCTCCTGACATTGTACTTGCGAGTTCACACACCTCTTTAATGTTAATTTTAGTGATCTCCGACTGGCGAAGTCGAACATCATTTGTGCCGACGTGAATAATAATTTTAGAGTATTTACGATTAGCATTAGCCAGCACTTTTAAATTTGCTTTGATGTCAGGTGCTCTGGCTCCCGGCAAACATGTGACTATGGTGGCTGGTGTCTCTATTTTCACGTTCCGTGTAATAGAATCGCCAAGTACTAGGGCACTTTCAACAGGATTCTCAGTGGGTGCGTCACTGAGTGGGGAGAACCTGTTTGATGTTCTTAATGGAACGGAAGAGTGGTGTTTTCCGCGACTAGGCCGCCTCACCGTTACCCAAGTGCCCTGCTGCGTGGGCTCTACAGCCGGAACCGAACAATGTACAGAGTTCACTAAGCTAGTCGCATCCAAAACAGTATCTGAAGCCCCTGCATTCTTACTATCCCTGATTAAATTTTGGATGCGTGTCTCTAATTCTGAGATTCTCTCTGTCAGCCTGACTATTTCCCTACATTTATGACATGTAAATCCCTCGTCGCTGACAGAGAGGGTTATGCTAAACATGTGACAGATGGAACACGATATAACACTGGGAAAGGATGACATAACTCACCGTGTTTGTAGACTGATCCGAGTTGCCACAGCTGTTTGATGAACGCGTTGGAAGAGGAGCGCGCGAGATTACCCCCTACACTGACCCAGACACTCACTAACATCCCTGCTAACACCCCGTACACCCACCCAAAAACTCACCATTACCCCTACACTAACCTAGACACTCACTAACATCCCTACTAACACCCCGTACACCCACCCAAATACTCAATAATACCCCCTACACCAGTGGTCACCAACCTTTTAAAGCCCAAGATCCCTGACCTCGACCTTTTTGAAAGACAAGATCTACTTGATAGAAAAAGACAGCCCAGATTGTAGCCTATTTAGTTTTTTTTTTTTTACAAGCAAATTGGCTGATTCTGATACTGGTTGCAGATATTTATTATTAATATTATTATAATAAACAAACCACTACTTTTTAATCACAATCCAAACAAAGATGCTACGCACGTTGCACAAGCAGTTGTTTTTTATTTGAATTAGATTTAATTTCAAGATTTAAAGCAAAAACAAAACGGTCTGACTTTATCTTTGTGAAATTATAAATGCTACACACACAAAAAAAAGCATGAAACAAAAACAGCAGGCTGAATGAGACGCAGATTCACTCTCTGACAGCAGGTGGCGCTTATGGAGCAGCAGTGATACAGCGTTTCCTTGGTTACCGCTGTAAATAAAGCTGAAATGCGCTAATAGTTAGCTACTTTATTCGGAGGTAAGAGGAAAATAAAATGCCATTGCCATCGAAATCTTTCTTAAGACGGATCTCCTTTTAGAGATGCATTCATATAATCCCTCACCCCTAATTCAATATTTATATTTTCTTCCTATATTTCGAGCATCGTGCACAGTGAGCTGCTCTGCCTGCTACAGAATTTTCTCCTCTTCGCGTCCGTCTTCAGTGTCTCTGGCCTCTTGTTAACGGCCGTTTACAGACTCCGACATAATGTGGGTTATTTACCTTTATCTGTCTGCCTCAGTAGCTCTGGAAAATAACAAAATAAATCGACGTAATCGACGGGTTGGCGACCACTGCCCTACACTGACCCAGACACTCACTAACATCCCTACTAACACCCCGTACACCCACCCAAAAACTCACCATTACCCCAGACACTTACTTATACCCCACCAACCACCCAGAGACACCATTATTGTATGGGTTATGGGTGCGTTTCACATTGCTGGTGGGTGCGGGAGTAAGTGTAGGGTACAGGTGGGTATTTCGATGTGGGAGAAGTGGTTTGGGTGAGAGGTAGTTGATGTGAGGGGTGTGTAGGGGTGTGGATGGGTGTAGAGGGTATAGGAGGGTGTATGGGTGTGGGTTGGGTGAGGAAAGTGTGGTGGCAAGAGTGGGTTTGTGGGATGTGGGTGTATGGCTGTGGGAGGTTTGAGTGAGGGGATGTCAATGAGGAAGGGGGGTGTGTGTAGGAGTCTAGGGTGGGGGGATTGTAGATGTAGGTGCGTCACAGTGCAGCTCTTTTCATGTAGTGATGCTGTGTTTCTGTGCGACTGTCAATCTGTTCTCTCCCCTCAGTCACCCACAACCCCTACCCTAAAACACACAACCTACACTTTCTACACTGCTTTAATCTCTCTCATATGTGTTTGGAAAGTCACAAATAAAGATGGTATCTGAAGAAACGATGTTAAAACATTTTTGTCTGATGCTGTTTAATGCGACCAGTTGCAGAGGGGACTGACTGTCTCTAACAAGTTTAATATGTGGCACAAAACCAGAGTTCTAAGGAAGTGTGAAGATGGGCTGCGAATCAAATCTCTGGAAGAACAGAGCAATTTCTGTCCCTACTTCTGTTGTAAATGACACAATGTTCTGTATTTCACCATGGCATCCATTTGATAATTGAACGCAGCTCTCCGCTCTTAGCACGACAGTAGGCCTTGCTGGTGTAAATCAGACCTTTATGTACCATCCTATTGTGTGTCAGTACAGTTTCCGGCACTTGTCTCTATGCTGAGATGAAGGCATTTATCTCCTCATCTCTTAAAGGTATAGTTGTGCCACTGTCTAAAACTGTGGTTTCCTGCCACCGCAGACATTTCTGGACTCTTGGATATTCACTGAATTCTCTGCAGAAGTTTAACACACGGTCACTGATCAAATGTTTTGTTGCAAAGCATGTCAATGCTTTATGCAACAGAAACTTGTTGACAATCTGACCAGCAACACATTTGGTTCCATGGACCAACTTCAACAGACTGCTGTTTGCACTTTCAAAAACAAATGCAGAGTGTGCCCACAATGGACCCCAGAGTTTCACTGACTTAGCAAGATGAGTGAGAAGATGTACATTGAAAGTCATGGCTGTCTCTCCATAAAGTAACTGAAATTTAACAACAAATTCAAGAAGCATGACGTCTGCTTTGTTGACTTCCTCATAGGTGATAGACTCCTGTAAAAGGAGGAAGACAGCCGAGACCAGTAGACTGAGATGTTTCAAGTACTGAGAATCAAGAACACCTTCAAGACACGGTAAGCAATAAAAAAGCAACCAAGCTCTCCATTCTGATGCCTTCCAGTATCTGAAGTCCTCAAGTAAAAGACCTCCGAAGAACAGGCGAATCTCAACATAACACCGACTGTTACGTAACAGTCGGGATCATTAATATGTACGCCCCCAATATTTGCATATGCCAGCTCATGTTCAAGGCATTAAACAAGGGCAGCCAGTATTAACGTCTGGATCTGTGCACAGCTGAATCATCAGACTAGGTAAGCAAGCAAGAACAATAGCGAAAAATGGCAGATGGAGCGATAATAACTGACATGATCCATGATAACATTATATTTTTAGTGATATTTGTAAATTGTCTTTCTAAACGTTTCATTAGCATGTTGCTAATGTACTGTTAAATGTGGTTAAAGTTACCATCGTTTATTACTGTATTCACAGAGACAAGAGCCGTCGCTATTTTAATTTTTAAACACTTGCAGTCTGTATAATTCATAAACACAACTTCATTCTTTATAAATCTCTCCAACAGTGTGTAATGTTAGCTTTAGCCACGGAGCACTATCAAACTCATTCAGAATCGAATGTAAACATCAAAATAAATACCATACTTACGCGATTAGACATGCTGCATGACGAACACTTTGAAAAGATCCATTTTGAGGGTTATATTAGCTCTGTGAACTTTGTTTATGCTGTTAAATGCGAGCGCGAGCTCCGGGGACGAATACGACAACATTTTAATGCATTGCATGAAGACTGTCAATAAGAACAGTGGCTTGCACAGACCTCCGTGTAGAAATCGCGTTCCTAAATCGTGTTCCGGGGGCACATCAATATGACCACTTTCACTCTTAATTAAAGAGGCAAGGGCTCAAGCCATTTTAGGCAATTTAGAAATCCTGGACAGGATGCGTCCTGGGAAAATGGCACATATGGTCACCCTAGACTTGTCAGAGAACTCACCAGCAGCGGTTACAGAAAACAATCACAATACTCGACAAGAGACTATGGAAACATGAGGAGTATTTATACAGGACTAGCGGGATCACATGACTACAACAACCAAAGAGAACAAGACACAAGACACATGAAACAAGGGAACCAATCAGGATATGACACAAATAAACCAACCAATAGGAACATAACACAAGACTAGGGAAGCATATGACATGATCACATGATGAGAAGGGAATCACATGACAAGACCGGGAACTGAAACATGACGAGATTACAAAATAAGAGACATTAAAACAAACATGAAACATGAAGTGATTTTCTAAGTTCAGCAGAAATTAAATTGCACCTGAGCCTAGGGCTGGACGATATGGCCAAAATTTATATCACGATATAATTCTTAATTTTGGTCGATACGATATAATTCCGATATCGATATGAACTATATAATAGCCTCAGAAAAACTGCCAAGAACAGCCACAACGGATGTCTGTACCTACAAACGTCTGAAAAATGAATTTGCCAAATCTATGAAATCTCTTCCTATAAAACTATATAGGATTTTAGAATTAAAAACAGTACAAATAAATTTGTTCAGCTTTTATTTGTATTTAGCCTTCATACAAACATAAAAATAAACATAAGACTCACTCACTTTAGAAATATTAATATCTTTAACATTAAACTATAACGTAGGCTGATTTTATTATTCTTAAAGGGTCATGAAACCCCAAAACACTTTTTTTGAGATGTAAACAGATATGTATAGGCTGCACATAATTGAAAACACTAAAGGTACTCAATGTTATTCATAAGTGAAAAATAGTTATTTTTGCATTTTTCATAGCGATTTCTGTCTTCCTGTTTGAAAAGTTGAGTCGGAGCAACGTCACAAAATCTGACGTAATCGTGTACTTTCGGCCCAAGTATGGGCATGGTCGAACATGCTGACGTAGACCGTTTTGAGCGAATCTCGACATATTCATGACATAAAGCTCATTTAATCCAATCACTGCGCTGTAGTATGCATAAGATTATAATTGCAGTATTATGCATAAGGAAGCATCACTTCTCTCGGAAGTGGATTGTTTTGCTGTAATCTACCAGCAGCACAAATGGAAAATATGTTCGCATGAGATCGCATTACAGCGGAGAATTCAAATAACACAAAAGTGCTGCTCATTCTCCTCTGCCTGCTCTAGCTGCGTTCAGATACGCAAGCCGTAGGCTGTTTACCTCAGCACAGCACGTGTGTTGTTTGTATTTTGCTCGCGATGCGGTCAGAACTGGAGTTTGAATACGAACACATGAAAAATACGATTGTTTATGATATACAGGCAGAGCGCACATATGATCGGTTTCAGCGCGGAGCTCCGCAATGAGTTTAATAACACTAGCCACGTGACACAGCTCATACAGAATAAAGTATCCGTGTTTAAAGTTTTTATTTCACACATTCTCCTGCACCAAACATCAACCAACACGATGTAGTTATGCACACATACTTTCATCAAGTTGTGGAAGCTTGTTCCGTCGCATTTGCATCAGGTGTACTCATTTTGTAAAACTTGCCGCGTTCGCGTTTGATCTTAGCGTACAACTGTTGAGCACTGGCTGGTGGCTGCATGTCTCTGTGGTGTACGTCATCACGCAAATAGCCAATCGCGTTCTGCTCTTTCTAACGGCTGCCGCTGCGCCTCAAGTCAGTGATGCTGTGTATAATAATGTACATATCGAAATACCGGAAATGTGTTTAAAAATCATATCACCGTTATCGAAAAAAATTATATTGCGATATATATTGATATTGAATTATTGTCCAGCCCTACCTGAGCCACAGTTGGCATGTTCTAGTTCTATCTATTCATCTTCCTTTTCATTGATATGATTCTGTTGTGAATGTAGTATTTGAATGCAACCCAGTCTCTGTCTTTCAGAGCCACTGGTTCTGCCTGGAGGCAGGAGTCACAGTCCTTTTTACCTGGCATCTTGCAGCTGGTTATGAAATGAATCATGTGCCGCTCCACAGCCTTCACTTCATTACCTGTCCACTTGCTCCTCACCTTCCCAGCTGTCGAATGTAAACAAAACTCACACATACACGCCTATATTACTAACAGGGGACTATCACTCTACTCTGGCCAAGAGTGGATCAGTGTTTCTGGTCATTTTGAAGAAACAAAAATGACATACAAAATTTTCTTTTAAGGTCTTTTTTCATAATATAACTTCAAATAAGCATTTTTTAATTTTTTAAAAAACATGCCAAGAGGGGACCTGCAACTCTGACCGATGTCTACCTATCTAACAGCGGACCTCCATAGCCTGCAATGGAGCTGTGTGTGTGAACAGTGAACTGGCAGTGAAGTCATTAAGTAACTTTATATAATTATATAATGTTCACACAGGCATCAGGGATCACAGTAGGCATAAGCATACACAAAATACAAATAAAAAAAAGAATGACCAAACCATCAGTTATTAAAAATTTTAAACATTGAATTGCTTGAGGAAAAACCATTTGAATCAGTTTTAAATACAACGGGGGAAAAAATACAGTCAGCCAGACGGCAACAGTTCAAAAGCTAATGTTGTGGACATTACAGAAGAGTATTTTCTTTAAGAAATGTATTCTCTGTTGTGGCTTCATACAGTATATGATCAGTCCACATATCCCATTTAAGCTTATTGTCAAGTACACCAAGATATTTATCATTTTTGACTGATTGTACTGGGTGCCTATTAATTAAAAATAATTTATGCATTCTCTAAAATCAATAGACATTTCCTTTGTTTTGGAGATGTTTAGAGTGAGATTTGATTTCTTGCACCAATTTAAAAAGATTTCAAGGACTGGTCGTGGACTGTGTTCCTCCTGCCCATCATATAAGAGACTCACTAGCCATGTTTTCACTGTTGAGCCAAAAACTTCAAAACTTGCTGCATTAAAAAATCCTCAGTTGGCTCAATTAAATTATCACCATTTTATCAGGTGAATAATGATTATATTAAATAAATGGACATTGGTGCCCTGTTAGATGGTGTGAAACCTGTTTGGTTGCTTTGCCAGTTTTTCATTTTCATTCATTTTGACCTCCAAATTTTTTTCACAGTGTATTTTAATAACAAGAACAGGTGTTTTAGTGTTTTTATGAACATTTCCACTACATTCAAAGATATACAGAATACAAAGTATTGCTAAATGTAAAGGTACAAATATAAAAATATTATTTAACATCACTGAACCAACCTACATACGCCAATTAATCTAAACAAAACTAAGTTTTATGGGTTAAATCAAGCAGAAATAGATCTTTAAGGTAACAATTGCAGGTCATCACTTTATACAGTGAATTTTGATTTGATTAAAACAACATGCCTTTGGTCCCGTTTGATGGTAAATTGCGACATCTGTTTAGTTGCTTTGCCATTTCCTACCATCACAAACACACTGTGAATATTTTGGTCTCAAAATTTTATGTTGACTTGCTGCATTGTTGCAAAATTTTCAGTTATCTCAATTAAATTATGTGAAATAAATGTCTTTTAATATTGACACTTTAGCTGAACCAACTGAAGATTTTCAATGCAAGAATCAACATAAAACTGAGTTTTGTCCTTTAAAATCTTTCTACAGTGTATTTTTTTTATGGCAAGAACTGGTGTTTTAGTTTTATTATGAACACTGCTATTACATTCAGAGATAGTCAGAATAGGAAATATTGCTAAATATAAAAGGCAACCAAACAGGTGTCTCACTTTACCATCTAACAGGGGACCAGTGTCCTTTTGTGTCATGAAATCACAATAAGATGCACATTTTGTTGCTGCTTAATTTTACCATGTATACTTTAACTTGTGTGAAAATGGGCATGGAATGGTGAAGAAAAAATGGTAACCTATTATGGTAACCTGTTATTGTAATGGTGAATTAGCTAATTTAGTTCAAGTCAATTATTAAACCTTATTGAACCAACCTAAATACATTAATTTATACAACAATGTAGCTTGTAAGAGAGAAATAAACAGAATGCAAGTTTACAAAACATTACAATTATTGAGGAATGGTATATAAACACATAATTTACACGAGTGAAAGAGCAAAAAGTGGGGCTAAGAGATGAAATCTCCTATGACAACTTTCAGTATTACATATCATTGAGGCTGAGAAAAGAACAACCCTGCAGACAACTGGTAAATGCCGTTATCGCTGTTTTCCATGTTTGTGAGGTAAATATTGTGGCGGGAGGAGCAAACAACAGACACAGTGGGTGTCTCGGAGAGGCTTTTATTCAAAACAAATAAACAGAAAACCCCAAAAACAGAAAATAAAGTGTCCAAATAAACAGGGACCTGGTGTCCTCGTCGTGCCAGGGAAACGTGAAGGAAGGGCAGTGGGCGGATAGGAGGGGTCCAGGTAAGGGGGTGGGGTCCGGCGGCCACACGCGCTTCTCTCTCTCTTCGGTTCAAAGCGCGGGGGGCGGCGGCTTCGGCACAGCGGCTCGTCCTCTTTAAGCCATGACAACTGAGGGGAATAGCGGCCTGGTATCCTAACCTGTCGGCGGCGTTTACGCATGCTTCTCCATTCCGAACCGCGGGTCCGGCGACTCACATCTGTGGCGGTGCGGGAGTCCCTCCACCTCCCTTCCTGGACCCCAGAGGACACCAGCGTGCATGCACAGGAAAGAGACCTGTCTCCCGAGGAGAGGCACGCTCAGCATTTAACAGCGGCGGTGACGAGGCTTCATTATCTTCAGGTGTGCCTCATCACACGCCGCCAGACCTGGTCGTTTCAGCGCCCCTCCTCTCTGTCACACCCACTCCAGTTGGGGACCTGGTGAACGGCGGTGATTTAAAAGACGGAGTGGCGCTGACAATAAGGGAGAGGCAGCCATTCCATCACAATGTTTGGACAGCTTTTAAAAATGCTGGGTGCTGGTGTTTGACATGCGTTTGACCAATCAAAGTTCACTTACATCACTGATAATTCCTATAGAGCTGGTTTAGAACCTACTCTGAAGTTGGGTAATAAAAAATGGTAATAAAATATGACAAGATCTCAGAGTTTAACTTTGTCAGAAAAAAATTATCTTAATTATGTCAGACAACACTTAATCCAAACATGGTCAGTTCAAAGTGTCTGAATAATTTATCAATTTTACTGGTAGTTACTGGTAGAATTTTTGGGTATGATATGTCACAGTTTACTTTATTTTGCTATCCTCACGTACATAAATTAACTATAGTGTCCTGCACACACTAGTAAAAATATATTTAAAAAAGTTGAATAATTTTTGGTTTGACTGTGTGTGTGTGTGTGTGTATATATATATATATATATATATATATATATATATATATATATATATATATAAGTATATTGTATTTCTCACGCAAAAAAACTATCATATATTTAAAGCTGCTGTCCGCAGTTTTTCCTCTTTGTCGCCATCTCTGTTTGAAACATGCAATTGCAGTCATATGCGGAACAGTTATCTGTACATGCGTTGTGCCTCGGCACAGCTCCTCAGCGCGGATGAATCTAATGCTTGCTGTCAGTCACCGCACCGGTGTGGATACTGAACTTCAGAATCACAGATTCTGCGTCTTGAAAGTATGACCAATATAAGACATGTCTGCCACTTTTGTTCTGACCAACTGAGGGTAAAAGCATTAGGCCTACAATAAATCGTGCTGCCAATGATGATTAAATCTAACGATCGCTTAGCTCGGATCATGCCAAACCGTGCAAATTATTATTACTGTTATACTTTGTTCTTAAATTGTTAATGTTAACAACATCAGCATTGCGTGACTGTGTATTTAGTGTATGTTAGCGTTACCTGTAGATTTCAATTTCTGTAGCCACTCAACAGTCCAAAGTCTTTTGCTTTTTGGCTACGGGTGAATCTCCAGATGTCACTGATGATTGTCATTTGGATCTTTCTGAATTATAATCCGCCATCAAAATGATTAGTTTAATTATTTCAGCTGCTGTGAGAAAAGGCTATAAATGTGCCGCTACCGGCAGCTTCCTCACAATATAACTGACTCGACGGGACTCCTTTCTTTGTTTACGGACGTGACGTAATGACGCACAGACGAACTGCTGCATGCTTGAATTTCCCGCGGAAATCCGCCATGTCGCTCTTATTATAAAACATTATTACAAGCTTACCATTGTGAATGGAGACAAGATAATTACATAGTTTTGAACACTGGCTGGTTATGTACTTGTTCAAAAGTTGATTTTGGATAATTTTTAACCAAAAAAAGTTGCGGACTGCAGCTTTAATATACCGCAGTGCCCAAAATGCTCAATAATTTTTTTAGCACTAAATAAATTAGTGTATTGCATCGTGGATGTTATAGGTCACTTTTAAAATCATGTCGTATTTTTTATCCTGGCCATGGATGCATTAATCATTGCATCTGTCTTTCAAAGATGTCAGGTAAAAGGCAACTAAGCATCCTCTTATTCGCCCTGAGAGGAAAGCCCCCTAAAAAGGCCAGGTTACAGGATGCTGGCCCAGAGAAGGTGGCAAAAAGGGTAGGCCCATTAGAGGAGGAGACAGAGGAAGAGACAGTGGAGGAGATGGCTAGGGTGTCAGAAGAGACCATCAAAACAAAAGGGAGAAAAGTACCAGGAGCAGCCACCTACAAGAGCTCTATTAATAATGAATGGACCTCTAAATGGCCATTTATTACTGTAGGAAGCACCAGCTCATATTACTGGTGGGGGGTTGGAGATGTCACTCTTGCCTGTCTTCAAAACTTGAGAGCCCAATGTTCCGGGAAAAACAGTTAAACAGAAGAAAAATCTGGAAGACCATTAACTTAAATATGATTACCAGTGGGCAGCCAAATTAAAAGATGGAAATATTAGCAAAATTATGAAGTCTGTGGACTTGCTTGTAAGCTTTATTTCAATAAATTAAATTGAAGAATTATTTATTTTAGACAAAAAGCCTATTAGCACTAAAGTAAGTTTTCATTTTGTTCTCTCTTCTCAGCTCCATAAGTTGGAATTACTGGGCATCTCACTGATGCTTTTTATCACAACACAGAGAGGCCAGCATCGCTCTACAAAAGTATTCGTTAAAAGTGCATACATTCAGAGTCATCTCACAGTACCAGTAATACAGAGGCTTTATGAGGCTGTTATAAGAGGTTTTTATTTGTACATTTACATTCACGATTTGAAAAGCTTTTCTTATTGTAATACCTACTCGTTTAACCTCGACTTGTCCAAAAGATTATGATGTCGCACTAAATGTTTTATAGAGTGCATGCAGTGGCATAACTACAGTTAGTGTTTTATTAGTATTCATCAATAGACATAAATCATAACTTTCTCTAAAAACTAATTTGAATTTCTCATTATACATTAATTAAATATGTAAATAAGTTTATTTGTATAGCACGTTTCACAGAACATATTGTTTCAAAGCCGCTTTAGAGAAAATGCTTGTTTTGACATTATAATTAGGAAGGGTTTTTGTTATTAGCCATAGATGAGTGTCAAAATAATGTCAGTTGAAGAAAAGTTGCAACACTTGCCGTAGAAGAAAAAAAGTTTAAAATAAGTAACATTTTAGCCATTGTCAAGGCCTTTGTCAAGAACAACATCATCACACAATGCTTTACACACTCTCACATTCAGCAACTGTGGGAGTGGCTTTATAACTAGATTAAAAGTGGAAAAGATAAACATCAATATGGCATACTACAGTCTATTTCCTGAATAAGCCCTTTGGGAAACAATGTATCTAAAGGAACCCTGAACTCTTTGATCAGTACTTGAATTCTATAACAGATAAAGTTAGTAATGTCATTTGGTGAGGAACTTTTAGATTTTTTGATGTCCATGTCATCAAGTCTGGACATTCGTTAAGTACAGACCATTTTAGGAAAAAACTGATTAGAACAATTTTCTGCACGCTCATATTTGCCACCCAACTTTTCTTAAGAAAAGCCTCCCAGTGATTCACCTACATAGAATTGAGTGTATCGGTTCAAAAAAAAACAACAACAACAACAAAAAATCAAATGAGGAAAGAATTGAAGGAGGCTAAAAAGATAGGTAGCTGGACAGTGCAGAAGATACATTATAGCAGTTCAAAGATAACATTTAGTTGATTCTGTTAATACAACTCAGATCACTAAAAGAAGTCCTTCTGTGCAGTTCCTTACCATATATTCTACTCAAGCTCCAGCACTTTGTACAGAAACACAACATTTCAAATAGCATTCACATTCTATCTTTTTTTTCCGCATTGAACAAGTTCATTTATTGGGCCTGGGATGAGATCTTGATGTGAATCATAGGTCCAGGGAAACTTTGGATTTTTACTTTAGATACATTGTTCCCAAACAGCCTATTAAGGAAATAAACTATGGTATGTTATATTGATATTTCTCTCTTTCCCTCTTGATCTCCATACTCCCGCCCCCCTCCCACTCATGTTCTTTGTGTGGAGAACCGCAGTAATTGTCATGCTGAAACCTGTGAAACCGCTAGTGACAAAATACAGGTCGCCACATGCAAAAAAAACCCCCACCATTAGTGCCCTCACTGATGGGAAAAAGGTGTACCTTGTGCCAGTAGACGGCGAAACACGGGCATTTGCAAAGGGATAGTCATACATTATTAAAAACTTCTCCATCTCTGTTCGGCAGAGTGCATTTTCTTGGGAGCTACCTCCAAGAAGTTTGTATGTGGGCCTCTTGCAGTAACAGAGGATCCACTCAGGAAATCCTGAATCCTCCCTCTGTGTATATGACCGGAGATGAAGACGACCTGTTTACCCGGGGAGGGTGTGTGTCCCTTAAAGGCAGAATTGAAAAGGAAGTGGTTTGAGATTAAAGGGTTAGTTTACCCAAAATTACTCACCCTCTTGTCATTCTACTCCCGTAAGACCTTCTTTCATCTGCAGAACACAAATGAAGGTATTTTGATTAAATCCAGTGGCTCAGTGAAGCTCTGAAGCAGTGTTTTGAAATCGGCCCATCACTATATTGTTGAAAAGGCGTTATTTGGGTTTTTTAATATTGAGCCACTGTACTCACATGAACTGATTTAAATATGTTTTTAGTACATTAATGGATCTTGAGAGAGAAAGTGTCATTGCTTCCTATGCAGGCCTCACTGAGCCATCGGATTTCAACTAAAATATCTTAATTTGTGTTCTGAATATGAATGAATGTAGTACGGGTGTGGAATGACATGAGGGTGAGTAACAAATTACATTATTTTCTTTTTGGGGGGTGAACTAACCCTTTAATGAAATTTTAATGCATTTACTTATTTTGTTAATTGAAATTCCATCACTTTGATGAACTTTGATGGAAGACACACTTGAACTCTTCTCTCTCTCTCTTTTTTTAAGTTGTTAGCGTTTAAGCTTCACAACTATCATGGCCCCTAGAATATTTTTAGAATATTTTGTTTAATGAATAATAGGTCCCCCTTTAATATACACACCCGTTGCTGAATTTAACTGCCATGATAAGTTTTTCAATTTTTAAGATGCTTCCCAATCAGAGGTTCTGTTCTTTATTTTGATATATTATATAAAAAAAAAAAATTAAAAAATAAAAAATGCTGGAGGGGAAAGTGTTCTTCTAGACTTTGCAATTGTATGTAATTGTTGGTAATGCAATACATATAAAACAATGACTATGATTTAAATTCTTTAAAATTAAGATTCTGGAACAATAATCCACCATTGAGGAGATAATCATCGAGGGGATTTTAAAAGATGAAGATGGTGATGGAATGGTCCTTTTATCCGACACCTTCAAGGAGTACATCATCCCTGCTGCTCTGGCAACGGCCATTGCAGAAGATGTTTTCAGCAGTTTGCCACGTAGAGTAAGTGTGGGACATACAGACCACAGGGTGCACAGCATCCAGCCTCTCGACGAAATGGAAGAGTTGTAACTGTTTACTGCCATAACTGTTTAAATGTGGTTCATAAAATGTTATATATATAATATGCAGTTACTTCTGTTTTATATTTGTTCTGTTTGATTGGCTTTATTTCATGAGCAGGTTTGATCCAAATTTACAACACTGAGGGACTTAACAGAGTCTGGTTTGGAGCAGGTTTTTGTATTGGATCCAGTGGTCTCTCACAGATCGTATTTTTCTTTCAGCTGATTTTCAATTACTAAAAAGTTTGTATAAAGTATATAATATATAAGTATATAATTTTAAATTTTACATTTTTGTTTTTTATTTATATTTTCATATATTATATGCATGAATTAGATAGAGTAAGCTGGCAAAAAATGTAATCATGAGTTTTCAAAATCTGGGCTGTAACTGAAAACAAACGTGCTATATCTGATTTTTGGCATAATTGCCTAATTGCTAAACAGTAGTTCTGAGTTTATTTCTGGAGCTTATCCCTGGTTTAGTCCTGGGTTTTGCCTTAGTTTGATCCTGACCCATTCTTGCCCTGGTTTAGGTCTAGTTTAGTTCTAGATTTAACACCGGTTTAGTGCTGTACCATTACATTGGATTCAGTTTAAAGCAGTAACTTTTTTTACCTTCATAAATAGTTTTCTAAGTCCTTACGATGGTTAATTGTTTTGTAGTGGTGTGTTTGAGGTGAGCACTAACCCCCTCTGGCACGTCTACGCCAGAATACAGCACTTGCAACTTGAGCTGCACCGACCCGAAACAATCTCGTCTCATGTTCACGTTCACGCGAGAGTGACAAAATGCTTTACGGTAATTCAAAAACAATGTATATATTATGTCTTTATAAGACAATTTCGAAAATTACCCACCTCCATCGAGTGTACTGTATTTGCAAATTACCCACCTCCTCTTTCTTGTACTGTATTTGCAAAACTACTGCGCTGGCGAGTGTTGTAGTTGTTGTAGTCGTTGTAGTCCAGAGCTGCGCTTGGAGTATTTATGACAGTGTCATTCACTGAAGGAAACTGTAGGGGGAGCTTCGCGAATCTTGCTTAGTTCTGCTTTAAGTGGGTCTACTTAGCCCACTCTTAATGATGTTTTATTAACAAAATTCAGGAGGAGCAAGTTCAGATAATTAACCTAATTAGCACAGGTGTAGAGCATTCAGTTAATCAACTCAACCGATGTCAAAGGTATAAATTCAGCAGACTGACTTCTGTTCATCTGAGAGTTTATCAGCATCCCTCCTCCACCCCATCTCCTCACTTATAATTCTATCTACTTTTACCACACCGGGGGAGTCCTCTGGGTTCGGGCCAAAATTCTGAGCTCGGAGCCCTCTCCCCGGACAGCACGCCAAATACGCATAACTTTACTCTATTTAATTATATGGATATGTGAACTCGTGAACCTTTAAAAAAAAAAAGGTGTATGCATAAGGGTAAAAGGTGCAAATTTTTTCAAATGTTAATCAATGTTTAGTGTCATAAGATGGCAGCTGAGTTAAATGCATTTAACTGTGAGATATTCACATTTTAGAGATTTTGCTGAGCTGTGTGTGTTTATTTTTCCATTAGATATTCAAAAAGGGAAAACAAAGAGACCATGGAGTGAAGAGGAGAGCAGTGCAGTCAAGAGAAGAATGGGCAAGTTTATAGCTCTGAGAAAGATACCTGGGAAAGAAGCCTGCATGCTGTGCATCACACAGTCCCCAGCACTGAAGACCAGGACATGGAAGGATTTCAAGTATTTTGTTTACAATGAAATCATTAGAGTCAAGAGAAAGCTGAGTCAAAGTTTTTAAATGGATCTTTTAAAATGTTTGTAAACAGAATGTATGAGTAAAGTGGACCAAATTAGCATTAGTTCCAAATATCATAGTTAATGCATTGTAACTTTATATTTCAAGTCCTTCCATGTATTTGTCTTAAGCAATTAAGTCAAGAGAACGTTGCTGTCAGGGTTCTGTCACTTCGGTCTAGATTATTTCTTGGTTTTGTGACAGAGCTCTGACACTCCCGTTTTTGTGTGAGCGTACGGTCTCGAGTGTTCTCGAGCCGTGCGCACTCTTGTCTGCGTGCCTTGTTTCATGTTGGGAGCGTGGCGTTCGGATCCCGGCACTCGTGTCTAGTTTGGTTTCGGTTTCGTGTCGGGATTCGGACACTCGCGCTCCCAGTCCTGTCTTTATTGTGAGCGCACGGGTTGTGTGTACTTTCACTTGCCGTGCGCTCTTGTCTCATGTTTTGTGTAGCACGCGGTTATTCCACCTGCCGCGTGCTTTCATGTTGTGTTTTTGTCTTGTGTTGTGTAGCACGCAGTCTGTGTTTCACGGGCTGCGTGCTCTCATGTTGTCTTGTTTTGTGTGAACACGTGGCTTATGAGTTTTCATAGTCACGTGTTCATGTCTCGTCTTGTGTAAGCACATGGCTTGTGATTTGTGTTCATTGGCCATGTGCTTGTGTCTTTGTTTTGTTTGGTGTGAGCACATGGCTTGTCACTTGTTTCTTGTGCCATGTGCTCTCATGTCTATTGTCTTGACCCCGCCCACCTTGTTACCTCATTATTGGTTGATTTGCCCCACCTGTCCTCCCTCGTTACCTGCCTTGTTTGCTCTCCTATTTATTCTCCTTGTGTTTGCAGTCCTGTGCTGGGGTAGGGATCAGGCTCGGCTGGTAGGAGGTTGGCAAACGGCTGGATTGTGACTGGTGTACGGATGGTAGGAACTGACGTAGATTCCGGAAGTGATCCGGAAATGGAGGATGATAGGTTTGAGGAAGACAGTGGAGGGAATTCAAGTTTAGGCTGGAATGTAGTTAAAACAAAGAAAAGGAAGAAAAGTCGTGATTTAATGTCAGAAAGCGACAAGGGAAGTCAACTGGCACAAAGGAAGAAGGAGTATAAAGTAATGATAAAGTTTGCTACTGACTCTGTGAGTAACATCAACCCTTTGAAACTTACAAAAGCAATCAAAGAAAGTGTAGGGACTGTAGAGAATATTAAAACTTTGAAGGATGGAAGACTGTTGTTGTTTTGTAAAGATATTAAGCAACAAAAAGAAACTTTGAAAATTAAGTCAATGATCGGACATAAAATAGAATGCTCAATTCCAGAAGAGAGAAACTGGATTAGAGGGGTTATATATGGAATTCCTTTGGATGTTTCAGATGAGATGATCAAAAGTAATATAAGGGGAGCGGCAGTTAAGGAAGTAAGACGCTTGAAATGTTTCAGAAACAATGAGAAAACGGACAGTCTTTCAGTTATGTTGGTCTTTGATGAGGTCAAACTACCAGAAAGAGTATATTTGGGATTTGACAGCTACGGAGTCAGAGTGTACATTCCTCCTCCATTAAGGTGTTTCAAATACCAAAAATACGGACATGTGGCTGCTGTATGTAGAGGCAAACAAAGATGCGCAAGATGTGGAGGTGACCATGAGTATGGTAAATGCGGACAAGGTAAAGCCCCAAAATGTTGTAATTGTGGGGGGGAGCACAGTGCAGCTTATGGAGGTTGTGTAGCAAGGAAAGATGCAAGTAAGGTTCAAAACGTGAGAATGGAAGAAGGAATATCATATGCTGAAGCACTTAAAAAAGTAAAACAAACCCCCAAAGTAAGCATAGTAGAGGAGGCCCCTGTTAGGAAACAACCACAACCAAGTAAGATACCAACACCAAGGAAAATGACTGAATTGATTGAAGACAAAGTTGCAATTATAGCTTTTGTTGCAGAAGTGGTCAATTGTTCAGCGCAGACTGAAAGTAGATCTGAAAGGATTAAGATAATCATAAGAGCTGCAGAAAAATATTTGGAATTGACAAACATATCTGTAGACATGATAAATGAAAGACTCTTGATACAAGCAACAAACAGTCAGACATCATGTGGGGGCTCATAATGGTCTTTGTAATCTTGCAGTGGAATGCAAGAAGTTTAATTGCAAATGGGCAAGAATTTAAGCATTTTATAGCAAATTGTGAGATGTCCCCAGATATTATTTGTGTTCAGGAAACGTGGCTTAAACCACAGTTAAATTTTTTGATTAGTGGGTATGAGACAATTAGGAAAGATAGGAAAAAAGGAAATGGTGGTGGAGTAGCAACTTTTATTAAACAAGGTATAGGGTTTAGGAAAATTGAAGACAATAATGAGTATGAGGCTGTGGTAGTGGAGGTATGGGAAGGAAATCAGAGTATTAGGATAATTAATTTTTATAATCCATGTGACAAGCTAACTAAGGATATGATGGAAAATATTGGAGAAATTGGGGATTATAAAATGGTGTGGTGTGGTGATTTTAATGCTCACAGTACTCTTTGGGGGAGTTCTAATACTGATTATAATGGATTGATTATAGAAGATATGCTGGACTGGGGAGGGTTAGTTTGCATTAATGACGGAAGCTACACAAGAGTTAATTTATCACAATGTAAATACTCCGTGTTAGATTTGACAATAGTGTCTGAAAATTTAGCTCAAAGATGTGATTGGAAAGTATTGAATGAAAGCTCTATTGGTAGCGATCATTTTCCTGTTTATAGTACTATTGGAGTTGACTTAACAAAAACAGTTCTGGAAAGAATTCTGAGGTGGAATTTTAAATCCGGAGACTGGGAGTTGTATAGTGAGATTTGCCAAAACAAAATGACTAAAATTAATGATGATATAGAAGATATTGATGTGTTAAATTCAAAAATAAGTGAGGTTCTTAGGAACACAGCAGAAGAAGTATTTGGTAGAAAGAAGGCATGTAGTAGGAAGAAAATGGTTCCGTGGTGGAATGAAGAATGCAATAAGGCAATTAAAGAATTAAAGAAACAAAACACTTAAAAAAGTAAGAAGATCTTTTAGCTATGATGATTTTATTGTTTATAAAAAAGCTCAGGCAATTGTGAGGAGGGTTATCAGGACAGCAAAAAGAAATTATTGGAGAGAGTTTTGTAATAATATTGGTGGAAACATTGAAATTAATGAGGTTTGGAATATGATTAAAAAGATGGGAGGAAAACAAAGAAATAATAGTATTCCGACGATAATTCATAATGAGGAAGTAGTTGTGTCTGATTGCAGGAAGGCAGAGATACTTGCACAAACTTTTGTGAAAGTCCATAGTAATGGAAATATATCAAATGAGTTGATGAAGATAAGGGAACAGAGTGTGAGGGAGAATCCACATATATTGGAAGTTAAGGAGTCAACTGGAGATCCACTGGATTATGAGCTAACTATGTATGAGTTAAAAAGAGCAATAGCTGGGACCAAACAGACTTCTCCTGGGAGGGATGAGATATGCTATGAAATGTTCAAGCATTTATCAGATCCTTCATTAAATGTAATTTTAAATCTTTTTAATAAGGTATGGAATTCAGGAAAGCTTCCAATGGAATGGAAACATGGAGTAATTATCCCAGTAGCAAAACCAGGTAAAGATCATACGCAACCTATTAATTATAGGCCTATAGCTCTAACCTCAAATATATGTAAGATTATGGAACGTATGATAATGAGTAGGCTGGTATATGTTATTGAGAGGAGGAATATCTTCTCCCCTTACCAAAGTGGCTTCAGAAAAGGGAGAAACACTATGGATTCTGTGATATGTTTAGAAGCTGACATAAGAAAGGCTCAGGTAAATAAAGAGGTTTTGGTAGGTGTCTTTCTGGATGTTGAAAAGGCATATGATATGTTGTGGAAGGAGGGACTTTTAATTAAGCTGGAAATGATGGGAATAAAAGGTAAAATGTATAACTGGGTTATGAACTTTCTGTTAAATAGAACTATTCAAGTCAGAGTGGGATGTTCGTATTCTTCGAGTTATTCAGTTGAGAATGGAACTCCTCAAGGTAGTGTCAGTAGTCCTATTTTGTTTAATTTAATGATTAATGACATTTTTTCTCAGATTGAGCCTGGGATAGGGAAATCCTTATATGCTGATGATGCTGCAATATGGAAAAGAGGTAGGAATGTTAAATTGACAGCATTTTGAACCTTATCCTGTACAAACTTGATAGAAAACTGGGCAAATAAATGGGGCTTTAGACTTTCTATGGCAAAATCACAAGTAATTTGTTTTTCAAAAAAGAAAACTAACCCTACTATGAATATCAAAATGTATAGAGAAACAATGGAGCAGACATCAGTTGTTAGGTTTTTAGGAATATGGATGGACTCAAAATTAAATTTCAGAGTACATATACAGAAAATAATAGATAAATGTAAAAAAGTGATAAATATAATGAGATGTCTAGCTGGAGCTGAATGGGGAGCACATCGCCAATCGCTTAAAAATATTTATGTGGCACTAATTGGAGCAACTATAGATTATGGTAGCATGGTATATAGTTCTGCATCAAAAACTCAACTTGCTAAGATTGAGGCAATTCAGAATCAAGCATTAAGGATAGTGTGTGGAGCAATAAGATCATCACCAGTGTCCTCACTTAATGTTGAGACAGGAGTAATGCCACTAGAAATGAGAAGGAGTAAGTTAAGAAAGAGATACTGGGCAAACATAAAAGGTCAATCGGAAAATAATCCAGTTAAGAATGTTTTAAGTGACTGTTGGGAATATAACCATAAAAAAATAACAAGTTTCGGATGGTTTATTAATGAGGAGGCAAGAGACATGAGGATTAGTGATGTTAATATTGCCTCATGTGTGGTTCTGCCAGCAATTCCTCCTTGGTTTTTTCCCATGCCTTTTATTGATACCCAGTTACACAAAGACAAGCATAATGAGGAGAGTATCCTGGATAGTGTAACAGTACAAGATTATATAGATCATGTATATTATAGTGCCGTCCAGATATATACTGATGGTTCAAAGGATCCTGATTCTGGTACAACATCTGCAGCAGTGTTTATACCTCAATTTAAAGTCAACATTTTAAAAAGAACATCAGATCACATTTCAGTATTTACATCAGAACTAATAGCAATTATATTAGCATTACAGTGGGTTGAAGAAGTTCAGCCAATTAGATCAGTTATATGTACAGACTCTTTATCTGCAATTGAAAGTCTAGCAAGTGGTATTTCTACAGCTAGACAGGACTTAATTTATGAAATATTACAAAGTCTCTTTAGAACCAGACAATTGGGAATCAGGATTCATTTTCTTTGGATACCAGCTCATATGGGGGTGGCAGGAAATGAAGAGGTGGATAGGTTAGCCAAACAGGCCATAAAATTTCCAGAAGTTGACATTAAAATTGCATTGAGTAAGACTGAGATAAAAAGTATAATAGCAAATGAAATTAGGACGAAATGGCAGAAGGAGTGGGACAGTGGAAATAAGGGTCGACATCTATACAACATTCAAAGAATAGTTGGTTCAGAAAGAAAAAGTATTGGAAACAGACGGAAGGATGTGTTAATTTCAAGAATGCGCATTGGCCATTGTTTACTAAATCATAGTATGGTCAGGATTGGGAAACACCAGACTGGATATTGTGACAAATGTAGATCAGAAAATATGGAAACAGTAGAACATGTATTATTAAAATGTGAGGCATATGATAGAGAAAGATTTAAATTATTTCAAGCATTAAGAGAAATGGAAATGGAAGTTTTTTCTATTAAAGCATTATTAGGTAATGGTCCAAAGCAATTTAAAATATATGAAGAAGTATTTAATTTCTTAAAAGATACACATTTAATTAACAGGATTTAGGTCAGTACTACCATGATGTTATCCACACTCCAATCCAGTAGGTGGCGGTAATGCACCATTTTAGTTTGGTTTGCCAACTGCCATTAAACTTAAAAGAAGAAGAAGAAGAAGAAGAAGAAGAAGTTTGAGCAGAGTTGACGAAGTATCAGGTTGTAGGAAGATAGTTTGTGGACAATCATGGTTATAACGTGCATCGTAAAGGGTTGTGATAACAAGGAGAAGGTATATAGTGCCGTCATGTTTCACAGAATTCCAGCTAACCACATACAGCGGAGAGCTTGGTTAGCTGCTTTGAACAAGAATCCAAAAACACCGTTGATGACTCTGAAGAAGTGGCGTGTTTGCTCCGAGCATTTCACACCGGAGGACTATACCTGCACAGGAACACGCCTAAAGGATGAGGCTACACCGACAATATTTAAATCACTAACACAAAGTGGATCATCACCCAACGCTGTAAGTCTACTTTTGCATGGTTATTTGGTTGTCCTGAAAGTGTCAGTAACCTTAGCTGAGTAACATAAGTTAGCTGTGAAATCAGTGCGCTTCTGAGACAGGCAATAAGAAGTGACTGTTTGATTTACATAAGGACTGAGCTCAGAAATAAAAATGTAGTATAAGCCTAAAACCGTACAAGCCCGTAGTATAACGTTATAGTGTCAACAAATCTGATTCTCTGTATCTTGAGACTGCAAGGTTACGTTTACCATGCTAATACATTGACTAATGGTACGGGGAGGGGTATTTTTGTCTCAGGTGAAACACTGAAAGAGTAGGCTACTGTCTACTTATGTAATACCCTGTAACAATACTTTATACAATACAATACTTACTGGGAAGAATGTAAAAAATATATAAATATAAATTTTGGTAGTGTTTTTATTTGCTTTCCAAAAAAATAATTCTTGTCATTGTTATTTCTGTCATAATTGTGTCAATTATTATACAGGCAGAGTTGAATGACGTACAGCAAGATCATCGAATCACAGGAACAACAAACAAGCATTAGTCCATATTCTGGCAGAAAGAACAAACTCTATGGTCATGTTTTTTGAGCAATGCATTAAAAACTTTAGCTCTGAATGGATGCTGGAACAGTACTGCGTCAAAGAGCTGAAAATGATAAAAACCCATCAAGATATGCTTTAATAAACAAGAACATGACAAAATTATTTCATTCCAATACATTCCCTTGCTTTCTTTGCTGCAAAGCTGGCAAGGAATAAGATGTCTGGGATACTCTTAATAGAGCTCAATCTGAAAATGATGAAATTCTCACAGATTTCACAGATGGTGAAATGTTTAAATTAAACAAGCACATGATCTTGGCACTATACAGAGATGGATTGTGGATTAAATGTGCATAATGTTATGTTTGGTCAGGTCTGTGCTAGCTTGAGATCTGTAAAAATGTTTTCTGATACCTTACGTGTATCAAATTCAGGGATAAAACTTTTTTTTTTTTTTGGTGTCTCTTCACATTTACAAATGTATAATTAATGAATTATTAAAAAAAATTAGATTCCACAAAGGTGTACAGCAAATCTGTATAAAATAGTTATCCCCCTAGAGGGGGATACCACACCCAGCAGGCCCATCTCCTTCAGAACTGTTCTGTAGTACATGTAATGATTTAACACTAAATTAATAAATGTACATTAATAAAACCTCAACAAATATATATATATATATATATATATATATATATATATATATATATATATATATATATATATATTCCTAAAACTCACTCCCATCCTTGCTGGGCAGCATATCTCCGCCCAGAAAACAGATGACCAAACCGAGTTCTTTTTAAAATTAGCTGCCTAACATCCTCATCCTCATCCGTTCATAAAGCAAATAAAAATTCGTCAATACATCACATTCTAAGACGTAGGTTAAATACACTGTACAACAGTTCACTAACATATGAGAAAAATCGACCAAATTATCATATGATAATAAGTATATATTTTATGATATAAACGTGTATCATTTCGCTTCAAAATATCTTTACAAAGTTGTTCTAATTAATAAAAAATTATACTTTACACTTGACAAATTAACGCAGCTTTAACGAGTGTACATTGAATGTACATTCAAAATCAGAGAGGATTGTGGGTAAATAGTGAACGAATGTAGGGAATGCAGAATAAAGGTAAAATGTATGAAAAATACAGCATTTTCAAAAAAAAAAAAAAAAAAAAAAAAAAAAACGAAGCATTAAGACATGTTAAACTGTGCCCCAGAAACAAGCCTAGAAAAAAACACTGAACCACCCATTTAAAACGTCTTAAAAATGCACATATGTACACCAGGGAAATCTAAATTTTCTTGGGGAACATGCCCCCGTACCCCCCAAACTAACAACATTTTCTGACCAGGGTAATTATGAAACCCTGCGTACGGCCCGGCTTATATTCGCTCTAATGAAATCTGAGGTAAACGTGTATTTCTACTTATGTGCGCACTTTTGGACTAAAAGTTTGTATGTGTGCACTGTGATCATAAATAAATGGGGCCAAAAGCGATTGAATGTAAAGGTTTGTGTCTCGTTATTCTATTAATAACTACTGATTGATTTTTACTGATTATTAGTGTCATTGTAAATAGTGTTGCAAATATCTAAGCTATCTAATACTTCAAATCTCAAGGTTAAATCAGAAGATTTTTTGTAAAAATGTAACAAAAATATATACAAAAATTATCTTGTAAAATAGTTGGATTTCTGTACACTTCTGTGATTGTAGACAATGCATGACTTTTATTTTGGAGTGACGACATGACGTCATAAGACTGCACCGCACTCCTGCATCTGCTGTGATTCTGCTGAATAAAGGTTTGTTTTAATAATTTAATCTGTTTTAATCGACAGAAACAGTTTTGTATTTTTAATAGTTTTACCAGCGATGTTAAATTAGTTTATTTACTATCTAATGTAACATTGTGATTCTTTATCTAACTGTAATGAAGGATATTTGTGTGAGTAAAACTCATTCACTGATGATAAACGGTAAACCTGCGTCTCATTTCTCTCTCTATATATATCATAAATCAGTTTATCATGAACACGAGTTCAGTCTCTGGAGAGTCATGATGGAGAAACTGAACTTTTCAACTCCGAGTCAATTGAATCAAACACTTTGAGAAATGATTCAGTGAATCACGACTCGTGCTGCTCAAACATGAACGACAACAACAAACACTAACAAACTAACTAATCATGTTTTCATCAAAGTGTAATCATTTAAATATAATCTATAACTCGTTAAATACCAAATGTAGATCATAATTATCTAAATATGAAGTTTATTAATTTGCAGTGTTAGTTTTGAGTGTTTTTTTTTTTTTTAGTCCAACGTTAGGTCATTGAAGACTTTTAACTCTGTTTAATTATTCTCTACTTACAGTTTATTAAAGAGGAGACTGAAGAAATGAAGATTGAGTTTAATAAAGAAGAGACTGAAGATATGAAGATAATTATTAAAGCGGAGACTGAAGATATGAAGATTGAGTTTAATAAAGAGAAGTTTGAAGAAATAAAGATTGAAGAAACATTCAGTGTGAAACATGAAGATATTGAGGAACAAACGGGTTGGTTTTATTCTCACAGCTGAACTCAGTCATTTGATCATTATTAAAAATGATCAAATATCATTTGAATCATCTCTCTCTCTCTCTCGACGCACTGATCACATTTCTGCACAGACCCATTTCAGTACATTCACATTGTTTTTACACACTTTCATGACAATGTTTGGATTTGTCCTGTATATGTTTCTGTGTACTTCAGTATATATGCAGGGGCCTGTTTCAGAAAGGAGGTTAAGTGAAAACTGAGTATGTTAACCCTGAAATGAGGGAAACTGGGTTTTCTGTTTCAGAATGGGAGGTATGTCAAACCCGAGAAAGCAGGGTAAGTCAAGCCCGTTTCTGAAAGAGAGGTAACTTCTACTCAGAGTCAGTTACCCTGGTAACTTACTATGGTAACTGTGATGTATGGCAAGTGATGTTTAAATAGTTCACTCATTCATTGACACTGCAAAAATGAGTATTTTTCATCCTATTTCAAGTAAAAAATATCTAAAAAATCTTAAATCAAGATGGATTTTCTATATAAGAAAATTATATAAGATATTTAGTTTTGTTTCCTGGGGGGATCTAAATTAAGTGCATTTTACTTAAGTAAAATTATCAATATCTGTCAGTGTGGTAATAAAAATAATCTTAATGCAAACGGAAAGTGTCGGGAGTGTCTACCCAGGTGAAAAAAAAATTGCAATAAAATACACTTTATTTTAGTACACAGTACACTGCCATAATGTACTTAAAGTGCTCTTATTTTAAGTGCTCTGTGCACTTATTTTGTACTTAATACACTAAAAGCTCTTCTTTACTTCTTAAAATAATCTTAAAAATATTTAAGTGCACTCAACTGTGCTATTTTGAGACGCCATGAATTTGAACTAAAATGTGCTTTTAACATACTATCTCTGTATTAAAAAAATGTATTTAGTTACCACTTGTAGTACTTCCACTTGTAGCAGAACCCATCTTTCAAACACTTTTAAAATAGACTTATGATGTATTTCAAATATAAGATTAATATATAATGAATATTCAAAATGTATTTATAATTTATTGCCTACAACATTACAAATTTTGTATATATTTACCATATATTATTCTTATATTTTAAATAATTCATAAGTGAATTTCCTATGTCTGATGAGTATATTTAAAGTTGTGTGAAAGATGGGTTCAAGTATACTACAAGTGGTAACTAAATACATTTTTTAAATATAGAGATATTATGTTAAAAGCACATTTTAGTTCAAATTCATGGTGTCTCAAAATAGCACAGTTGAGTACACTTAGATGTTCTTATGATTATATTAAGTACTAAAGTACAGCTTTTACTATATTAAGTATAAAATAAGTGCACTGAAATAGAGCACTTTAAGTAGATTATGGAAGTGTACCGTGTACTAAAATAAAGTGTATATTCTACTGCACTTTTTTTCACCTGGGGGAAAATGTACTTATAACTAGTACATTAGTAATATATTTGTACGAAAATCAACGTCATTTGAACTTAGGATTATTATATAAAAGTCTACTAAGACTGAACAAATTTTAAAGCATTGAAAGCACACTTTTAACAAATGCACTAATAAAACTTTTTGTGGTAAGTATACTTTATTTCATTGCACTAAAAATCAATTTTAGTAGTAGTGGTATTTAGTATACTTTTCCAAGTGCAGTGAAGTACTACTGAAGTACAGATATACATTGAATTACTGCATTTATAATGTATAACTTTGACACTTTTATTTAGCACCAAAATAAAGAATGTACTACAAATGTACTTGCTTGTATTTAAGTATTTTTTTTTAATGCACTCAAGCATACTTTTTTTCTTCTGGGTATTACTAAGTGCAAATTTACAGTAGCTCCTCCCACCAGTGTCACACCAGGTTAAAGTTAACACATGTTGTAGTGGTTGCAGTGGTGTATGCAATAGTGTGTTGTGTGCAGAGAATTAACTTGTGATGTGATTGACTGGGTTCAAATCTGCCTTTTGCCGAGCTCGCTATTCTCCCTTTTCCCATCATATATCACTTCAAAAAGTAAATATTTTCAATAAAAAGAAGAACATTTTCTAAAAGTGGAAGTAAATTGCCTAACGAGTGTTTAATAATGATAAAAATCATTTACACTCTTATCATCTTATTATTTATTATTTTTTTCTTCTTCTTTTTTTGCATGCGGGATACCATGAAAATAAATATTAGTTCAATAACTTACTATTCTACCAGTTTTCAGCTTTGATATTATAACAGTGATAAGAATTAAACTTGCATTGACTCTGAAGTATGCGGATGTCATTTTGTCATGTGCTGTTGCCATGGTGAATCGTAATATCGGAGCTCCACTGATGATGGCTTTTCGTAGTCATGGTGCACGCGCTTAACTCAGAGTCAATCTACTCAGAGTCAACTGAACAAACTCAATTCAGCTGTTCTGAAACTGAAAACTCAGAGTTCACCATCTCAGAGTAAGTCAACTCAGAGTTCAAGTTTCAACTCAGAGTTGGTTGAACCTCCTTATTGAAACGGGCCCCTGGTCAAGGCGGCTGGTTTAGGTTTTCTTGGCTTCTCCATGTGCTCCTGTTCAGTATCGCAACTGGACTGGTCTAAAATGTAAACAAGCTCTTTGCTGTTGCACACACTATAAACACTGTGAATTCTCAAACGTTGTGTTTTTGTGTGTGGGTGCTTAGGTGTACATAAATGTATTTTTTGTCCTTTTGTATTTGGTGTCCTTTTGGAGTCTGCAAGTGTCCTCTTTTTGAAAAGACCTAAATTTACCTTAAAAAGCTGAAAAATACAGTTTTGTGAGACTCACACTTGAATCTGATGTAGAGACCTGCGCGGGACGGATTTTTTTGTCCCGCTCCCGCAAGATTGTGTCCCACTCCCGCCCGCTCCCGCAAAAATATATATTATTTTCTCCCGCTCCCGCCCGCAAACAATCAAGTTTCGTCCCGCTCCTGCCCGCAAAATCCCGCGGGTAAACGTATAAGTATTGTTTTTTTAAAAAAAAAAAAAAAAAAATACATTGCATATGTAAACCCTGAAACCCTGGCCAGAGAGGTCTTATGTCGGCACAAACAAAGTCAACACATTTTTCTGTTGTTATATCTTTTATGCCTCGTTTCCACTGAGCGGTGCGGTACGGTACGGTACGGTTCGGTACGGTACGCATTTTTTTCCGTTTCCATTGTCAAAAGTTGTGAATGGTACCCTAATTCCGAACCGTACCGTACCACTTTTTTGGGACCCTTTCATTGGGGTACCAAGCACAACAGTACCGTACCAAAAGGGTGGAGCTACACTCTGCAGAACGTTGATTGGTTGACAGAGAATCGTCACTTGCGCGTGCTACAAGGGGAATGACAACACAAGAGGCGCCACACACAAATGTGGTTCAGACAACGAGTGCATTAATTATCTTCACTTCATGTAGGCTATATAACAAAACAAAATATAAAACACAACCCTGCCTCTTTTCGTTTTTATTTAAAAAATATGAAACCTATTAATGTGTGGTTCAGGCAATATGTGCATATGTACTCTGATTATCTTCACTGTATGTAGCCTATAATAAAATGAAATAAGACAAAACAACCTTCTCTTTTTGTTAAATGTAAGTTTTAATTATCAATAATAACCATTATAAATAAAATATGAGAAGCTATACAATAAGAAATAAAGACAAGCAAACAATTCAGTCAAACGTACAGCGCACTACAACGGTAAAGTTAAATAAATATATAAAGTTATAAAACTTAATTTTCCCCTCGGCCAAAACGATTTGCCCGGGAACAAATTATAAATTCATGAGACCAAAGATTGCCCGTTATACACAAGATGAATGATATCTTGTTTTTAACAATTACAGAGCCAGCGGCTAATGTCAGAAGGATTAGCCGAGGTGCAGCTGCTCTCGGCTGGGTACATGAGCACCGAGCGCCCGGTGATCGCCTGGATCTCACAACTCCGACAACGTCAGATCAAATTTTCAAATATCTTTATAAATTAACCACAGATTTGAGATTTAAACAACTACATTCTCGCCTGAAAAACTTTTAAAACTACATTTCATGACACAGTAAAATAGTTTTTAAATTACGCGGGGTTTCTCCTCTGCTTGCTGGTAGGTGCTGCGGCATGGACGTCTGATCTTTGAAATCTTGGTATTCTGAAACGCCGAATGCAAAACTCGTCTTCTTTTTGTGACAGACAGCCTCAAGCCGAGAAGAAAGAACAAGATCTGCTGTAGTATGTCCTCCATTGTTGTTTACTATATCGTTTTCTTCTTCGCGCGAATGACGTCGATCACTATTTTCCGGCTACACCACGCCTATACGCCAAGGGCACTGTTTGCGGTGGAAACGCAAGCCTGATCAACGTGTACCGCTCCGAACCGTACCGAACCGAACCGTACCGCTCAGTGGAAACGAGGCATTAGTGCACTTGACACTTTCGACTGACTTGCCGTAAATGTCAGGGATGTTTGGCCTTTCAAAACGGTGCACACATGACGCTTCAGACCTGAAGTTCCAGACTTGTGCCCGCTGTATGTGAGTATTTTGCTGCATTTGTCACAGCTCGCAAAAGGAAGGTGCTTTCCATTGGTGTCGCTGGTTTTGTAGTTTTGCATGAGTCATGCGGTGCAGACATTTAGCCTCTGTGTGGTAGGCTTGGCTGTTTCGCGCCTATGAACCACGCGAGAGTTAGCTTCCGACCCTGCGCCTGTAAATCGTTTTTATTTTATTTTATTATAAATAAAGGTTTATTTGTTTCTAGTTATTTTATTTTGTTAGATATTTCCACTTTGCGGGAGTCCCGCAAATAATTTTATTTTCCCGCAACCCGCACACAATAATATCGTGCCGCCCGCATCCGCATTCACCCACCAAATACTGTCCCGCACCGCACTCGGTTGTGCTGGGTCCCGCGGATCCCGCGGTACTCCCGCGGGAGTGCAGGTCTCTAATCTGATGTATGCTTAATTTCTCAATAAGTGTGAGATTAATTGTGATTAATTGGGATTAAAATGTAATCTATTGACAGCCATAATTTTTATGTTAAATCCACTATTGTATTATATATAATTGTTCTAAACACAGTATTTAGTTCAATTACATCAGAAGTAACTGTAATTAAATTACAGAAAAAATAGGAGTAATGGATAATTTGACATAGTTTTGGAGGAACCAGACAAATGAATCATTCAGATGATTCTTTCAAAACATAATTCTAATTCAGAATCAAGGTTCCGGCTCCAGCTCGTCTACAGAGAGAACCAATGCTGATTATTTTTACAACACCCTATGCTTCCTGATAGCAGGAGAAGTGACAAACCAAATGGTCACCCAAAGAAGATAAAGATTCTTTGATCACCAGATCAAAGAAACAGAGAGACAGTGCAGACCTTTTGTTTCCTTACTTCACAGAAAAGCCAACAAAGACTGTTCTACAAATTTTAAATGGACTTATCAAACATCTTTTAACTACATACATTTTGCATTATGTGTTCACAAATAGTTATGCTTTAGAACACTCACAATTCATGTAAATGTGTTAATTCTTGACTGAATGACTGAAAGTATGCCTTATTTGGACTTGATTGATTTCTTTTCATAAAAAATGTTATTGTCATAATTGTGTTTTCATAATATTGACAATAACATTTTATTTTATCACTATGCACCTACACCGGAGCCTCCGTGCAGTAGTCTGTGCATCTGGTCTCTGCGCTCCCAAAACGTAATCAACATAAAACTGTAAACATAGTAATCAAATTCCAGCCTCCACAAGTGTGCAGTCAGTCAGTAGCTGTGTCTCATTTCATTTAATTTCGAAGGCTGCATCCTCAAGAGGACGAATCCTGTGAAGGATGCAGTATATGGAGTGTCCTTAGCCAAAATTAAACAAGACATCCTTCGTAGGACACACAGGCAGGAATGGAAACAGGAAGTATATCGTTGCTATGCCAACACATTCACGGCAACCTCATTGCGCTCTCAGCAAATGAATGAAAATTATTAATGAATTTGTAATTTGAAAAGAGAATGTACTTGTTTTATTTTTATTTTGGTTGCTTGAGGAACTGGCTTATGTACAACAGATATCTGTTACAGAGACAAAGGAGGAGGATATTAGGAAGAACAAAGTTTAAAAAAAAAAAAAAAAACAAGCATGAAACTGCTTGCATTTAAACACATCTTCGCTTGTATGTACATTTGCCAGCACCACTATTTATTTATTTATTTATTTTTGAATAAATGATGGCTGTTAACAGCGACGCAAAGAATTGTGGGCTATCTGCAGCAGTGAAGGATACACCTCATGCATCTTCCAAATTCCTATGAAAGAAGGATGCATTCCAAGGTCAGGTTCGGAGAGTCCTACTTACTGATACAGCCTCAATGACGTATGCAATCTTCGAATGCGACCTCCGGAGGATGCAACCTTCGAAATGAGACACAGCTTCTCTGTCAGTCACTTCCTTTTTCCTGGTGGCTTTATCTGGTCTCCCCATGTCAATTATTGCAATGAGACACAGGTGTTTATCATTTGCACTTGACCTACTTAAGCGCTGCTCATCTCCCGCTGCTGAACCACACCCCCCTTGCCACACACTTGCTCTTCTCCGACTGCTCCACACCAATCTTTTGACCCGAGGGAGGGATTCTAACAGACCAATCACAGCGCTTGCAGTCTGCGTAGAATTGACGTGTTGTACGTCGTAGCGTAGCCTACACCGTACACGTGACGCAGAAATATAAATCGGTCTTAAGGATTGCTTGAAAATGACAGGCAGGTGTATTTGATTAGGGATGAAAGACAGTGGTCCTCCAGTACCAAACCTGCCCATCCCTGATCCATAGGATAGGATAGGATAGGTTATAGAACATACATGTTGTTGCTTTTGATGCTTTAAATGTCTAAATTGTTTTATGTCTATTTTTGACCTAGACCTGATGGAACTGAAAGAAGGGAGTCATGAACCTAATGAAAGGGAAGAAGAGAAAGAACATTATGATAAACATTATTATTTCATGAATGGGGAAATATCAACACAGGTTTCCTCACAAAAAGGAGTTCAAAAGACAGGAACTAAGAGTTTCACACACAAAAAAACACCTTAAAGTCCACATGAGAATTCACACTGGAGAGAAACCTTTCACCTGCCAACAATGTGGAAAGAGATTCACACATAAAGGAAGCCTTACAGCCCACATGAGAATCCACACTGGAGAAAAGCCTCATACCTGTCAAGAGTGTGGACAGAGTTTCTGTGACAAAGGAAACCTTAAAGCCCACATGAGAATTCACACTGGAGAAAAGCCTTATACCTGTCAACAGTGTGGAAAGAGTTTCAGTCGAAAAGGAAGCCTTATAGTCCACATGAGAACTCATACCGGAGAAAAGCCATATATCTGCTGACAATGTGGACAGAGTTTCAGTCAAAAGGGAAACCTTACAGTCCACATGAGAGTTCACACTGGAGAGAAACCTTTCACCTGCAGTCTGTGTGGGAATGGCTTCACACGGGAACAAAGACTTGGGGAACACATGGATATTCACACTGAAGAGAAGTCATTTACATGTGATCAGTGTGGAAAGAGTTTCCTATTTAAAGGTAACCTTAAGGTCCACATGAGGATTCACTTGAAAGAGAACTGAACTGAACTTTTTGAAGTTTAAAAGCCTATCAGCTGAGTTCTGAACCAGCTGGAGATGAGAGAGGGAGGCCTGACTCACACCAGATACAAAGAGTTACAATAATCCAAATGAGAAGGCACAAAGGCACGAACAACCTTCACCAAATCATTGAAAGAGAGGACAGACATCAACTTGGCTATAGATCTAGATTTGATGATCAAATGTAAGCTCAGTCAAAAATAAAGATTTTTCACAAAGGAAAGTTTTTCCCCAGGAAGCAATAACAGGTTGTTATTAGACTCCATATCACATCATCAGACAACAGACTTGTCTTCATTCAGTTGGAGAAAGTTGTTTGCCAACCAACACTTCACATCAGCCAAACAGGTAAACAAAGATTTGAGAAGATAGCTCCCCATGTTTTATAGAGAAGTAAATTTGGGAATCATCAGCATACAGATGATAATTTATACTGTGCTTATCAAAAATTTTATCATTGACCGTATTAAAAGCAGGACTGAGATCTAACAATATAAGAACAAGACTACCTGAAGCGTATTTTTGAATTATGATAATTCTTTGAAGTAATGTCAAAAAAAAAAACTGTTTAACTAATTTAACTACTTTTTGAAACTCTGTCAAACAATCTCTCAAATAAATGTCATATAAATCTTTATCTTTGAGCCATTTACAGTCAGCCCTCCTGCACTCTTGCCTAAGAGTATTGCTATTGCTGTTCAACCAGGGCTGAGTCTTGACTTGACTTTCTTCTTCCTAGTTTTCAAAAGGAGCCACAGAATTCAGAACAATGAAGAGTTAAACTTGAAAAATCAACTCCTCACGTCCCATACCAGAACAAGGACTGAAAAACATCTAGTACCCACACACATATTTATAACACACATATAACTTCAAACATTGAGTAAACCTCAGTAAATAGAAGTCTGCATTTGAACTTATTTTTAAAAAGCAAGGCCCCCACCCTGTCCAACTGACCTCAGGGAGCTAAAAAAGCTACAGTTCACACATTATTTGTCCGATTACCCACTAGTGGGCAAATGATCTGGTGACTCCCCCTGACCACTCCCAAGCCACGCCCCCATCCCACGAACCCATTATTTGTCCAATTACCCACTATAGTTGGCAAATGACCTGACGACCCTCTCTGACCACTCCCAAGCCACGCCCCATCCCTCAAACCCACTATATGTCCGATTACCCACTATAGTTGGCAAATGACCTGTTGCCCCATGTTGAACACTGCAGTTGCATTAGGATCACTTTATTGGGCCACTGGGATGATTGTTCACTAACCAGTTAAACCATTATCATTCAACAAGTTAAACTGTAGCTCCTGTCCTGATAAAAACTATTTTACTGCACTTGGCAGGCCACATGCACCAAGTTTCGTCGCAAAATTCCACCGTCCACGAACCCATTAATCGGGCTACATTCAGTAACCTGGAATCGGGACAACTTAGTGTGGAAAACACAAAAACATCCCAGTCATCATTTATAACACCGCTACTATACTTGGCACTAACTGGCATAGAAAAGGCAGTGTCTACGGACCCGTTATTTGGTGGCCACTACATAATTGGCAAGTGGGATGCTTTTGTTGTGTTGGCTCTAGCTCACGAACCCGAAGGCCCCCGACCTCGGGGTTAGGCTCGTTTGACAGGGGCCCCCGAGACCTTTTCATGAGCTCCGGGGGCCACTGAATTCCTTAAAGACCATAACTCTGGGACCCATAAAGCTACCCTAGCAGCACCAATCTCGTTTGAACCGTCTAATTCAGTTGTACACACGGTTCAAATTTCAGGACAATCTGCCACATCTGCGCATTCGATAGAGACCCCCGAGGCCTTTCGTTGACCTGAATTTCATGTTCATGTTTTCAAGTTGCTGAGATATAAGCAGAAAACACAAAGACATCCCACTTCCCAATTATGTAGTGGCTGCCAAATAATGGGTTCCTGGACACAGTTTTTATAGATGATGTTTCAGATTTTTTTACGAAAGTTTTATGGATTAAAACTACCATGCTTGGTGCACTCGGTCGGATGCATTTTACTAATTTTCAAAACAAAGACATTCCAGATATAATTTATTTACTGGTCGCCAAATATTGGGTCTGCGGACACTACATATATATGCAATTTGTTTTGCAGCCAAAAAAAGACAAGAACACAATTAAAAGGACATTTTTTTTAAATTTAAAACACACAATTATATAAAAACTATTAGGATTATGGTGATCAGTGGATTCCTACTCCATATCTGCACCAGCCTCTGCTCTTCCGCCGCCGCAGTCGGTGAGGCCAGCACCTGAGGTGGTAAGGCTGCCACCTAAAGCAGTTGAACGTCCGGCCAGGCGTCAGGTGGGGCCTCGGCCTGGGAGAAGTCGGAGACCAGGGGGATGGCCGGCTCTGAATCCCGCAAGATTTGAAGCTTCCCCGCGGTCACCAACCTCTCCAGTGATCTCAACGTCTTTGGCCGCAACAACTCCTTATAAAAATATATATCTAAACAACATTTCAGTATTCTTTAAACAGACAACTATTTCATACATTAATGTAAAACAACTGGTCAAACACGATCCCGTCAGTTTTAAGACTGACTTACCGACATGCCCCTGTGGCCTCTTTCCAGGTGCCTTTCGGGGTATTTCACCAGCTTGCCGCAGAGTGGGCAAACCAAATTGGGCAGCCTCACTCTGCGGCGGCCAAGCTGGGCCAAGAGGCCTCTCTGTTCTGCATTGGCCACTTCGTGGACCGTCCTAAGGTGTTTGCTGATGTTGACGATCCACGCGGGGCACATCGGGCACTTGACTGCTACATGAAAAGACGATTTTAATAGGAAAAAAAATGGGAAAAAAAGTTCAAACACAGTGTATGACGCAAAATGATTTATTACTGCGTAATAAACGATTCATAACACTTTGTGATGGCACAAGGAACTAGGATCACAGAATAGATCAACTTACCAGAGCGGTATCTTTTTGGCATGATCTGTAAAACAGACTACACACATACAGTAATTTATTAATGTTATAAAATTCTTCTTTAAAGGTCCCCTAGAACATGTTTTTAAAAGATGTAATATAAGTCTTAGATGTCTCCTGAATGTGTCTGTGAAGTTTCAGCTCAAAATACCTCATAGATTTTTTTAAATTAATTTTAACTGCCTATTTTGGGGCATCATTAACAATGCACTGATTTACACTCGACGCCGCCCCCTTAAATCGCGTGTTCCCTGCCACACGAGCTCTCGACTATATTACAGCGCATTTACAAAGTTCACACAACTAATATAACCCTCAAATGGATCTTTACAAGATGTTCGTCATGCATGCTGCATGCATGCTTCGAATTATGTGAATAAAGTATATATTTGGATGTTAACGTTTTATTTTGAGTGAGTTTGAGGCTGTGCTCCGTGGCTAACGGCTAATGCTACACTGTTGGAGAGATTTATAAAGAATGAAGTTGTGTTTATGAATTATACAGACTGCAAGTGTTTAAAAATGAAAATAGCGACGGCTCTTGTCTCCGTGAATACAGTAAGAAACGGTGTAACTTTAACCAACAGTAGCCTACATTAGCAACATGCTAACGAAACATTTAGAAAGACAATTTACAAATATCACTAAAAATATCATGATATCATGGATCATGTCAGTTATTATTGCTCCATCTGCCATTTTTCGCTGCTGTTGTTCTTGCTTGCTTACCTAGTCTGATGATTCATCTGTGCAGATCCAGACATTACTGGCTGCCCTTGTGTAATGCATTGAACACTGGCATTATGCAAATATTGGGGGCGGAGCCCCTGACTGTTACGTAACAGTCGGTCTTATGTTGAGATCCGCGTGTTTTCCGGAAGTCTTTTAAACAAATGAGATTTATATAAGAAGGAGGAAACAATGGGGTTTGAGACTCACTGTATGTCATTTCCATGTACTGAACTCTTGTTATTTAACTATGCCAAGATAAATTCATTTTTTCATTCGAGGGCACCTTTAATTCAATCAGAGTAGGGGTTGTTGTTTTTATTACAGTAAATTCTGAAAATATACCTAATTAATATCTTTGTCTTGTGAGTAATGTATGTATTGTATTTGCCATACAAGGCGGATGGAATAACAATCCATCGGCATGCCAGTTCCAGGCCATCTTCCGCTGTCTGATGGTTCGGTGTGGTGTCTCACCTGGTGAGACAGGCAATGTGGCAGCACAAGATCACACTGTGTCCCTGTCTGCTGTGGAGATGTCCTCTGCTGAAACTGCTGAAGGGCACCCATCTCAATTCGCCAACATTTCAGCCCTTATGTGTGACCACAGTCATCTCCCCACTCGGTTTGGTGGTCTGGTGGAAAATGCTCTGGTCTACATAGCAGGGTTTGTAGTCCAGCAGATTCTTTGAAAACTTAAAATCTTTTAATCTTTGTATATTAAGGTTGCTTTGTTCTTATTTTCTCTGTTCTGTAAAGTGTATTTGAGTACTGTGTAAAGCGCTATATAAATATGTATTATTTTTATTATTATTATTATTATTATTATTATAAAGTGCTGAGAGCTGCAGAGAGGGTGATTCGCCAGTCAGCAATACAAGCTCCTAAGGTGTCCACAGTCACACACATTGTGCGGGAGGAGATTGGGACAGAGGATGTTTTCCTTCTTGGGGAGCACATTGAGGAAACCCAGTTTGGCATTGACAACCATCAGTCTGATTTGTTGTCATTGGTTGTGTCCGTGTTTTAGAGATAAGGCTCCACCATGTTGCCAAACTCGCCTCTCTTGAACTACAGAAAGGGAGCACAAGAAAGAAGCTCTGCAAAACAGTCCTCTTTCAGGGGTTTTAGTGTGTGTGTGTGTGTGTGTGTGTGTGTGTGAGAGAGAGAGAGAGACTGAGAAGAGTGTGTGTGAGTGAGAGTTAGAGAGAGAGAAGAGGGGTTTAACCAGGCCTGCAGCCTCCTCGCCTTCTCATTCCCATGAACATCAGCAGGAACAGCACCCGGACAGCCAGAGCTACGCTGAAGCAGTCAGCTGATCACCGATCCACTCCAACACCAGCACAGTCGACAGCCAGCAGGCCTCATCTCCATGCAGAGACCTCAGAAACATCCAGCACACGCTGACTCTGCTGTGCTCTCACCTCATGGGTTAGTGACTCAGAAGAGGGAACGAAAAAAAAAGAAATGTACTATATGTGTGTGAATGTGTAAGCATTATATTTCTTTATATATTTTTTTTAAAAGGGATTCTTAGAAACCTTATTTTATTTAATGTATTATTGGGGAGGGGAAAAAAAGAAAAAAAATATATATAATAAGAATGTTTTTTTATTTTACGTATTTTACTTAAATTCTCAATTTATTTTAAAATATATTCTTTGATGCATCATAATATTTAATATATTATTCTTGATATGTCAATTCAACAATATACTGATGTTTGTCTTGTTTTGAAATGACAAAAACAGTTGAACAATGGACTCGTATTCCTTAATAATCACATGTTGGAATATTCAAGGACTATGGTCCTCCATTTTTGGTATTAAGAGCCAACATTCAGACTTCAAAAAATAAATAAAAAACTCTGACATTATAATACTACAAGAAACATGGAATATAAAAGATTTGTCCACTGGCTGCCAAACTGGATTTAGAAAAGTAGTCCTACCATCAACCAAACTAAGAGGGGTGACTCGGGGCAGAGACTCGGGGGGAATGCTGATATGGTACCGAACTCAATCAAATCTATAAAAAAACTGACAATTTTACATTTGGTTAAAAATCCAAAAAGACACCGTCTCCACAGACCGTCACATATTCTTGTGTGCTACATATTTACCCCCGGCTGAATCTCCCTATTTCAATGAAGAAAAGTTCTCCATCCTGCAAGATGAGATCTGCCATTTCCAGACAAAAGGAAATGTGTTAATATGTAGCGATTTAAATGCTAGAACTGGAATTAAGCCAGACTTTGTCAACGCACAGGGAGACAAATATATTACAAACTCCAGCCACCCTCTGCCCTCATACCACCTCAGAAATAATTATGACAAATTCACAAACAAAAGTGGAAAAAGCCTACTAGAGCTCTGGGTCTGTATATAATAAACGGTTGCATTCGGGGAGACTCTTTTGGCTGCTATACCTTTAATTAATTCTGGGCAACAGTACTGTAGATTATTTCATTACAGACATTGACCCAGTGCATTGCAGAGCATTCACAGTCAGTCCTCAAACACCTCTGTCAGACCACTGTAAAATTACATAATATCTAAAACGAACTCAAACTAATGAATCACACAGACAGCCCTCTCATTTACTAAAGCTGAAACAATCATACAAGTGGACAAAAAACAGCACAGAAAATTATCAAAGTGCAATAGAAAGTCAAATTATTATTGGACAAATTTATAATTAACACATATGCACAAAATAAAATAGGCATAAATCTGGCACTACATATTCCACCAATCAGCATCCATGTGCAATTTGAAAAAAATCATCAAGAATTAAACCAAAAAACACCAATGAAAAGTGGTTTGACATTGAGTGTAAAAGTATTAGAACAACAGTACGAAATCTTTCCAATCAAAGACACAGAGACCCAGACAATCAAGAACTCCGCCATCAATATCATGAAGCTCTTAAAGTCTACAAACAAACTCTAAGAGCAAAAAAGGAAGAGCATACAGAGCAATTATTTCAAGCAATGGAGGAGTCAATAAATACCAGTAACTTCTGGAACAATTTGAACAGACCACAACAGGAAGAATTGGCCATTCAAAACGGGAACATATGGAGGACACACTTTGAAAATCTGTACAAAACAACATTGATGGAATATTAAATGAAATGATTAAATACACCAATGACAAATTTAAGATCGCAATAATCAAATTATTCAACATTGTTTTGAGTGTAGGATATTTCCCCGACACCTGGAATCAAGGCCTGATTACACCAATCCTTAAACAAGGAGACAAATTTGAGCCAAACAATTACAGAGGCATATGTGTCAATAGCAACCTGGGGAAAATATTCTGTTCAATTATTAATATGAGATTACAAAACTTTCTCAAAACCCACAAAATCCTGGATAAAAGTCAAATTGGATTTCTGCCCAAGCACAGAACATCTGACCATATTTACACCCTCCACACGATCATTAATAAACATGTATACCAAAACAAAACCAAAGTCTTTGCTTGCTTCATTGACTTTGAAAAGGCTTTCGATTCAATCTGGCATGAAGGACTCTTCCTAAAACTACTGGAAAATGGGATTGGAGGAAAAACATTTGATTTGATCAGCACCATGTATAAAAACAATACATGTGCTGTAAAAATAGGGAACAAACGAACAGAATTTTTCTCCCAACAACGAGGAGTCCGTCAAGGTTGCCCATTGAGCCCCACACTATTTAACATTTATATAAATGAATTAGCCAAAGCATTAAAAAATTCGACTGCCCCCGGCCCAACCCTGACTGAATCAGAAATTAAATGTCTCCTCTTTGCAGATGATTTAGTCATTCTGTCGAAAACAAAAGAGAGACTATATGCACACTATTCTATTTCTTGCCAGACATCTGGCAGCATCTGCTAACACAGCTGAGCCACAGATATCGTTTGAGCATTGGTAACGTTTATTGGTAGCATCTGACATGTTTCGGTGATTTAAATCTACTTTTAGTGAAATTTTGGCAAGCACGCTCATAATAGAAGTGGTGCGGCACGCTTATTTTTTCCAGGCACGCCTATGCCGCAGCGAGATGGAAACATCTCAACTTTTCAGAATGCCGCAAATGCACTGCAGGTCATGTGACAAGAACCAACCGATGAGCTTCGGCCTTTCCTTACTGATACCGAAAGCTCAGCTGATCATAGCTGTACAGGGCGGGTTTTTGTTTCTCATCTCCATGAATATATCTAGTAGTAGAGCTAATTCAAGCACTAGAAATCAATTATTCATTTGCTGAAACTTCCTCATTGTGGAGAGGGCAGTTCATGGTTGCATAGCAATGACAGATGCCACGGGAGTGAAAGCGCTTTGGAAAAAAGGAGAAAGCAACACAGCCGCTTATGTGACACGATATGTGAATAGCCCCTTACAACAGCGACTTTTTCTTTGAATATATCAGACAGGTAGCGTTTCCATTAAACTCCACAAAAAATACTGCATATTCCCATCTTTCTTGAAACTGACTGTGTTCCTCATCCATTTTCCTTTTTGGTTTGGAAAAAAACATTTCATTCGCACAGCCAAACAACAAATAAACTATGAAAGCCCAGCTCTCATCAAATCTGCCTGTGCGCTTAATTTTATATTATATATATATATATATATATATAATCATGTCATTCTTCTGAATATGGAATATTATAGAGAATAATAATTTAGCGGGCCGGATTATGTTTTATTTTTGAGATCAGTTGTGGGCCGGGTGGAGGGGGAGGGTAGGCTGCAAATGGCCCGCAGGCCGGCAGTTTGAGACCACTGCCTTAAACAGTTTCCTTCTTTAGATGCAGACAATTGTAGATAATTGTATCTTTAGATGCAGAAAAGGCCTTTGATAGGGTAGAATGGTCATTTCTCTTCTCTGCACTTAGTCACTTTGGTTTTAAATCATATATCATCAGCTAGATTAAAACACCCTATAATACACCAACAGCATCGGTCATAACTAGTGGTATTATATCAAATCAATTTTATTTAATAAGAGGTACCAGACAAGGCTGCCCCCTATCACTGCAACTCTTTGCACTTTTCATTCAACTCTTGGTAGCTGTAATACAACAATTACATAACATATATGGAATCCAATCAAAACATCACCATCATAAAATAAGTTTGTATGCGGACAACATTCTTTTATATATCACAAACCCATCTTCATCACTTCTGTCAGTTCGTAATCTGTTAAGCCATTTTGTTAAAGGATCAGGATATTGCTGAATTTAACTGGAATGCTGAGCTAGGGAAAGGGCAATAGTAAGTGAAGAGTTTCGTTGCAAAACGAGATATATCCATTTTGAGAAATGTTGGTTATTTGACATTATTATTTAAGACATCAACAGTCAAGTTCATTCACATTTTTTTGTACATTAAACTATTACTTGAGCTCAGTGAAGGCCAGGGACACAATATTCTTCAAATCCAGGATATTTTTTATTTAATTTTATGTCCATAAATAGTTCATAAATAAGTCAAAAACCATGCCAAAATGCAACATATTTATCTTAACATTGTCAAACATCTTAAATTGGTTAAAAAAACAATACATCATAAATGTATAAAAATGGTATATACAAAGATTGATTAATAATAATAAGATTCTGAGTTAGTTTTGGCCAGAACATACACAACATAACTTTTTTTTTTTTTTTTTTTTGCAAAACGCTATATATCCACCTTAGGCTATATTCTACTACTGTAATACCATTAAGAAAAGCTAGTGAATCAATGTTTTGTTTGTGTGTGTGTGTGTGTGTATTTTCTTGAGTGTCACATGGGCTTCAGATGCCAGTGTGTGCCTTTTAGTCTACTCTTTAAGCCTACTACAAAATGTATTTTTTCACAAAACGCGATATCCGCCAGCCCAGTTTCTTTACAAAGTGCGATATAACAGTTAGGCTATAGAACGTTCAGGATGCTGCGCGAGCTCATGATGTCACGCGAGGAGAGAGTCACCGCCGGTGAAGTGCTCCGAGTTTGCTCAGTGATTTAACGATAATATCAAAACAAAAAAACATATATTTTTAAAAAGAGGATTCAATAGGCTAACTAAAAAACGTTTACCATTTTATTGTTTATACTGTAGGCGAGCTGTCAATCACGTAGGCTACGTCACTGATCAACAGCTGTCTGTCAGTCAGAGAATCAAAGCTTCAGAGTCAAGCTAACGTTATGGATTTCGATAACGGATTGGAGCCGGTCATTCCAGCTGCTGTTGGGAGAAAGAGGAAGGCATCTATAGAAAATCATCAAAGGGAGAAGACCAAACGGGCAAGGCATTCAGGGGAGGGAAAACAGCCAAAGATTAATTGTGGTCATCGTGCGACTGCGAGTAATGTTGGTCTGTGTCATGCCGACAAACTGTCAGATGAAGATGTAGCCTTCAACTTCACAAAAATGTATAAAAACGCTAAATGAAAAAATGGCCTTCACTGAGCTCAAGTAATAGTTTAATGTACAAAAAATTGTGAATGAACTTGACTGTTGATGTCTTAAATAATAATGTCAAATAACCAACATTTCTCAAAATGGATATATCTCGTTTTGCAACGAAACTCTTCATATGTTTTTTTGTTTTGATATTATCATTAAATCACTGAGCAAACTCGGAGCACTTCACCGGCGGTGACTCTCTCCTCGCGTGACATCCTGAGCTCGCGCAGCATCCTGAACGTTCTATAGCCTAACCGTTATATCGCACTTTGTAAAGAAACTGGGCTGGCGGATATCGCGTTTTGTGAAAAAATACATTTTGTAGTAGGCTTAAAATGTACATTTTTAAATCTTATTAATGGCAGCAATTCACACATAGATTAAGGTACATCTGAACAGTGATTTCCAATAATAAAATCCAAATGTCAAAAAATGGCGTTCATCGCGTTTTGCAACCGAACTCTTCAAGTAATCCTTTTGTTTGTTGTTTTGACAAGTCCCTCTTCTGAAGATGCCTTGATTCACATTTATGGGGCAGAGGACTGAAGGAAATCCTGAAGTTTTTCAGTTTACGTTTCTCCTTTTTGGTTTAATTTATTCCTGTTACAGTGTCCAAACCCTAGATTGGGAGAACTTGTAACAATTTAACAACACATAAACCATTTGAAACTGTTGTTTACAATGAATGTTAACATTTATGAAAAATTAATAGACTTCCCTGTTATTTATGTTCTCCATTTGATACATTTTATTTATGAATTTGCACTCTTTTAGACTCCAATTTGTTGTTTTTTTAATGCAAGTGAAATTCCAGAAATTCCAGTATTGAAAACAAGTGTTATCCAGTTGGTTTAGTTCAGTGCTGTTGTTATAATAGTCAAAAACAGAAATAAAACAATAAATAGGGAGATCTTTCCAGCAGGGTGTGTCACATGTTAAAGATCTAATTACTTTATTGCAATGAATGTTATCATAAAATCATACCATGTTTCAGTTATAGTTAATTCAGAGTTATTAAGCAGCAGTGGTTGATGAAGATGACTGTCATTAATGTTTGTTTTTCTGTTATTGATATTAAATCCATGTCAAATTATGAGAAATAGCAGATTGTGTTTCAGTAGAGCAGTTTTATGGTCTTATCTCATATATCCTGGCTCAAATAATCATTTTCTAACAGCAAACACTTAGACTGAAGTAAGATGATCTGCTGATGATCCTGTTACACTGATGATACTATATTTCTCTATAGTATCATCAGTATCATCATTCTCTATAACGCTCTATATTTCTTCGCGTCCTGACGAAACTTACCAATTCACAAAATTTCCTACAACTAAATTCATAAAAAGCAGAGATTCTAATTTTTGGACCAAAAAACATCTTCACGTAATAACCTTACAATACTGTCTAACACTTGATGGCTGTCGTCAGTTAGGAACCTGGCTTTGCTCTTTGATACCAAACTTTCATTTGAAGGCCATGTTTCTAGCATCTGTAAAACCGCATTCTTATATCTTAAAAATATATCTAAACTACAACATATGCTCTCAATGAAAAATGCAGAACAGTTAAATCATGCTTTCATGACCTCAAGGCTAGATTACTGTAATGCTTTACTGGGTGGTTGTTCTGCTCGCCTGATAAATAAACTACAGCTCGTACAAAATACCTCCTTTTCGCGTGAGGCCACTACGGAAGTGGATTAAACTGCAATTCATCGACTGGCCGCTAGGGACAGGCTCCAAAAGAGAGCAGAATCTCATTCCCATGTCTCAGTCCCATGTTAAAGTGCCTAACTTTACAGCAGAAATAAACATGTTTACAAGTTGGTACAAATTGTGGTTTTGGTCTATACTGATCATTTTGCCCTTCATGACAACTCTGAGGGGGGTGAATTTTTTCATCCCCATTTTTTCATTTCAACTCATCCGTTTAAATTATATTAAGCCTTAAAGTTCTGCATAATTAAGGGCGTAGTCACTTGAGTGACAGGTGATTGCCGCTGCTGTCTGTGAGCCGTCACTTTACCTCAGCTAATTCCAGCCGCTGAATTTGGCATCTCTGCCGTGTTTGTGCTTTTTTCGGGATTAATTTATACAATTATAAAATAATATGGTTTGCTGTGTTAATGGTCGAGACAGATGTGCACGCATGTGGAAGGAAATGATCGTCTTGGCATTGGCTAAAAGTTTTGTTTGTGAGATTTACTATGACTATGGCTGGAGAATATCCCTCTCAAGACACCTTAAAGTCCGACAGCACTGCTTGGATATTATAACTAAAACTGCTGCATTTTGGACGTGGGCTCATGACGTGCGGTGACGACACGACAACCAGTGCCACGGTTCCTCAACAGACCGTCCATACCGGCATTATGAATACGATCCTCAACTGGATGGAACTGGATTAAATACTTTAAATGTTGCGATCCTATCGGACTTATGATAGCTACCTGAATCATAACAAAGCACTGTTCGCCAGAGGAGAACTGGCCCCCCGACTAAGCCTGGTTTCTCGTGCATATAGTTTGCAATCATAAAATACAACTCTGTCTCATTTTGTTAAATGTCAGTTTTAATAATCAATAACAGCCATTATAAAAATCTAGCAAAAGGAACATTTACATTTACAGGTATAAGAAGCTACAATAAACATTAAAGCAAACAGTTCAGTCAAACATTCAAAGTCAGCGCACCAATAGACTACAACAGTAAAGTTAAATAGCCTAAATATATAAAGTTATGACACTTTACTTTACCCTCAGCCAAAACGATTTTCCAGGGAAAAAAATATAGATTAATGAGACCAGAGATTGTCTGTTACAAAAGATGAATTATATCCCATGTTTAACCACTACGGAGTCATCAGAGTCAGCAGCAAACATCAGAAGGACTAGCCGAGGTAAGGCTGCTCTCGGCAGTGTACATGAACGCTGAACGCGGTGTACATAGTAAAGTCCTATATAAATGCCTCATTCATTCATTAGTTATCCATTTTTTAATATGCGTTCTTGTCTGTTCTTGTGAAACGTCATCAGCTGCTGTCCGAGTACTGATCCAATTCAAAGTTCACATCTAGCCAAGTACAGTTCAAATTCCCAAATGTGTTCTGTGGTATATTTTTCCTTACACACCTGACTTCGTTAAACCGGGTGTCAAACACCACCCATAAATCTATATATTTATACTCTACTAATCTTACTTCAATCCCTGTTCGAGTCGGCTGACGTCTCGGCCTATTTTGGGGCACTATCACCTGATACTAAGCTCTTTAGTGCCCCTCACCTCCACTAAACACTATCACTATAGTAGAGAAAAAGATCTCTAGTGCTTAGGTTTGCTGCAGCCTAAAAACCAGACAGACTCCAGTCTATGCCTCAGAATATGCTTTAATCACGGCCGGGAGAGTTCTCCAGAGAATCCAGAGAATCTCTCTCCGAACAAAGGAATACAACAGGTTTTATAGGATTTCAGGTACACCTTACAGTCAGTATGGCATGATCTATTACTCATTATCATCAGTCTTAATACAATTGGTTCAGATTTAAGAAAAACATCTCAGTTCCCGCATAAATTTAGATTAGAACAACTGAATCACAAGATCATCAAAAAATGTCTCAGGGTTAATAGTTCAGATTACTCAATAGGTTAAAACAATTCCTCAAAGGATGCTGTCTAGCCAGCACAGCAGAATGTTTCTGAATCACAACACTCAGTCCTAGTGACTGTTTCTCTATTTCAAAGTTAGATTATTATTATTATGCCTGTAAAAGAAAGAAATGTCAGTTCATTATTAATTAGTTCAAAAATTCCATCACAGTTCTTGATCCGACTTTTATCGAGGATGCATCGAGAGGGTACTTGTGACAGCCAGGTATCCCAGAATGCCTCTCACATCAAACAGCAACAGTTAAACTACATGTCAAGACATAATAACATGGGGGACATTGGGGGGGTATTTTTCCCAAAGTGAGCCGTCAGCTCCAGTCCGCTACAATTTGGAGTGGTTAAGGCCCGGGTATATGTCATTTCCCACGTTCTGCTCCATCTCGCGCACAGTTGAGTGTTGTTGTGGAGACAATTATAGATATGAACTGTATTGAAAATTTCCTACCAAAAGAACCAATTCATCAGGAAAGGCCTATAGTTGATATGGTCAATTTGATTACTCAAGGTTTGCAAAACGAACAAGACGAAATCGAGAAGAAACAAGATGAGGAAGAGAAGGAGAATCACAAGAGTGGAACAGACAAGGATGGATCCGAAGGCCAAAGAAATGCTTAAATTATTGAGACAACAGCAAAGAATTAATTTGAGGTTAATCATGCTTATTAAACAATCATGTATGTTGAATACTTTTATGTGTGACTTGGAACAGATTACAGACGAGGTTGAAGCTTTGAATACAGAAGCTTCAGCGCCGGTTGATTCTGACTATTGTGTGTAAAGGCCAAAAGGTTAAAGAGTGCATACTGGCCAAAAATGTATTCGTTATTTTTTTTCATATTTTTTCTTTTAGAAGTGATGAGCTTAGCTAACCACAATGTATGTTTCAGTTGCTAAGCGAGAGGCATTAAGAGGAACTAATGTCGACGACGATATATGTTTTTCTGCAAGTTAGCAAAAATGGGTGTGTTTAATGCCAAGTTAGCGTATGCTTTTTACCACAAGTTAACTGAAATGTGTATTTTTAGTGCAAGCTATGTGCCTTTTTGAGGAATTAGAATACCGAGTGTGAAAGGCCGTTGGGGTCAAGTTAACAACATGTGTTAAGACGTGCAGCAAGTGTGTAACCTGTGAATGACCTTTGTATCTTACACTTTGACAAACAAGGAGATGTTTTATGTCAGGAAAAGGATGTGATCAGACTATATATATTGGAAGTTGTACAATAAGAATTTGCCACACCTCGGGTGAAGACTTTACTCGCTTTTATGTTTTTTGTAACTTTTATTTTCTGTTTCTTGTTATTAAACCGAAGCCATTGTATTTGGCGATTCGTAAACTTTTCTAAACAAGACTCAGAGTGAAGTTATTTTTTACATAAGACTATTATCTGAACCTGTAATTACTTTACCCCATCGAGCCTCAAGAGCACCGGACCTGACTGAGCTGGTGAGGACTCCACCTTGAAACTTCTGACCGTCACACAGCGTTCTTAATCCTAGGTAAGACCAAATCTTTTTGATGAAATTAAGGATTATAGAACTGTTTGTGTGATTTATTAGAGGTTGAGGGGGATAACAAATACAACAGTGTGCAAACCTTTCAAAGATAATTCTTTGCCTGTGAGCGCAGAAAGACAGCGTGCCATCAAGCCTGGATGTGTCTCGTGTACAGTCGTGTCCGTGCATCTTTCAAAGTATACTAAACCATGGATGCATGTGGATCGATGCACGGCGACACATTCGCAATAAAACAATTTCTATACTATTACCAGACATCATGTCATCAATGGGACATTCGCTGCCTGAACACCGTTTATCCCTTCACAGTGGTATATAGCGGATGGGCACGCAGGGCTGTTAAATTATTGTTATTATTATGCTACTTTTATTATTAAATTAATATTGCAATTCATTTCACTGACGCACTGCGAGCATAATAAAAGATTAGTTAGATGGCAAACTCCTCATTTAAAAAAACAACTTGTTTAACCTTATAACACTCTATCATCCCGCTAGCAGACCACGGGGTCGTTAAAGGGTTAAACTTGTTTGCTTAAAATTTTTGTGAATAATTTGCTGATGCAGGTACAAAAAGACGTTTTGTAACTGCAAAACATAAATAAATAAAACTTGTTGCCCATGGTGCCAACTATAGCTGGAGAGGAGAGATTTGGCTGTGGCTAACTTTTTTGTTCAGCACAAAAAAATTAACTACTTCATTTCAGACTGTGGTGATGTGGTTTCTCCACTGCATGGATCTTCATGTGTATCTTCAGGTGACTTTTAAAAGAGAAACTCTTTCCACACTGATCACTCGTGTGTGGCTTCTCTCTGCTGTGGATCTCCTTGTGTCTTTTTAGTGTTCCTGACTGACTGAATCTCTTGTCACAGTGTGAACACTTGTAAGGTTTTTCTCCAGTGTGGATCATCTCATGTGTTTTCAGATGTTCTGACCGACTGAATCTCTTGTCACAGTGTGAACACTTGTAAGGTTTTTCTCCAGTGTGGATCCTCTCATGTGTTTTCAGAGATGATGACACACTGAATCTCTTGTCACAGTGTGAACACTTGTAAGGTTTTTCTCCAGTGTGCATCCTCTCATGACGTTTTAATTGGTTTGCTTTAGTAAAAGTCTTCTCACACTCAAAGCACATGTACTCTCTCACACCATTATGAATTTTCTCATGTTCTTGTAAACTACACAGCCGTGAAAAACTCTTTCCACATACAGAACATGAATGTGGCTTCTCCTTTGTATGAACTGTCAGGTGTCTCTTCAGGTCTGATGACCCTAGAAATGTTTTGTCACATTGGTCACATGTGTGTAGCTTCTCTCCAGTGTGAACTTTCATATGACTCTTAAGATTTCCTCTTTGTGTGAAGCTCTTCCCGCACTGATCACATGTGAACGGCTTCTCTCCTGTATGAACTCTCATGTGAACCTCAAGACTTTGTTTGGTTGAGAAACTCTTTCCACACTGAGTGCAGTTTGTAGATTTCTTTGCTCTTCTTTTCTTTAAAAATGTATTTTTAGTCTTTAAGCGACTCAAAGGTTTTTCTCCAGGTTTGTCAAGATGTTCCTCCTCCACTTCACTCAGTTCTTCACTCTCCTCCTTCACTTCCATCAGGTCTGAAATGAAAGAAAAAAAGTCATTTCATTTTCAATAAATCAAAATAAAGAGAGAAATACGAAGTTAAAGGTGATAAAATTGAGACTTGTGATAGACAACTGCTACAAAACATTACGATCATTTTGATGCATTTGCATAAATTAGTTGCATATGTCCCTGAAACTTTAACATTAATCTTCCAATCGTAAAGGACCAGCTGTTGTTCCAACGACAGAATCCAGTGGTCTGGTGAAGGTATAATGTGTGTACGTCTTTTCAGCGCTCATGTGAAGTTCACTTAATTTTAGAATTTGGTCTCAATTTTACTTTAGCTGCTCGTTTAATCTGACTCCAATTTCAAATGTTTTTACATCAAGATTTACTGAATTAAGACAATCAGCACTGAATGGACGTCTTCTGGCTACAGAATTTCCCAAATCGCTGCTCTGCCACCTTCCCTTAAATAATTATTAATCATTTATAAATAATATTAAGAAAATAAAGAAAACATTGCTCTGAAATAATTTCAATAAAATATTTGATCAATGACAAAATAATCTAATGTGATATTAACAGGTTGACATTTAAATAATTTTCCTAAAAACTGTGTAATTATTAAGGGTCGTTCACAGCAGACTTCTCCTTCCACTGACTTCCTTTCATACACATGTGAATGTGGGACACCAGAAACACAAGATCAAGTGAAGTTTGCAGTAAAGTGGAGTAGATTGTATATTTTAAAATTTTGGAGTGATTATTATTTGTTATTTATGTTTATCACGTCATATCTCGCAGTGCAGTGCAGATATCTCCATTGTCGTGTCTGTAGAAAGTTCACATGCTCAAAGTCTAGACTGACTGCATCTTTAAATGTGTTATTATCAGTGTCCTACATGATTCACTCAACCCTGTTACTTCTGACATGATTTTCCTCCTTTCAAAAACAAAGGATTTCTTAAAACTGTGATGTCCAGGAAGTGACATCATCTGGGCTCTTTCTACAGCATGATAGGAGGACAAGAAAATAATCTCAATCCATTTTCTCAGTTTTACACAAATGAATGACTTCATTCATCAACCCTGTTACCAAAGTTACAGTAAGAAGAGATTTTACTCAAGTTTCACTCACAACCCTGTCAGCCATTCTGGAAAGATCATTTACTTCATACATTTTGGTGTTACAGTTTATTCATAAAATTAACAATGTTGTAAACTGTATTGAAAATGCATAAATTCGGGTAACACTCCTGGAAATAGTGAAGCAGATATGAAACAAATGTAAAATACATAAATATTTAGTTTGATCTGATGTTGACAATCAGTATGAAAGTTTCTCAAACTTCCCTTTACTGATCTAGAAAAGAACATTATGTATCATTTCATAGTTTAACTGCATATCTAAATATGCAGAAGTGTTTGAATCTTTCTAACATGAATGTTGTCATTAAAAGTTCAGTATGTATTTGATAGTTTATCTAAATGTGCAAGAACATGAATGTTGTTCAGCATCATGAATGGATGAAGAATAAACACCAACCTCTTTGTTCTTCAGTATCTTCAGTGTGTTTCATTCTGCAGGGTTCTGGATCACTCATGTTCTCTCTGTCCTCTTTAATAAACTCAGTCTTTACTGGTTTCAGCTCTTTGTGATGCTCGTCTGATGGGAATATCCCAGCATTTATTGATCAACTGCTGTGGGAGGAGCTTCACTGATGATGTGACTGCTATGGGAGGAGCTTCATTGATGATGTGAGTGCTGTGGGAGGAGCTTCACTGATGATGTGTGATGTGGGAGGAGCTTCACTGGTAGTGACCTGTAGTGGGCGGAGCTTCACTGACTGAACTACAGATTGGTTGGAGGAGCTGATCTGCCCAAATCAAAAATATCAGTTACTGTGTTTGTTTTTATAGGGTTAAAGACCAGAAATCAAATTTTAGTATCTGCATCAAATTAAATGTACAAAAGCAAATTTAAATAGAAAACCCATTAAATGTAAGTGTCTATTTTAATGTTTCAATTCCCATCATCATTTAGTGTAACAGATATATTTATGTAAAAATGAAACAACATTCATTTTGACCAGTACTTAATAAAGTATAGAAAAGAGTAAGAGATCATACTAAATTTCATTATATTTTAAATTATTAGAAAACTTCTTGGTGACAAATGAAAACTAGTGGTTTGAAGGATAGTGATAACGTATAAAGATTTAAAATGACAATTTCAGAGTATTTTGGGCTTCACTGTGATCCTGCAATACAGTGTTTGAATGTTGTCAAACGATTCTTGTTCTAAATATGCTATTTTTTGCTATATTAACCCTTTTTGTATTTCACCCATAAACTAATTGCATTAATCATTTATATCTGTCTATCGTAAAGCAACTGATGCTAATTCAGAACTTTATATTTCTAAATCAAACATTATTCTGTTAATTCATTAAAATAATGACAGATGTCTTGAAAAGTAGTAAAAAAAAACAAAAAAGTAAAAAAAAAATAGAAAAAAGAAATGAACAGACATAAACACTATCAAATCCCCTCAGTCTGTTGACAGCAATGAAATGAGCTTTAAGTGTCAATTTACAGCAGATCTGAAGACATCAGCATAATAAATGAGGTGAAAACAGGAACTATTGACATGAAATAAAGAGTGTGAGATGATCTGCTGATGATCGGAATGTCTTGTTGAATGAGTGTTGATAGTCTGAGGATCATCAATATTTTATTCTGAGTGTTTGCTGTTAGAAACTCATTATTGGAGTCAGAGTATATGAGAAAATCCTATAAAGTGCTCTAGTGAAAGACAATACTGTTATTTCTCACAATATGACATTAATAATACAAAAATCATCATAAGGACATTCACCATCATCAACCACTAAAGATGAATAACTACAGAGATATGAACTGAAAGTTTAATTTTCTAATAATAAGTACATTGATTGCAGTAGTGAAATTAGATCAGAGGAGACAATGATCACAAAACCTTTCGAAATAAAGACCAGCACAAAGTAGAGTTGTCGTCATGATACACAATCATCTCATATTTAAGATATCTGGGTTTTCTGTTTCAGAATGGGAGGTATGTCAAACCCGAGAAAGCAGGGTAAGTCAAGCCCGTTTCTGAAAGAGAGGTAACTTCTACTCAGAGTCATTTACCATGGTAACTTACTCTGTGAACCTAACCTGGTCAGGAGCAGGTTTTCTTCTGTAAACCCAGAGTTCAAATATCTAAAAATTCTTAAATCAAGATGGATTTTCTATATAAGAAAATGATATAAGATATTTAGTTTTGTTTCCTGGGGGGATCTAAATTAAGTGCATTTTACTTAAGTAAAATGATCAATATCTGCCAGTGTGGTAATAAAAATAATCTTAATGCAAACAGAAAGTGTCGGAGTGTCTACCCAGGTGAAAAAAAAAGTGCAGTAAAATACACTTTATTTTAGTACACTTCAATAATGTACTTAAAGTGCTCTATTTTTGTGCACTTATTTTGTTATTAATATACTAAAAGCTCTTCTTTAGTACTTCTTAATATAATCTTAAGAACATCTAAGTGTACTCAACTGTGCTATTTTGAGACATCATGAATTTGAACTAAAATGTGCTTTTAATATACTATCTGTGTATTAAAAAAATATTTAGTTACCACATGTAGTACACTTGAACCCATTTTTCATTCATTTTTAAAATAGACTTATGATGTATTTCGATGTATACGTTTTGTATATATTTATCAAATATTATTCTTGTATTTTAAATAATTCATAATTGTATTTCCTATGTCTGATGAGTACATTTAAAGGTGTATGAAAGATGGGTTCAAGTGTACTACAAGTGGTAACTAAATAATTTTGGCGAATACAATAAATATAGAGATAGTTTGTTAAAAGCAATTTTTAGTTCAAATTCATGGTGTCCCAAAATAGCACAGCTGATAATGTATATCTTTGACACTTTTATTTAGCACCAAAATAAAGAATGTACTACAAATGTAGGGGAGAGTGGGGTAAAGTGGGACATTTTTTACATTTGCTCCCCTCTAAGCGAGCTAAAATGATATATCAGTCAAATTTACACCTTTCCCATTAATTCAGGATGTTTCCTAGCCATGGAAATGATCAGAATGTATTCAGGATGAAGATCTGTGAAAATATGATTGTTTTTAAAAAAGTCATCTTGTGTCTCACTTTACCCCAGTTTAGGGGTAAACTGAGACAGACCACAAAAATCAAGGGGGTAAAGTGAACCAGCTGGGGGTAAACTGATCCACTTACTTTTTCCACTGTGAAACTACCATAACAACACTTGTTGTAACCGTTTGAATCCTGACAGCTAGTTTGACAACCACACATTCCAGAACTAATGTCGGACTAGTAACAGAATCATGGGGATTGGTCAATTAAGCACTTTTTTTTCCTAAACACTTGAAAGTAACTTTGAACAAAATCAAATACAACATAATATAATTCAAAATATTTGAATTAACATTCAAATGACAGATCCAGAACCAGTTAGATTAGAACACAGTCTGGGGGTCAGAACACAGGACCCTTAGGGTGCGTTCACACTTGTCATGTTTGGTTCGATTAAAACAAACCCTGGTGCGATTGCTCAGTTAGTGCGGTTCATTTGAACATATGTGAACGCTACCTAAAAAGAAACCCTAAAAAGGATAGAATCCTCACGCATGTTGGTTTTTCTTGTCATAGTCGCAAGTTTGCCCATCACAGGCATCAGACGTGCGTCTTGTTTGTGTGTGTAACGGATGGATTCCCGCCACTATTTTGACTACTTTACACATTTTATGAGCTCTTCATGAGTTCCCAGCTGGTCAAAATACCATCACATGCAGGCTACGCACACACAACAAGCGCATTTACCTCAGCACACAGCATTGTTTTGGATGTTTGTTAAAGGTACAATCTGTAATATTTTTTTCCGCTAGAGGTCACTAGAAGCCTATTCAAAACAAAGGCGTAGTTTGATGACTCCAAGTTTTAGAGCAGAAACTTGGGACATGTGGTCTCCATCTCAATGGACGGTGCAAAAGAATAGGGATTGGAGTTGGGAAGAACTCATGTTCATGGATGCGATTATTAACGTTACTGTAGTATGAAGCAGAGCAGGACCGAGTAGCTGAACGAGGAGCTGGAGCGATTGCGCAAAACACGCCCCACGAGCAGCGGAACTTTTATTATGTCACAGTCGCCGGCGCCGCTTCCGCTTTTCCGGTCATGAGTTTACGGGAGCTGTCCTTGTCGACAGAACCAGCGGCAGATGGTAAACAGTAATTATGTTCCATAAATAAGTAACACAATCCACCATAAAACGTGAAAGAAGTAAATAAGGAACTGCTTGAAGCAAGCTAGTGGCTTGCTGGACGCTAGACACTACTTCCGCATTTGTCCACGACACTGTTGTCATGTGGTTTCTACGTCAGTAAAGGCGGTAACAAAGGGTAACTGACGTCATTGACAGGCGACTGCACTGCCCCGTGTCACTGTTTAGAATGGGAATTTTCTCATGATTTACAAGTAGTTGAAAACATTAGAGATATTGTTAGTCATCAGCTGGACAAAATATATAATACTAGCCTAGTGGTGTTTGGATATTTTACTGCGAATATCTTACAGATTGTACCTTTAAGTTCCAATTCAAAATAGGCAATACATCATAAAATCTGACCAATCACGTTGTGAATGTATTGAACGTAATGAACTCAAGGTTCGGTATCTTTTGGTTTGGTGATAAAATTGCCAATCTGAACGCTAATTGGACCAGGACTACTTTTTTTTTTTCTTCTTTGGTCCGTACCAAATATAACCAAACGAACCAAACTACAAGTGTGAACGCACCCTTAGAGCCAGCTAGTGTCTGGAGGTCAGAGCAAAGCACAATCAGAACCAGCTAGAACAGCCTGGGACTCAGAACACAGGACTGTATTAGAACATCAGCCTACTGTCATACTCTACAACTAGGCCTACTCTACATTCCAGCCCTGAAGGTTACAGGGAAAGATGAGGAGTTGCTCTCTCCATCTCTCCAGGCCTTTTAGGTTGAGGCAGCTTCTTCACCACATCACTTTTAGGAACATGTGCCACATCATTCTCCTCGAGGGGTGTTTTGCCCCAGGTTCTTCCTGGTGTTTTGCCTTGGCATGATGGCTTTTCTACAATGTTTATGACATTAAAAATAAAACATATGTAATGTAATATTACATTAAAATATGTTTAAGACTAAATTTAACTTGTGCCTCATGTCTCACTTTACCCCAAAGCATTTGTCTCACTTTACCCCACCACTACATTTTAGAAAAACAATCTCTCTTAGCAATTCAGGATAATCTTCAGCTTGCATCATCACATGGTTTTATATGTTGATAGTTCATCAACATGTATGATATAAGTTTTTCTACCTGAATCAGTTTGCTTTGGCACAACAGTTGATTAAGTTGACCGCAAGAAAATTTACTTTTATATGCAAAAAATATATTTTTGTGAAAAAAACATGCTTAGCACAGCACCATGAGGTCCTCTCCTTCATGGCCAAGGGGAAATGTGAGGGGCTTGAAAACATAATTGTCACATAACCACAAATGTGTTCCTTTGTCGAGATACAGGGGGTGTCTCACATTACCCGATGTCTCACATTACCCCACTCTCCCCTACTTGCTTGTATTTAAGTATATTTTATATTTTTGTGATGTGATTGACTGGGTTTGAATCCGCCTTTTGCCGAGCTCACTATTTTCCCTTTTCCCCATCACATATCACATCAGGAAGTATTTATTTTCAATAAAAATGAAGAACATTTTCTAAAAGTGGAAGTAAATTACCTAACGAGTGTTTAATAACGATAAAATCATTTACACTCTTATTATTGCATCCTGCATTATTTTTTTCTTCTTCTTTTTTTGCATGTGGGAACCAAAATAATGATATTAGTTATAATAAATATTAGTTCAATAATTTACCATTCTGCCAGTTAATATTATAACAGTGATAAGAATTAAACTTGCATTGACTCAGAAGTATGCGGACGTCCTTTTGTCATGTGCTGTTGCCATGGTGAATCGTAATATCGGAGTTCCACTGATGATGGCTTTTCATAGTCGTGGTGCACGCGCTTAACTCTGAGTCAATCTACTCAGAGTCAACTGAACTAACTCATTTCAGCTGTTCTGAAACTGAAAGCTCAGAGTTTCCCATCTCAGATTAACTCAACTCAGTATAGGCTACATGTAGATTAGAGAGGAAGAATTAAAGTGTGAACTCAATGTAAATGAAATACACTAAAATGAGTTTTCAGAAATATAAACCAGAATGGGAGTCTGAGGAGTGAAAGGTTTCCTCAGATGAAATGCATTAAAGGTACAATTTGTGATATTTTTTTCCGCTAGAGGTCGCTAGAAGCCTATTCAAAACAAAGGCGTAGTTTGATGACGCCAAGTTTTAGAGCGGAAACTTGGGACATGTGGTCTCCATCTCAACGGACGGTGCAAAAGAATAGGGATTGGAGTCTGGAAGAACTAATGTTCGTGGATGCGATTATTAACGTTACTGTAGTATGAAGCAGAGCAGGACCGAGTGTTGCGGGAGCTGAACGAGGAGCTGGAGCGATTGATCAACACACGCCTCACGAGCAGCGGGACTTTTATTATGACACAGTCGCCGGCGCCGCTTCCGCTTTTCCGGTCATGAGTTTACGGGAGCTGTCCTTGTCGACAGAACCAGAGCCGCTCTGGACAGAACCAGCGGCAGATGGTAAACAGTAATTATGTTCCATAAATAAGTAACACAATCCACCATAAAACGTGCAAGAAGTAAATAAGGAACTACTTGAAGCAAACTAGTGGTTTGCTGGACGCTAGACACTACTTCCGCATTTGTCCACGTAAAGGCGGTAACAAAGGTAACTGACGTCATTGACAGGCGACTGCACTGCCCCGTGTCACTGTTTAGAATGGGAATTTTCTCATGATTTACAAGTAGTTGAAAACATTAGAGATATTGTTTGTAATCAGCTGGACAAAATATATAACACTAGCCTAGTGGTTTTTGGATATTTTACTGCAAAAATTTTACATATTGTACCTTTAAGTGAAGATTATAGAGCTTTTTAGCTTAAGCTGATTTAAGTTTTATCTGCTTTGTATCGTCGTGACCAATAAAAAAGTGTTTATATTGTTATGACCGTCTCCTGTGAGACTTTCCTTAAACTGAGCTTCAGAACAGAAGCACAAGAGAGTCTTCTTCATCATTCCTGAAGATCTTTATGATTGAGGTAGATCTGACTATCCTGACCCTACCTGAGTGCTTTGTAATATTTATGTTGTATAATCTGCAGATTAATATGAGCTTTGTTCAGAATTACTTCTCAAATTATTATAATGAATGTTATCATAAAATCATACAATGTTTCACAGTTATTTAGCAGTAGTTGATGAAGATGAGTGTCATTAGTGTTGGTTTTTGTATTATTGGTGTCATATTGTGAGAAATAACAGTATTGTCTTTCAGTAGAGCAGTTTATAGGACTTCAATAATGTGTTTCTAACAGCAAACACTCAGAATAAAGTGAGATGATCTACTAATGATCTGAATGTCTTGTTGAATGAGTGTTGATAGTCTGAGGATCATCAATATTAACAGAGAAACTGCTGAAAACACTCTTTATTTCATGTCAATAGTTCCTGTTTTCACCTCATTTATTATGCTGATGTCTTCAGATCTGCTGTAAATTGACACTTAAAGCTCATTTCATTGCTGTCAACAGACTGAGGGGATTTGTGGACCTCAAATATGAACAATTATTTTTGTCTTTGTGCTTTTAACTGTTTTTCTTACAGTTCTTTACTACTTTTCTAGATATCTGTCAATATTTTAATGGAGAAACAGAATAAAGTTAGAATTAGCATCAGTTGCTTTACGATAGACCGATATAAATTCTTAATGCGCTTAGTTTATGGGTGAAATACAAAAGTTAATATAGTTAATATAGCACAAAAGAAAAAAAGCATATTTCAGGCATATTTAGAACAAGAATCATTTGACAACATTCAAACACTGTATGTAAGGATCACATTGAAGCCCAAAATACTCTTTAATTTTCATTTCAAATCTTTATTCTTTGCCACTTTCCTTCAAACCACTAGCTTTCACTCATTTGTCAGCAAGAAGTTTTTTAATAATTTAAAATAGAATGAAATTTAGTATGATCTCTAATTCTTTTATATATCTTATTAAGAACAGGTCAAAATAACTGTTGTTTTCTTTTTGCATTAAATATATCTGTTACACTAAATGATGTACATTAAAACATTTTGTTTTAACAAAAGTAATTTGAAACATTAAACAGACACATTTCATTTAGTGAATTTTCTATGTAAAATCACTTTTGTACATTTCATTTGATGCAGACACTACAGTTTGATTTCTGGACTTTAACCCTATAAAAACAAACAGTAATGATTTATTTTTGATTTGGGCAGATCATCTCCTCCAACCAATCTGCAGTTCAGTCAACAAAGCCCCGCCCACTGCAATTCACTTAATGAAGCTCCTCCCACAGTCGTCACATCACCAGTCAAGCTCCTCCCACAGCAGTCACATCATCAGTGAAGCTCCTCCCACAGCAGTTAATCAATAAATGCTGGGATATTCCCATCAGAAGAGCACTGAAGCATCAGGAAGAGCTGAAAACTGCAAAGAACATGAGTGATCCAGAACCCTGCAGAATGAAACACACTGAAGATACTGAAGAACAAAGAGGTTGGTGTTTATTCTTCATTCATTCATGATGCTGAACAACATTACAACATTATTATTTCTAACATTCATGTTAGAAAGATTCAAGCACTTCTGCACATTTAGAGAAACAGTTAAAGTTCTTTTCTAACAAAAGCTCAGTAAAGGGAAGTTTGAGAAACTTTCATACTGATTGTCAACATCAGATCAAAATAATATTTACGTATTCTCCATTTGTTTCATATCTGCTTCACAATTTCCAGGAGTGTTACCAGAATTTAGGCATTTTCAATACAGTTTTCAACACTGTTATTTTTTTAGGAATAAACGGTAACACCAAAATGTATGAAGTAAATGATCTTTCCAGAATGGCTGACAGGGTTGTGAGTGTAACTTGAGCAAAATCTCTTCTTACAGTAACTTTGGTAACAGGGTTGATGAATGCAGTCATTCATTTGTGTAAAAACTGGGACAATGGATTGAGATTATTTTCTTTCCCATCATGCTGTAGAAAGAGCCCAGATGATGTCACTTCCTGGGCATCACAGCTTTAAGAAATCCTCTGGATTTGAAAGGAGGAAAATTATGTCAGAAGTAACAGGGTTGAGTGAATCATGTAGGACGCTGATAATAACACATTTAAAGGGGTACTTCACCCCTGGAAAGATGAATGTGTATTTAAAATTGGTCATTTATGTAGTAGAAATGTGAAATTATTTTTGAATTTGGAGCTTTCTAGACTGAGAAAAGGCAGAAAATGTATTTTTGACTAATGTGGATGAAAGACAACAACTCCCAGAATGCACTTGTTTTGCTGCCCTTGCGAGGCCACGCCCAAACACGCCTATCGGTTACAGGCGGCATTACCAGGAAAATTCAAACAAATAAATCGTGAGTTAGTTCATACATTTACAGCGAAATGGTGCTAAATTTCTTTGTACCTGGATGTACACCCAAAACCAGGAAAGGACAAGTAAGTTTCCATCATTTTCCGATTAAGTTAAAGATTTGGAGCGATGTAAACAGTGGCTGCGGGCCATCAAACACCCGAAGTTTGGAGATGACACCGTTATAGAAAACCTAAAAAACCGCAGAGTATGTAGTCTCCATTTCAAGCACGAGGACTACGAACCAAATATCTTTGCAATGAAGAGAACCATTCTGAAGGACACCGCGATACCATCTATATTCACTTTCCCAGAGGACGAACAGCCTGGGCATCTGGTACTAAGCGTATTCGCTTAACACAGTAGTCTATATGTAGTGTTGAAGGTAGCAGTAAAACTGCAAACTTAGCAAAGTAACGTTAGATAGACAATTACATATAAGTTGCATATAAGTTGACTGTTATCAAAGTAAAGCCTCTGTTCTGTAAAACTGAGTTTATTTATCTATTTATGCTAACGTTACCACAAAAGCCTGTTGCTGTATTGATTGAGATGACTGCAGAGACCGATAAATTTGCGAGATGAACCACTGATGTAGTGCAGACAAAATAAAGTTAATTACTGTAAGCTTAAAAATATAATTGACACCCACTTTTGATAAAATCTTTGATCTATGTCCGTGAGTAACCTCAAACGCGCATATGTATGGGCGTGGTGAAAAAATGCAGAACTACCTGCTATTACTGGCTGTAGTTTTAAGCCTCTGGCCAAAAAAGCCTCAGATGACGCAAAATGACGATTTTTGCGTCATTGGAGGCTTTTTTACAGAATAAAAATGCATAAATCTCTCATCTCGGGCTGATATGAAGGGGGAAAGCACGCTAATTCGAAAATACTAGTGGTATTCTACTAATACAAAGCTTAATGCTAAATCCTGAAGTAACCCTTTAAAGATGCAGTCAGTCTAGACTTTGAGCATGTGAACTTTCTACAGACACGGCAACTGTCAAGATATGACGTGGTATATATTTTTTTAAAAACATAACAAATAATAATCACTCAAATTTTAAAATATACAATCTACTCCACTTTACTGCAAACTTCACTTGATCTTGTGTTTCTGGTGTCCCACATTCACATGTGTATGAAAGGAAGTCAGTGAAAGGAGAAGTCTGCTGTGAACGGCCCTTAATAATTACACAGTTTTAGGAAAATTAATTAAATATCAACCTAAAAGTTGATGTCAAAATATGGCTGTTAATATCACATTAGATCATTTTGTCATTGATCAAATATATTACTGAAAATATTTCAGAGCAATGTTTTCTTTATTTTCTTAATATTATTTATAAATGATTAAGAATTATTTAAGGGAAGGTGGCAGAGCTAGCCTGGATGCCAGCCGAACTTAGTCCCGCCCACAACATTTTGAGGTCGGGGAGTTCGGTCTGGACTCGATCCGTAGAGGAGTAATTATGCCCGAACAGAAACTGTTCAGACCAATCACATTGTCAGGGCGATGATTGACAGATTATCACCAGAAACGTAATCAGCCACGTCATCAAAGAGCACTTGGGTTAGTTTACAACAATGATGGCTGTTGTTGAAGAACTGAGATGTGCAGATTCCGCCATCGCGTCCGTTATAGAAGATATCGACAGCGCATTAATTGGCAAGTACTCCGTGTATACTTAAATTCTTTTTACAACACCGGCAAAGATTGTTTATGCTCATCTTCTAGTTCCAGCATGTGTGCAGTTGAGTTCTGTTGACAACTATGCGTCGCGTCACTTACTCTGTAGCTCTGGATCGGTTGAAATACGCCCCCATAATCAAAGCCCAATGGAGCAGTATCAGACTCATATTCAAACTAGAATTGAGTATGACCACGTCAGGCTATGGCAGAGCAGCTATTTGGGAAATTCTGTAGCCATAAGACGTCCATTCAGTGCTGATTGTCTTAATTCAGTAAATCTTGATGTAAAAACATTTGAAATTGGAGTCAGATTAAACGAGCAGCTAAAGTAAAATTGAGACTAAATTCTAAAATTAAGTGAACTTCACAGGAGCGCTGAAAAGACATACACACATTATACCTTCACCAGACCACTGGATTCTGTCGCTGGAACGACATCTGGTCCTTTACGATTGGAAGATTAATGTTAAAGTTTCAGGGACATATGCAACTAATTTATGCAAATACATCAAAATGATCGTAATGTTTTGTAGCAGTTGTCTATCACAACAAGTCTCAATTTTATGACCTTTAACTTCATATTTCTCTCTTTATTTTGATTAAGTGAAAATGAAATGACTTTTTTTTCTTTCATTTCAGAGCTGATGGAAGTGAAGGAGGAGAGTGAAGAACTGAGTGAAGTGGAGGAGGAACATCATGACAAACCTGGAGAAAAACCTTTGAGTCACTCAAAAACTAAAAAGACTTTTTTAAAGAAAAGAAGAGCCAAGAAATCTACAATCTGCACTCAGTGTGGAAAGAGTTTATCAACCAAACAACATCTTGAGATTCACATGAGAATTCACACAGGAGTGAAGCCGTTCACATGTGATCAGTGCGGGAAGAGTTTCACAATCAAACAAAGTCTTGAATTTCACATGAGAATTCACACTGGAGAAAAGCCGTTCACATGTGATCAGTGTGGAAAGAGTTTCTCAACCAAACAATATCTTGAGGTTCACATGAGAGTTCACACTGGAGAGAAGCCGTTCACATGTGATCAGTGTGGGAAGAGCTACAGTCAATCATCAAGTCTTAAAGCACACATGAGGATCCACACTGGAGAGAAGCCGTTCACATGTGATCAATGTGGGAAGAGTTTCACACGAAAAGGACATCTTAAGGAACACATGAAAGTTCACACTGGAGAGAGACCGTTCACATGTGATCAATGTGACAAAACATTTCTAGGGTCATCAGACCTGAAGAGACACCTGACAGTTCATACAAAGGAGAAGCCACATTCATGTTCTGTGTGTGGAAAGAGTTTTTCACTGCTGTGTAGTTTAAAAGAACATGAGAAAACACACACTGGTGTGAGAGAGTACATGTGCTTTGAGTGTGAGAAGACTTTTACTACAGCACACCAATTAAAACTGCACCAGAGAATTCACACTGGAGAAAAACCTTACAAGTGTTGTCACTGTGACAAGAGATTCAGTCAGTTAGCTCATCTGAAAACACATGAGAAGATTCACACTGGAGAAAAACCTTACAAGTGTTGTCACTGTGACAAGAGATTCAGTCAGTCAGCACATCTGAAAACACATGAGATGATCCACACTGGAGAAAAACCTTACAAGTGTTCACACTGTGACAAGAGATTCAATAAGTCATCATCTCTGAAAACACACCAGATGATCCACACTGGAGAAAAACCTTACAAGTGTTCACACTGTGACAAGAGATTCAGTCAGTCATCACATCTGAAAACACACGAGAGGATCCACAGCAGAGAGAAGCTGCACATGTGTGATCAGTGTGGAAAGAGTTTCACTATTAAAAGTAACCTGAAGATACACATGAAGATCCATGCAGTGAAGAAACCACATCTCCACAGTGTGAAATGAAGTGCTGAGCAAAAATATTCACACGTGCACGCGAGACACGTCCAGGTGCGGAAAGTGAAGTATACCCGGGGCTTGATGGCGCGCTGTCTTTCTGCGCTCACGGGCAAAGAATTATCTTTGAAAGGTTTGCACACTCAACTGTGCACGAGATGGAGCAGAACGTGGGAAATGACATATACCCGGGCCTTAACCACTTCAAATTGTAGTGGACTGGAGCTGACGGCTCACTTTGGGAAAAATACCCCCCAAATGTCCCCCATGTTATTATGTCTTGACATGTAGTTTAACTGTTTCTGGTTGATGCAAGAGGCATTCTGGGATACCTGGCTGTCTCAAGTCCCCTCTCGATGCATCCTCGATAAAAGGCGGATCAAGAACACATTTGGGGATTTGAACTGTACTTGGCTAGATGTGAACTTTGAATGGGATCAGTACTCGAGCAGCAGCTGAAGACGTTTCAAAAACAGACAAGAACGCATATTAAAAATGGATATCTAATGAATGAATGAGGCATTTATATAGCACTTTACTATGTACCTCGGCTAGTCCTTCTGATGTTTGCCGCTGACTCTGATGACTCTGTAGAGGTTAAACATGAAATATAATTCATCTTTTGTAACAGACAATCTTTGGTCTCATTAATCTATAATTTTTTCCCTGGAAAATCGTTTTGGCTGAGGGTAAAGTAAAGTTTCATAACTTTATATATTTAGGCTATTTAACTTTACTGTTGTAGTCTATTGGAGCGCTGACTTTGAACGTTTGACTGAACTGTTTGCTTTAATGTTTATTGTAGCTTCTTACACCTGTAAATGTAAATGTACCTTTTGCTTAGATTTTTATAATGGCTGTTATTGATCATTAAAACTGACATTTAACAAAATGAGACAGAGTTGAGTTTTATGATTGCAAACTATATGCACATATTGCCTGAACCACATATGTTTAATATTTTTAAAATGTAAATTAAAAGAGGAAGTTTTATAGTTCTGTTTTATACCATTCTGGTGTTTTATAGTTTGTTTGGTTGTAAATATACATGCAGTGAAGATAATCATTGACTGCGTTGCCTAAAATATACATACAGAGATAACTGGAGTGGCCAGAATATCAAATGTCAAGTGTCCCCAACTAAGCAAGCAAAAGGCGACAGCAGCAAGGAACCCAAACTCCGACAGGTGACATCAGGTGACAAATAGGTGTTAAAATTGAGAAAAAAACCTTGGGAGAAACCAGGCTTAGTCGGGAGGCCAGTTCTCCTCTGGCGAACAGTGCTTTGTTACGATTCAGGTAACTATCATAAGTCCGATAGGATCGCAACATTTAAAGTATTTAATCCAGTTCCATCTAGTTGAGGATCGTATTCATCACGCCGGTATGGACGGTTTGTTGAGGAACTGTGCCACTGGCTGTCGTGTCGATGAGGCCTTCACAATGGATGATCTAGTTGACTCAATCTCTGCTGATACTTCAGGGCTGCGTTGTGGTCGTGTCAGGGCGCTGGTCCTCGGTCTCACTTGAAAACGGCTGTTGGGGAAAAATTTAATCACACAAAAAGATTTATGTTTGAGTTCACACAGAAGTCAATATCTGTTTCAGCTATGCAAAACACCTCTCTGAGCTCAACAGACACAGCGTCTGTTGGAACCCAGGGAGTAACGATGGGACACCCAAACTGAGAGCTTTCCCAAACCAAGGGTGTCAGATAATCTAAATAAGTTCTAAGACAAAAGGGGAGGCCATTTGTGTGTGTGTTTTGTTACCTTCATCCTGTATGGAAAAGTACTGAGGAGAGTTGCTCAAACCTTTGGGGTATAAATGTTTGTGGGTTCTTTTGTGTCCTTAGTTCACACTCGGGGCAGACATTGTATGGTTGTGTCGACTGTGGACTCTTTCTTGCAAGAAATTAAAATCTTTATAAAGTGAATTTTCATAAGGTTTGTCTCTTATTAGTGATTTCAACTAATTAATTTTTGCCGCAACAATTTTGGTGTCAGAAGTGGGATTCCTTGGACGGACCTTCTGGACCTGGAGAGCACCGGTGACCTGCAATCCTGACCCAAGTCAGCCCTAACCCCATTTAGATTCAGGGACGAGGGACCGGTGCTGTGTAGGTCCAGGAGGACGACCACTGGAATCAAAAGAAAACAAACCCGAGACGGCAACGGGTGCTTCTGGTAAGAGACAAACTTGGAAAATTCAGGGGGAACATTTTTTTTTTAAATAGAATTTGGTTAAATTGAAAATTAAATTGATAGGGATAAACCATAAGGGGAGTCTGAATCTGTGGCAAATGCAGCGTGAATTGATGTTTTTTAGGAGGTAAAAAAAAAAAAAAAAAAACTGAAATCACGTGGGCAAATAAGGGGGACTGAGTTGAGTGCGGTCCGGGGACTGAGTTGTGTGCGGTCCCGAATAGGGCGTCTTATGCTTGTGCTTTTCCACATGAAACACCGCCGAGCTACACATTTTATCCCAATGCGGAGCTCCAAGGCCTGAAAGTGGACTCCGATCTCGACTGCTCTCCGTTCCCACCGAACCAACAAATTCTACCAGCCAAACCAACTCCAGCTCCCCAGCAGAGAGACGGGGAGCATGCGCCGCTGAGCTGAGAGAAGAGGGAGCACGCACAGCTGAAATAGTCAACAGAAGGAGGAGCATGCGCAGCTGAAAGCTTCCGGGGCAAAGAAACACTGCCGTCCAGAAGGAGAAAGAGAAAGTTATTTGGGCGAATAGCCTTTTGAATGGACTGAGACCTGAGATTTCCCAAGCGGTGAAACCCAGCTATATGGAATGGACTGAAGAACGAGTGAGCACCATCATGAAACATGCCTTGCATGCGGAAGATGAGCTGAGGGCAAAGAAGGAAAGGCCAAGAATAAAAGAATTGCAGTTGGCAGCCGTGGAAAGATTCAGTTCGAACGAAGGGGGAAGGGGAAAAGGACGATTCAGCGGGAACAAAGGGGGACACAATTCAGACAAAAATGGCTGTTATCTGTGTGGAGCTGGCGACCACATTGTTCGTGAGTGCATGAGATGCAGGAAGTACAAAATGGACGGACATTGAGCAATGAACTGCCCTGAACTGCGAAAGGCTTGCTGAGAAAAAGGATGCGGAGAGCAGGAGGAGATCGGGTGGACCACGGCCAAGGGTGCAAAAACGCCGCAAAGGGAAGTACACATTTACTAATATCACACACACACACACACGCACCCACACCTGAACACATGCACTGATAATGCTCTCCACAATGGGAAAAAAAAGAAAGAAAGAAAAAAAGCTTGCACCTCTTTGTGTGTTTATGAAACTAACAGAGAAGATTTTGACAAATGTTTGATTATGTATAGCAGTAAGGGATTTTTTTAAAACATATCCCCTGCTTGGTGAGGGTACAATGATTTAATTTTTGGTAGACTAAGGGGCGACCCAATCTGTTTTGCGATCATGTGACTTGCCATGTGAACCAGCGCTAACAAACAAAACGCATGGTTCTTTGTCTGTATCAGGATATTATATAACAGAACGGTTCACTGTGGCACTAAAGTGTGAGACGGAAGGGGGCCACGTGCTGAAGCATGCTTTTTTTTTTTTACTTCAAAAAACTGGACCGAGATTTAATGTGCAAATTAAATTTGGTAATGGTTGCAGATCCCTCAGGCACTGTAGTGAGAGAGGGTGAGCAAATGTATTTGAAAACAGAACCAAAATGGGTTTACAGATGGCACATAACCGAAACTGAGTGGGCAAAAACAATCTGTGAATTGGGGAAAAATAGAACGCTGTTATTTGGTACAGATTTTATGATGCCTGACAATTTGCATTGCATGTCACATGTCGCAACAGAACGAGATCAGTTTTATGAAAAACAATGGTTTGAACAAAAGGAATACACTTTGAAACTTGATCAAATACTTTGGACTGAGAAAATGTGTACGATTTCAGTAGGCTTTTGTCTTGCCAAAACAACTTGCTATCTGTGAATGCGCAGCGCATACTAACAACAAAGATTTCATTTCAACAGGAAATGCAAGAGCAGATATGGCTGCGAAGGCCGCGGCAGCAAAGCAGTCAAAGAAACCAGAATGAATTTTATTATCTGAAACTAACACAAATGCTTTGACTTCTTTACAGAGTATGCAGGCGTTTGCTACAGTAGCGGAGAAGAACCTGTGGAGACGTTGTGGCTGCAAACTTGAGAATGATGTGTGGATGAGCGTGGATGGGCTGAGCTGGATGGATGAGCAAGCCTTGTTTCCCCCGACATTTTTTTCAGATTATGATAAATGCCTCCATGGGTGAGACCATGGAGGCAAAGGGGCTATGGTAGGGCAGATGAAAGACATGTGGCTCACAAAGGATTTTACAGTGGTTGAATGAGAAAAAAGAACCAGAGTAAATCTGAGCCCATTTGAAATTGTTTTTGGATGACCGTCATTCATGGGAATGGAAGGGGGTAAACAATAGCTGCCATCCACAGAATTGTGTGAGCACAATATGCTGAATTACTGCAAAGAAATGTCTTCTCTGTTGTCTGATGTCTGCGTGCAGGTGAAAGCTGCTCAGGGGAAACCGGCTGAGACTCCCTTGCACAACATCAAGCCAGGAGATTACGTGGTGATAAGGGACCTGAGGAGGAAGAGCTGGAAGGCGAAAAGGTGGCTAGGACCTTTTGTCATGCTTCTGACGACACACCGCCGTCAAGGTAGCTGAGAGAGCGACGTGGGTGCATGCAAGCCATTGCAGAAAGGTCCCACCAGTGATCGGGGAGGAGGAGCTGAGAGGAGCAGGAGGCACACGTCTGTGCGGGCAGAGATCAAATATAAACATCATTTGCCGTTATCATCTCAGGAGCAGAGACACTGGCACAACGTGGTGCTGAGCCAACCAGTTTTTAAAGAAAAAGCACATCAAAGACCAATCTTCCTCACACGTTCTGGACGTACAACTGTGCGATCCATTTAGCCAACTGTAAAGAATGGAGCAAGTGAGACCGTGGCACCGGTTTCGAGTGCCCGAAATGTGTGGCATAAAGGTAACCACATGCATACTGACTGTATTCAGCTTGGTGATGAGTAAACCAGCACCACAACCAGTGAAACCACCTGTTATACCAGCATTTGAACCTGACATTCCCAGCTGGGATGAAACAGCATGGATGGGAAATGAAGGAGTAGGAAAAGGGGGAACAAAACCGGAAGTGGACAAGGCAATGACAAAATGCCAAGGGAACAAAGCCTGCACTCTGGCACTGCTGCAGAAACAGGAACTGAAGATAAACACCAGCTGCTGGCTTTGTCTGCAAATGTCTCACGCCTGGAAGACAGTACCATTGACTGTTGCAACAATAAATGAGACTGACTGTCTGATCCCAAAGCAGATGACGGAGGTGCTTAGAGCTGCAGCGGACATCGAGCAAGGGAAGATTCCAACAAAACATCCAACGTCTGCCTGTAAGAGAACACAACGGTATAATCACACAGACATGTTGATTCCACCATTGAGAGTGATGCATGTTCAAGGAGATGTGTGCGTGTGCTCACAGAGACTGAAACTGAATGTGAACACAGAATGGTCTGACTGCAGAGTCAGAATTGACATCAAGAATTCAATGACAGGGAACTGCACAGCAGACTTTACCTGCCCATTTAGCAAACCAGGTGACACTTCACCTGCGGCAGTTTGGGTTTGTGGTGACAGAGCATATCATTTCATGCCACAGAGAGACTGGACAGGTTGCTGTTACCCAGCTTTAATGAATGTGGGAACATCTGTGTATTTTCCGGGTAATGAAAAGGGAGAAAAGACCAGACAGAAAAGAGATATTGGTTCTGAAATAGGAACATTGCCAGACCGTTACAATGGTTATGTCTTGTCAGATCCGTGGACAACACCCGGGGCAAATGTGGGCTGGTCTATTTTTCTGGGGGTGGGAACAGCAGTAACGATAAACAAAATTAATGGGTTAGCATGGCGTGTGCTAGCTTTAGCCAATAGCACTGAACATGCTATGACAATGATGAATGAAGAAATGAGACAAATCAGAGATTCAGTTATTCAGAACAGACTAATTTTAGACATGCTAACTAGGTTTGCCAACTTCTGGAAAGGAAAATAAGGGACAATCGTGGTTCTTTATAGGAAAATAAGGGACAGAATAAGGGACACTCAAAATATTTGTATTATACCACACAGTGTATGTCATTTCACTATCTGCAGTTAAGTATGTGTATAAAAGATGTATAAAAGGTTCTCAGACATAAACACATTTGGGTAAATTTGTGTCAAAATCAACCAAATTTCAGAAACTTTACCTGCTCAAATTTTTGATTTTCTTTCTTTCTTTTTTTTTTTTTCTAAAGAAAGACAAACATAAATCAAGAAGAAAGCTAAAATATTAATGTAATGGATGTATATTTACTGAGTAATCCAATATTTTGTAGAGGGGGGCAGAATTACAATTTTCACCTGAGATTTGGAGTCTGATTATAGGGGGGGGTAAAATGACTTTAGGACAACATATTTTACACAGAGATTGGTAGGACTGTTAGTTAAATCTGTTGATGTTAGTAATCTTTGTTGCATTATATGCCAACAGTTCAAAAATGGCAAAAAGCACTTCTTCGCCCAAAGTTTGCATTTCTGTAACTCATATTACAGATATCCTTTTAGATTATAATTCTTAAAAAACTTTTCTTTTCTTAATTTTTAAGTCCCAATATGATTAATTTCCAGAGAAAGGGATCTCAGTGCACCTCCAATAGTGAAAATTGGTACACATTTTTCTGAAGAACAAATAATGTTGAAACTATAAATGTATCTCGTTTTTTTTTTCTATCAACACAATTGGACATTCCTGTCTGAGTGCCATAAATAGTATTTTTCCAAAGTTTGTGTGCCTGTAATTCTAAAAGTATTAAAGATATCTCAATATCAGTCTATATTCTCATTCTTAATAAACTTTTCTAGGCCCTATATGTTTCAGTCCCATAGGCTATAATGTGGCTCCATGTCCAAATTGTTGAATTTGACCCATTTTCTATATATATATATATATATATATATATATATATAGCTACACCAACGGATATTAAACATCAACCTCTATTCAAAATCATAAACAACAAAAACAACAACAACAAAAAAATGTCAGCAAGATATGCCTACATAGATGGCATAAAATTTGAAAGCAGAATAACTGAACATCTTTAAAATTTCAGCCAATAAATCATTTTTTTAAACAATGATACTTAAAAGTTTGAACTAAATGTTGTTGCAACCATGTATGAATAAATAAAAATGAATATTTTTCAATTAAAGAGAAGTAGAGAATTATGGGCTGGTTTTGGTGCTTGAGACTTTATTATTTTGTTTCAATAATGAGGTCCAAGTTAGGCTACTTAAATGAACGTAACATGTTTTTTTCTATTTAACAACATTAGCAATAGTGAAAGACGACTTCCCTTTTTGATCACGTCTTCCCTCAGGGAGACTGCATGTTTTCTTGCGTGGCTGAATGCTGAAATCAAACCGCGAACAGTGAAAAGGATTTGCCGTTACCGCGAGACCCGCTCGCTGTGAAGCCGACAGAGAAGTCTGCTTGGTCTTAAAGCCTTCCGCGAACGGCTATGTTGTCAAATTTGATTAGCTCTCAAATTAAAACGCATGCCTGAGAATACGGGACAAACTGCGTCCCGTATGCCTTTCATACGGAACGCTTTTTTGATGCCTTAAATACGGGACGATTCCGTATTATACGGAACGGTTGGCAACCCTAATGCTAACGGCAGAAAAAGGCAAAATGAGTTTGCAAAATGTTGGGACTGTCATGTTGTTTTCACATTCCAGATTACAGTGACAACATCACAAACATCATAAACCATATGAGAGCAGCTGTAAGGGAACCTGAGAAAGCTGATGATTCATGGTTTGGGTGGATAACAAATCTGAGAGTTTGGGGATACTGGCTATGTTACACTGTATTGCCAATTTTTGCAATAGTGGTACTAGTATTGCTGTGTTTACCATGTATTTTTCAGTGCATCTGCAGCATAGTACAGAGAATGGTGAAGACCAATATGTCTCAGCAAATGGGTAAACTAACTGTTTATGATGATTACAATGAGTGGATGAACGAATTTGATGAGATGTTTAGCGAGGAGACACCTAAAACAAATTAGGGGATTTTTATTTATTTGTTTTTATTATTTTTATTTTATTTAATCTGGGTAACATTTAAAGGGAACTTGGATATCCAAATGTTTCTTTATTTACAAATTTAAGAGAGTGATCATTTATACAAAAAATCAGAGATTAAGAGTGTAAGTGTGATGAGTGACTTAAATTTGCTTGTTTTATTATTACCTTTTATTATTATTATTTTATTGTTACCTTTTTTTTTAATTGTAATTGTTTCATTTTTACTACTTTTTTATTATATTACACATTTTAAATTTTTCTTGTGAGTTATCAAAGAATGATAAAAGGGGGAAATGTTGGGGAAAAATTTAAAAAAGATTTATGTTTTAAACGGATGAGTTATAAAAAAAATTCACCCCCCTCAGAGTTTTCATGAAGGGCAAAATGATCAGTATAGACCAAAACCACAATTTGTACCAACTTGTAAACATGTTTATTTCTGATGTAAAGTTAGGCACTTTAACATGGGACTCAATGAGATTCTGCTCTCTTTTGTATGGAATTACATTTGATCCAAAAATAATGAACGTAACTTTTCAAAAAAACTAATAAAAATATAAATTGAAACTGAATAAAATGTCTTTGAAACTTAAAAAAATAAATCGCAGGCAAAATGTTTGACCTTGTTTTTAATACACTGCATGTTTTGCTAACAGTTTCTTTTCTTTCTTTCACTGATCTTTACTTACAAAAGCATTTCCAGAGTTTTCATTTATGCTTCTGAAGTTTTCGTTTACGATCCCAGAGTTTTCGTTCGTCTTTCTGGCACAAATCTCTCGCGGGGGCGGGGCCAGCAGTGGTGTGTTCTCATTGGCTACTGAGTTTTTGATTGACAGCTTCTACTTGACCTGGAAGTGAAGACGTCAGCGTTGTGTTTACAATTACATGTGTGGAGGTGAGCGTCTGTAAGCGGCTTCTTATTTCATTTTAGTGATGTAAAGATAGGCGTTTTTATTATTTTATCTGTATCTGCTGCTACTATGGTGAGATGATTTCTTAGGCCTAGCACAGACGAATGATATAATCATCATTATCATCAATCATCGTCGTTATCTGGATACTCGCGGAGAGGTATTTTAGAGCTCATTTAGAGCCCACTTTATACAGCAGTGTTGTCTTGATTTAACCCAATCATTACAGGATCTGGTTATGTACTGTACATACAGCTTTGGATTAGATCATATTTAAAGGGGAAAAGGGAGTCTTTAATAATAATACATATAAAGTACTGTGCAAAAGTCTTAGGACACCATTAGATGTTATTTTAGCAATGGTATAGTGACCATATAATTTTTTTTCAGACTTCTTATTAGAATATGACCAGGAAATACTTTAAATTTGTAAGCATTATTAAAAAACAGGGAAAAAAAGACTTCTACAGGCTAAAGTGGCAAGTATTTAGTGACCTCTCCTTACACTTGAGTAATAGTGAGAACCTGGCTCTCTCAAACCTAAATGGAATGGAAAATGACTGGAAAGCCAAGAAAACTTTCAAAATCTGATCACAAGTTTCTCCTTTGAAAAAACTGGAAGTCTAGGAGGTCACGTTAAATACTGATTTTTGCTTATAGAATCAATTTTGTTCTGATTTTTTTGTGTGCATATTTCCTGTATTTTCTGTTTGCATTGTAATAAAGACCAAAAAATAAACATGGGTGGTCATTAAAACATTTCTAAAACAACAAAGCTAAGACTTTTGCACAGTACTGTATGGCCAAATGCAAAACCTAATACATTAAAGTAATTATGGCTGAAATGATATATAATTTGTTTGAAATAAATATTTTAAGGCTGCATAATTTGTTATGTGGGAATTCAAAGCAGTTTGTATTGTTAGATTATAATACATCTGATTTCTTATTTTCCAGGGAGTGGAGCAACTTTTCCATTAACAAAATTCTGATGCTGACCCAGAGGAGGGAGTGGTAGCCCCAGAGATCCACTGTCCCCATCAGACAAGAATCTTACTTTGTTCAGACCTCATCACCTTTGACTGACTGGGATCTTGATAGACACAGTTCACAAACACACAAGAGGTTGTACTTTATTATTATTAGTCCATACTGATCTTGGATTAGCATACCAACAACATATGAATGTTAAAGTGACAGTTCACCCCAAAAAAATTCTCATATATTTTACTCACCCTCATGCCGTCCATGATGCATATTACTTTCTTTCTACAGATAAACATGAATTAGGATTTTTAGGAAAATAATACATGTCTTCAAGTCCTAAAGACACAGTAATCCATGCGACCCCAGTGGATGAATCAATGTCTTCTGAAGTGAAACAATAGATGAGAAAAATACTAATAATTTAAACTGTTTTAATTATTAACAATCATTTCCAACCAACCATCATACGTGTATGGGTTACAGTCCACTTATGGGCTCACAGAGATGGACTATTTTCTTAAAGATATTTGAGCTTATGTGGAGAATGAAAGTCATACAGTCAAACCAAAATGTATTCAGACAACATGAACATTTCATTCCATTCATTAATACAGTTTATTCACTATATTTAAAAAAAAAAAAAAATGGTAATAAAATGAATTTTATGAATTTTACACATGTATTCTATAATAGGTGCTTGTGCATTTTTATAGTAATGTACTGTATATCATGAGAATACTGTGCATTACATGAATATGCAGTTAGTGTTTTGTGGATTCTGGTCGTTCCTTTCACAACATAATTGCATCCAACACTTTCACTTTGATACCTGTGTGTATGCTGTAGTGACAATAAAGAATTTAAATTTATTTGAATTGATTCATATTTTCATTTACATTTATTCAACTGTTTTTTTTTTATGTAAGTCACAATTGAAACTGTTGATGATTGTTAAAAAAAAATCTACTTTTATATGTTAGATGATAATGTTAACTAAATAAAATAACTAAATAAAATTATTAGAATGATAAAAAATGGCAACAAGATCATTCTTTGTGTGGAGGACTGAAATGCCCTTTGAGGTCTATACCGTCTTACAGCAAGCCACGACTGTTATTTTCATATTGTTTGAATCCTTCAGAATTAAGTGATCATTAATTGTGATGGTGTATGTGTATATGCTAACAATGGGTAGAGTGATGGCCATGGTTGCCAACCTTGATTACCTGGTTGGAGTGAGACTTTCTTGACGGCTGAATATATACATGTATATGATACTAGTATTCTCTTTAAATTGTAACAGCACAACCTAATCAGACCCAACAATAGAGAAGAATCATCAGAAATAATCAAATATTCTCCAAAAACATTGGACATTATGCAATATCTTGAGTATTATAACCTTTAACGTACAGTTGAACCTCAAGACATTCATTTTCTCTCGTGTTTGATCTCTCACGCTCCTAAACGTTTATGTCGACAAAGTAGAAGCCGCAGATAAATACAGATAAAATTCAAAAAAAGCTTTAAATGAAATAAGAAGCCGCTTACAGACGCTCACCTCCACACATGTAATTGTAAATACAACACTGACGTCTTCACTTCCAGGTCAAGAAGAAGCTGTCAATCAAAAACTCAGTAGCCAATGAGAACACACCACTGCTGGCCCCGCCCCCACGAGAGATTTGTGCCAGAAAGACGAACGAAAACTCTGGGATCGTAAACGAAAACCTCAGAATCATAAATGAAAACTCTGGAAATGCTTTTGTAAGTAAAGATCAGTGAAAGAAAGAAAAGAAACTGTTAGCAAAACATGCAGTGTATTAAAAACAAAGTCAAACATTTTGCCTGCGATTTATTTTTTTAAGTTTCAAAGACATTTTATTCAGTTTCAATTTATATTTTTATTAGTTTTTTTGAAAAGTTACGTTCATTATTTTTGGATCAAAAGTAATTCCATAGATTTATAAATGCTTAAAGTATTTTCATTCATAGTTCATGTTAACTAAAGTAGTTAACTAATAGAAAATTATTGTACAGTGTTACCCAAAGTTTTGAATCTTTTCTTTTCTTTACATTTTGTTTGTATTAATTCATGGGTGTTATCTTATTTATCATCTTATACAGAATGATTTTATCTGAAAATGTAAAAATGCAGAAAGATTGTGATGGGTAGGTTTAGGTACCTTTGTATGTGATGGAGAAAATTATAGTGCATATAAGCCTCACTGTCCTCCAGACTCTTTCTAAATGAGAGTTAAAGTGTTGTAATTGTTTGTGATTGTGTATAGTGTTTCTTGGGTTTTTCTTGTGCATCAACAAAAAGGTTTTTGTGCATTTGTTTTAGAGATTATTTTGTCAGTAAATGTAGAGGGTTTCAATTTGCATTTGTGTTGATTGTAATATTTTGAAATATATTAAATTGTAACTTCATTATTATATGTACAAATAATGTAATTACAAATGTATTAAATTATATCACATGTATTACATGTAAATTACATTAAAGTATATTTAAGTTCACATTAATTGCTTGTCAGTACATTCGGAAGTACACTTTTACCATATTTCAAAATACATAAAAAATTCGTACTTAAGTGCTTTAAAAAAATCACTCAGAAGTTCAACTTATTGCCTTTAATATGAACTTAATCTGTGATATATTTGAAATTAATTACAAATAGAATGCACTTAAGCGGCTGAAAACATTACATTTAATTCACACTTAAGTGTATTGATAACTGATATCAAAATATATTTTAGTTCACATTAATTGCTTGTTAGTACATTGGGCAGTGCTCTTCAACTATATTTTAAAGGTACTAGAAGCAATTACGAAGGTTGTCATAAAGTTGTATTAAAGTACCACTTAAGTTGTTCAAAAAATCACTCAAAAGTTCAGCTTATTGCATTTAATATGAACTTAATCTGTGATATATTTGAAATTAATTACAAATAGAATGCACTTAAGCGATGAAAACATACATTTAATTCACACTTAAGTGTGTTCTTTTAAAGTATATTATTTGTGTAATAAGTACACTTTATAAAAGTATACTAAAGTGCACTTTTTTTCACAAGGGCCTTATCAAAGCAGTCCCCTTTTCCCTCCAAAATTAAATGCACACAAAAATGTATTCAATTCAAGGGGCTTTATTGGCATGAACGTTATAAGAACAACATTTCCAAAGCATCAAAATACAATATTCAATACACACAATATATACAGTAATATTAACATTAACACAACTGGGTGAGGAACAGCCAAACTCGGCTAACAAGGTTGCTGAAGACAGTTTACTGTGAAAAAACATATACCACGGCAAGACGCAGCAACAAGACACAAGGCAGATGTGCTGCCCAAGCTCTGTTGAAGAAGCACAAAGAAATTGAGGACTGGTCAGCAGTGTCAGCCAAAGAAACTTACTGCAGCAGATGAAAGACACATCATGCTATATATATATGTATGTTTATGATGATCAGCTACATATTAAATGGTGTAAACCTGTTCCAGGAGGAAATGAGACTGAACATCAAGCTGAGACTCTGAGCTTTATTGCTAAATCGCAGGTGAGTCATATACTGACATATCACTCTGTACCACATTTAACTCTGTATTGCTTTACTGTGATTATCCCTGTAAATACATGACTCCACTTTGGATAAAAGCATCTGCTAAATGACAGTTGAATTAGATTATATCCACTATCATAGCAATTGTTTTTGTATTATCTTAATGTACTGATTTTTTTTCTCTTTCTTCCAGATTATTGGTTTTTGGATGCTCTTATCTTTGGGCATTATAAGCACTGTATTTTATATTTGCTGCTGCAGTCATGAAGAGCCACAATATCAGGAACAGACTGAGAGACAAGCATTTACAGGTGCTTTTGTTTGCCATAGACAAGAACCAGATCGACAAGAACTAGGCTCAGCATTTCCCAATGAGTATTGAGGAGAAATGTTCTCTACCGCAGAAAGACACCTAAATGAACTACAGTGTCCTGCACACACTCTGAATAATAGTTTTACTGTATATAATGCCCACGAAAACACAAACACACACACACACACACACACACACACACACACACACACATAGTGTTCTTCCTGTCTATTTCAACTGCAAACCTTCATCTGTAGTATTAATGTAATGAAGAGAAAATAAGAGACTCTATAACATCTCACTGTCACTGATTCATCATGAGCTCAAAGCATTATGGGTAAATTCTGTCTGTTATGATTCATCAACACAGTTTCACTGTTGATCCAATATAATAAACAGTAAAACCAGGATAGAGTGGTTGAGTGAATGTGGTCTGGACTGTGTGGATGAGGATCATTGTGTCTCCAGAGACGCTGTAGAAGGACAGAATTCCTGCACTGTGATCCACATACACTCCTACTCTATAGTGATTCTCCTTATTCACTGTTCTACTGATGATGGGCTTTACAGGGAGTTCAGTCACTATCTTATTGTGTCTGGATGAGTAACTGTCAGGAAAGCAGCTCAAACTCCAGGACCGATCATTGTTTCCAAGCACACACTCTTCACCCCGTCCCTTCCTGCTGATGCTCTTATATGACACTGATATAAACACACCAACACTGCACTCAATCTCCCAGTAAGAGCGTCGATCACACAAACTCTCTCTACACAACACCTGAGAATAATCAAATCTGTCTGGATGATCAGGATACGACAGCGGTGTGTCAGTGACAGTAATCCGTGTGTTGCTCTCAGACAGACGGAGGTATTTATTCACTGTGTTCAGATCCAGAGAGAACCGTTGGGAATCTGATGGAGATAAAACACATCACAATCAGGAATCATCAATCTGATCTTTTAATGTATCTGAACTCTTCATGGCTCAATGTTCAGTGTATCATCAGTGTCTCAGCTGACCAGATATCCTGAATCATCATTATCACGATCAATTATTAAACTCTTCTATCATGATTTCTTTCTCCTTCTCCAGGAAGAACATGAACACATTCAGTGAGTTTCTCTGCTTGTTTTCTCAGTGACTTACATTGTAGGAAGTCGTTCCTGGTCTTGGGATTCATGTTGGTGTATGTGACTGTGGAAATCAACAGACATGAACAGTGTGAAGAGAAATGACAAAATCAAATGCATTCATTTCTAAGACATTTCTAATATGATGTTGTATGATATTAGATGATGAAAGACTCATTTCTGAGAGCAGATGAATCTCCAGGGGCCTCATTTATAAAACACATGTATCAGATTTGATCCTAAATTTCATGGATTTCATCCTGCATCATGTATATAAACACTTGCTCTTGATGATGAGTGCCATACTTCTGAACCATCAAGGGATATTTGTGGCATTTCTGAAGGTGGATTTTGATGCACTTGTTCACATTACACTTGAATTTAAGATCAACTTTGGAAAATGTAATTTAAGAATTGTGCACATGGACATTTATAAATCATAGGAACTGTTGTACGTTCACATTTAGGGTCTTTCTACACACGTCTGTATAATGGAGGTGCGGGACTTTACCTCTGTCAGAGATCTTCTTCAGCTCCTCTTTACAGAAATCCTCAAGTTTGTCTCTCAGCTGATGGACAGATTCTCTCACGCCATCAAAAGAGGAGAGAGAACTGAAGGGATCATCGGGTTCGTCTGTAGATTCAGGAGGAGCTGAGAGAGACTGGAAACTCTACAGAAAACACAAATCAAAACTTCAGCCAATAACCTGCTCTATATCAGATCTGTGCGGCGCTTGTTGATCTTCAGTAACTCTTCTCAATCCAGCACTTTCACACAATCAGATACTTTCTGCTCTTATTCATTATTTAATGATAAAAACTATTTGACACTTACAATCCTGGTGAAAAAGAAGTGCACTTTAGCATACTTTTACTTTTTTACTATACATACAAACTTTTATTATTACAGAAATAATATCATTTTAAAATTATACTTAAGAGCAGATTGAATGTAATTTTTTTAGGCACTTTTTAAAATTATAATTAAAATAATTATTTTAATTAAATGAATGTATTAAAGTTTACATTTATATTAAATGATGTTAGCTAAAATTAACAGTGCTTTTTGATCCACTTAAGTAGGATTTAAGTATCTTTAAATATAATTTCATAATTACTTCTGTTGTCTTTGAAATAAGATTAAAGTTACTGCTCAATGAACTGACAAGCATTTATGATAAACTAAAATATACTTTGTCATTTCTACTGAAACTTGTTTGTGATGCATTTAAATATATTAGTAATATCAGTAAAATATATAACACAGTTAAAATGATAACCAAGTACTTTATTTGTGCTTTAGAGTTAGTCAACACATCAGAATAAGTGAACAAATTATTTAAAGCACAAGTGATTATTAAAACAATTATTTAAAATGCACTTTAAATAAAAAAAAAAAATGATATTTTTACAAAGTGCACTTTTTAAAAGTCTACTTAAGCGTTTTAAGAAACATGAAAGTGTCTCTTTTAAGTGGCCTTTTATTTCATTAATATTATATTACCTGCAAGTCCAGTTTAAAAAAAAAAAATTCTTTTAAGATTTGAAATAATTAACTTAATTAAGCACACTTTTTTTTTTGGACTATGTGTGAACTTTCTAGGAAATGGTTTGGATGATAAAACATCTGCTAAGATCATAAATGTCTGTGTAACAGGTCGAGCGCATCAAAAGCATCACATTGTAGGATTGAGAAAATATCCAGAGGAAAATATCCAGATTAACCAATCTTATCAGGTTTAAAATCACCTGACCCAACTTTAGAGAAAATTACTGAAAATACTGTAGTAGAAATAAAAGATTTCATTAAAAAAAGATGATGAAAAATCTAGTTGGGTGGAAATTGACACCATCAAGTTCACCGATTTCATCATGACAGAAGAAACCAGAGGAAAAAATTAATTAATGGTGTTTGCCTAATAATTTATTTAAAAAAAAATAATAAAAAAAAAAGCCTATGAGATTTTCCAGGTCTTTGTAAGTGTCGTCTCTTTCAACAAAAGATGATCAGACTGATGATTATATGATAACAAACACTGGACTGGATCTGACTGAATTCCTGACAACATCTCAGTCAGCGGCTCGTTCTGCTCTCATGAAATGTTTCTCTTGCTCAAGTCCACTATGATCCTGTTCTTCTAGATCTCTGTTACCTGCAGGAAATGGATGTGATCCTGTGTGTGTGAAAGCTGCTCCAGCTCAGCGTCTCTCCTCCTCAGATCATTGATCTCCTGCTCCAGTCGCTCCAGTCGTCCTTCAGCTCGACTCACTGCAGTCTTTTCCTGATCTCTGATCCGCTGTGTGGCCTCAGAGCGGCTTCTCTCGATGGAGCGGATGAGCTCAGTGAAGATCCTCTCACTGTCCTCCACTGCTGTCTGTGCAGAGCGCTGTTAGGACACACATCACAATCACACAGTGGCTTCAGTGAGTCCTGACTGAGACTTCTCAAACTTCTCTTCTTCTCCAGACTCACCTTATGAGACTCCACAGCCTCTCTCAGCTGCTGAAGATATTTCTCTCTCTGCTGGATCCTCTGACGGATCTTCATCTGCGTCTCCTTCAGCTGTTTCTGGAGGACAAACCAATAACAGGAAATGACAAGTAAAACTACTATCACAAAGTTACATAAATCCAGAATTGGTGGAGGGTTAAAGATCTAGCATGGTAAGTTTATTCTGTAGGTTCAAACCACAGATTCATAGTTTCCTGAAATGAGATTATGAATGAATATGAAACTGAAATGTCAGCAGTATTTCATCAGAGTCTAGTTTTATATGAATATTTCACCATAAAGTTTAATTCTGTCATCATTTACTCTCCCTCATGTCGTTCCAAACATATATGCCTTTCTATGTATTGTGAGACACAACAGAAGATATTTTGAAACCGCTGCTGAGCAAAAAGAACATAAAGGCTCATCTCAGTTTTGTCAGCTAACATCTTGATGGTCCCTAAGACTTTTGGGAAAATACTTTGTGGACTGACGAGACAAATGTTAAACTTTTTGGATGGTGTGTGTCCCATTACGCCTGGCGTAAAAGTAACACAGCATTTCAGAAAAAGAACATCATACCAACAGTAAAATATGGTGGTGGTAGTGTGATGGTCTGGGGCTGTTTAGCTCCTTCATGAACTGGAAGACTTGCTGTGATAAATGGAACCATGAATTCTGCTGTCTACCAAAAAATCCTGAAGGACAATGTCCGGCCATCTGTTCATGACCTCAAGCTGAAGTGAACTTGGGTTCTGCAGCAGGACAATGATCCAAGACACACCAGCAAGTCCACCTCTGAATGGCTGAAAAAAAACAAAATGAAGACTTTGGAGTGTCCTAGTCAAAGTCCTGACTTCAATCCTATTGAGATGCTGTGGCATGACCTTAAAAAGGCGGTTCATGCTCAAACCTTCCAATGTGGCTGAATTACAACAATTCTGCAAAGATGAGTTGGCCAAAATTCCTCCACAGCGCTGTAACAGACTCATTGCAAGTTATCGCAAACGCTTTATTGCAGTTGTTGCTGCTAAGGGTGGCCCAACCAATTATTAGGTTTAGGGGGAAAGCACTTTTTCACACAGGGCCATGTGGGTTTGGATTTTGTTTTCCCTTCCATAATAAAAACCTTCATTTAAAACGTCTAGGTTACTATTGTAACCCCCGTTCCCTGAAGGAGGGAACAGAGATGTTACGTTGATACTGACGTAATGGGGTCTCGCTTGGGAGCCCAATCACCTCCAAAGGATACAAAACAAGCCAATGGGAATTGGCCAGTGAGATTTACATGCCGGACCACACCCCTGGCATCCGGGTATAAATAGGGCCGGCATACTCACCTTCATTCATATTTTTGCTGAGGAGCCGAGATAGGTATCTGGCCGCTCATCGGTGACTCAGATCTATGGCAGGGGGACGTAACGTCTAGTAACCTAGACGTTCCTATTCAGTCGATACTGACGTAATGGGGTCCAGTGGAAAGCGCCATAGCAACTGAACCACGTTACGAGTGTTAGGGAGGCAGATGCTGGCAAGCCGTAGCGTGCCCACTTGCAAGTGCGGCCCATACTCGTAACCCTCCAGCGCCCAGAGTAAGCCCAGGAATGTCTTCCATACCAGTGGGATGGAGAGGACAGGGCGATACAATGGAGAAGGTCGAAGCTGCTGTTCCTTACCCCCAGGGAAGAGTGCTTCGGGACTCAATTCCCACGTTTTTCAGCCATGACCAAAACGCCAGGAAAGGGCCGAGGAGGGGAAAGCTATGGAGACCACACCCTACCCGAAGGGAGGTAATGTGTGTAAAACACATATGGACTGGCCTGAGGACAGTAACGCATATGGAAGATCTCTGATGTAGGTCCTACCTTCCGGGAGGAACACACTAGCAATCAGAGACAGGGCAGAGCGAAGCCGGGGGGAAAGACACGGGTTTACCATCAGGGAAACCGTACCGTGGACAAACACATATGGCATTACCCGCGGTACCCTCTCCGCTGAGGAGCGGAAAAAGTGCTTGCATTCCCTCTCCTGAGGGAAATGGCACAGCAAGCGAACACTCATGGCTATCTACGAGTAAACAGCACACGGGTGGACACCGGTTCCACTCTGAGGTTGTAATATCTTGTGAATGTATTTGGTGCTGCCCAGCCTGCAGCTCTGCATATGACTGCAACAGAGGCGCCGTGCGCCAACGCCCAGGAAGAAGCAACACCCGAAAATGCTTGCAGGTCCCCAACCCTCTTGAAGGAGGCAAGCGCGGTCAGGAGCACTGTCTTCAGAGACAGATGTTTCAGCTCGGCTGACTCAAGGGGCTCGAAGGGAGCTCTCCGCAGGCCCGTGAGGGCAACAGAGAGGTCCCAAGAGGGAATGAGGCGAGGCCCAGGGGGATTTAACCTCCTGGCGCCTCTGAGGAACCTGATGATCAGGTCGTGCTTTCCTAGTGACTTGCCATTGACCACATCGTGATGTGCTGCGATGGCGGCCATATAGACCTTCAGGGTGGAGGGGGACAGCCTCCGCTCCAAACCCTCTTGAAGGAAGGAAAGCACGGCACTGATCGGGCATTTTCGGGGGTTTTCCCGGTGGGAAGAACACAACTCAGTGAACAGACTCCACTTCATGGCATAAGCGCGCCTCGTAGAGGGGGCTCTAGCTGAAGTGATGGTGTCAACTACCGCGAACGGTAGGCCACTTAAGTCTGTCGCGTCCCGTCCAGGAACCACACGTGGAGGTTCCACAGGTCAGGACACGGGTGCCATATGGTGCCCTGTCCCTGAGAAAGGAGGTCCTTCCTCAGGGGGATGTGCCAGGGATGGGCTGTCGCGAGGAGCATGAGTTCTGGGAACCAGGTCCGGTTGGGCCAGTACAGCGCAACTAGCAAGACCTGCTCCTCGTCCTCCCTGACCTTGCACAGTGTCTGTGCGAGAAGGCTCACTGGGGGAAACGCATACTTGCGTAGGCCCCGGGGCCAGCTGTGTGCCAGTGCATCCGTGCCGAGGGTCCCCTCGGTCAGGGAATAAAACAACTGGCAGTGGGCGGATTCCTGAGAGGCAAACAGGTCCACCTGTGCCTCCCCGAATCGGCTCCAGATCAGCTGGACCACCTGGGGGTGGAGTCTCCATTCCCCTGGGAGCGTGAGCTGTCGTGAGGGCGCGTCGGCCACATGATTGAGCTCGCCCGGGATGTAGGAGGCGCGCAGCGACCTGAGTCGGCGCTGACTCCACAGGAGGAGATGGCGGGCGAGTTGCGACATGCGACGGGAACGTAGACCACCCTGGTGGTTGATGTATGCTACCGTCGATGTGTTGTCCATCCAGACTAGCACATGCTTGCCCTGCAGCAGCGGTTGAAACCGGCGCAGAGCAAGGAGTACTGCTAGCAACTCGAGGCAGTTGATGTGCCAGTGGCGTTGGGGTCCCGTCCAGGAGCCCGACGCAGACTGACCACTGCATATGGCACCCCAGCTGGTGGTGGAGGCATCTCTTGTAACAACAACATGCCTGGACACTTGTACATTACTGGAAACTTTGACATTATTACAAAGTGTACTTTATAAAGTGTACTTATGAAACAGTCATGAAAGTTTACTCTCTTTCAGTACACTTAATTTGCCTTCATTATCTCTAAATATTTTTTAAAATATACTTTTAATTTGAAGTTCACTACAAGTGCACATCAGTACACTTAAGCACACTTATTTTTCAATCACTGGAGTTGTTTAGATTACTTTTATGCTTTTTTCTTGAAACTTTTGTATCCATTGACTTTCAATGTATAGACTAAAATAGATGAGGCATTCTTCAAAATATCACCTTTTACATTCTGCAGAACAAAGTAAGTCAAACCGGTTTTGAACGGCATGACGATGAGTAAATAAAGACCACTTTCATTTCTATGTGAACAATCCCTCTCAGTTCATACCTGTTTCTCTGTCCTCTGTGCTGCAGTTGATACAGTGTTGTGGTTTTTATGTTCATACTCCTTACACCACACACAGATGCATTGTTGATCAGTGATACAGTACATTTCTAGCTCTTTATCATGTTTATGGCAGATCATGTCCTGCAGTCGTCCAGTGGCATCGATCACTTTGTGTGGCTTACGAGAGTGATATTCCTCATGACGGTCAAAATGAGTTTGACAGAAAGACTCCTGACACACCAGACAGGACTTGACGGCTTTGTGTTTTCTTCCAGTACAGACGTCACACTGCACATCTCCAGCTCCAGCGTAACAGTCAGCAGGAAGTTTAGTCTTCTTCAGTTTCTCCACCAGTTCAGCCAGAATGGTGTTTTTACCTAAAGCAGGTCTTGGACTGAAGGTCTGTCTGCACTGAGGGCAGCTGTAGACTCTCTTCTGATCCTCCTGATCCCAGCAGTCTGTAATACAGCTCTTACAGTAACTGTGTCCACAGTGGATAGTCACTGGATCCTTCATGAGATCCAGACACACTGAACACGTGAACTCATCCTGAGAAAATCTGGCTTCTGCCATTTTACTGCATGAATACAGAGAGCGACACAAACACACAACAGCTCAACTCCACTTCAGTTTCTGTTTCCCTGAACTGACAAGTTGAAATGGTTTCCTGCTTCTGTGTTTGAGTGACGTGTGGAAAACAGGCGTGTCTGTAAAGCAGCTTCCTCATTCCACTTTCCTTTTGTGTTTATGTGCCTTTCAAGTGGAGTCGCATGAATGACTGAGTTTTATTTATGAATGAAAATCTCAGAAAGTGACTGCTGCAGAGATGTCTAACGCTACAGTACATTTATTTGTATAACACTTTTCAGACTGTATATTGTTAAAGATAATACAGATCATGCAGTTAGCTAACATCATGTATTCATTTAGGCAGAAACAATGAGCTCATTAACTATTTCCTTCATAAAAAAACTGAACATTTTGAACAAATAGCTGAGAAAAACACTTTTTGTTTTTCTTCGATGACTACAACGTGCATAAGCAATGCTTTTATCGCTTGTTTCTGCTTCTTTTTGGCCTGTGTTTTGCTCTGGAGATTCTGTACTCTTTCAGAAGGTGTGTGATAACGGCCCCTACCATATAACACTTACAATACAGAAAGCCAGAAAATTCTGTCAATGGCAGAAAAAGAATAGAATTATTACAAGTTGTGATCATAATGATTACAATACATAGAAAATTTGGCAGTTTTGTATGTTGATTCAGAATTGGAGTATGAGATGCACTATGTGAATGCTTGGATAAAGAGATGTGTCTTTAATTTAGACTTAAACTGGGAGAGTATGTCTGAGCCCCGAACATTATTTGGAAAGCTATTGCAGTTTAGGAGCCAAATGTAAAAACGCTCTCCCTCCTTTAGTGGACTTAGATATCCTACCTAGGTTCTACCAGAGCCGTTGAAAAACAGAGTTGCGACACTCCCATAGACTGCCATAGGAACTTTGGAATGCGGAAGTGGAGCAGCCAATAGTTCCAAACACTGATAGTACTAGCACTGAACTCCACTCATTTTCAATGTTTCTGAAGTACGCTCGCTGGTAAGTTGATGAAAGTACTGTATTTTCAACATTTGAACGCATTAGACGACCTCTCACGAATCTAGATAATAGTTGTATTTTTTTATAGCCAGCTTTAGTTAATGTTTATTGGAGGTAGGTAGACTCTGTTTTGCGATGCGTCTCTAAGCACCTTTACCTTATTTTTATTATTCTCAGGTTAGGTAAGAAAGTCAAATCTGACCTAAATTATAAGCATTTTAAAAAATACTTACAATCAGACAGAAGACTTCTCTGTGGTCTGTTCAGGCTCAACGACTTAAATTAATGCCACATGAGTTTAGTTATAAAGTTATAAGTTCATTTATTTATTACACTAATACTACTAACATTACCTATATTCTACTAACATTCTATACAAGTAATTAAATAAAGTATAAGTATTGAAAAGTTCTTCAGTCAAGGCAATATCAGCGATGGAGGCATCATCAGCTGGTTCTGGTGTCGGAGGTGCAGCCTCAGGTGTGAAGCAGCCCCTCCTGTTCTCTTCTCGTTCCAGCCTTTTATAGACTATCTTGATGTCATCTTCTTGGGAATTCCCCTCATATATCTATATATAGAGGCTCGTCTCTTTGTTCTGGACTCTTCTCTTCTGCTGCGGTGTTCTGGCCCACCTGCTCTTCTGATCAAGACATCTTTCAACGGTAAGATTGCTTTTCTTTCTAATACATATTAGTTCCTTTCTAACCTACTAACATGTTACTAACAAATGCATTATAATAGCAGTTGTTTTTCATTCTTTAATAAGTGATTAATACATGCAATAAAGGCATTACAATACCAGTTGTCTGTTCATTCTTTGATGGTTAATATTTGTATGCTATTGGGCTCTTTTTCTTTTCTACATTGTTTTGATGTGATCACATCTTTTTGTTTATCTGATCAAATACCAATCTTGTACAAGTATATCATTCTCGTACAAATATATCATTCTCGTACAAGTATATCATTCTCGTACAAATATATCATTCTCGTACAAGTATATCATTCTCGTACAAATATATCATTCTCGTACAAGTATATCATTCTCGTACAAGTATACCAATCTCGTACAAATATATCATTCTCTTATATATTTCAATAAACATTTTCAAATTAATATCTGTAGTTGTGTCTTTCTTTTTGTTAATATGTTACTCTTGCAGACAGGAAATGTACTTTCAGTATCAAAGTTGCATTATTCTAATGAGACAGGGCGTGGCTATCAATAACACCCCCCTTCATGCAACTTTGTCTTACATTTGTTTGTTTATTTTTAATTATTGCATTTTTCTCTCCCTCTTTTATTATACTATGTTAATCTGATACCTGTCCTGTTTTTATTATAAGCTTTATTTAAAATACATTCATTTAGTCAACCCAGGGTCGTCTGTGTTTGATTAATCAATTCACTTTCTAATGCCTCATTTTTTTTTTTTTTTTTTTTTTTAATGTAAACGTCTCAAATGTTTGTATAGGCTACTGCTTTATTGCCATCACAAATGTACTATTTTGTATCTTATTAGTTTTCCTTATTAAATCAAATACCTTCTTGGGATCCTCACACAGAAAGATACGGCCCCTTCCAGTGACTAGACAATCTACAGATGTCAGTCATGGGAATCATGGTTTCTTGGTATTTATACCTTTCCATGGGCCGTGCATTTCACTGTGCTTTAACCAAGAGGTTATGTTTCAAGGGATTACTTTATTCCTTTTAATCTTAGTTTCAAAACACTTCTTTATAAAAGTTCCATATGTGTTTGGCAAGTAAAGCACATATAATCTCCAAGTTTTGTATTTGCCAATCATCACACAGATCTCTGACCTTTGGGTGGAACCATTTCAAAGCGTTCATTAGTTCTATATTTCACATTAATATTAATTGCTCATTTGCCCTTAAAGCGTTTTTATTCATAGTAAATATTGCTTAACAATAATATTTACTAACATCAGTTTTCTCCAGGTTTTTACTATCTGTTTTCTCACTTGGTAATTATTATATTCCACACTGTGTAAAAGTAATTCATTATTCTCTTTCTTTCCATCTCATTACATATATCCATTTTCACAGGCCTTTGTAATTGCTATTACAGTTTGGGCTCACTTATTTCTGTTATCAAACGATTATTAGCTTCTCTCTGTGCAGACAATCTTTTCTGCAAGTTTTACAAAGTTACTCTTAAAAATGTTCTTTCAAATAAGAACTAGTTTTTATAATCTTTTTCTAATCTTCCAATCAGACAACATGTATCTGTATTACATGCATGCGCTATTACTCCGCAGTCTTAATAAAACAAAATGGAAATGTAGTCATACATATTCCTTCACATCGTACATTACAATTCATTTATACATTCATTTTTCTAGGCATATACAACACAATGGCATTATACACCTCATTGTATAAACTCATCTGACTTCTCACTTATTCTTGTTGTCAATCGATCCATTTAAATATCATCATTCTGTATTTGTAGCTGCTCATCTTTCTTTAGTAGCTTTGTTTGTCCAAACTCTTTTGAAGTTAAATACTTAAGTCTCCTTATCTTTCCAGGTTGTTTTACCAAGTTTCTCTTGTTCTGTGTCTATATTATTAAAAGCACCTGTGTGGAGGACTAACCTATAAATCCTTCACTCCCTTTGTACATTTTTATTTTCTGCTAAACTGCAGATTCCAAAAAAACTCAGAAGCCTTTAAAGTATATTCTATTTTTTTATATTTAATTTTATATATATATATATATATATATATATATATATATATATATATATATATATTTATTGCAGTACTCAGAATCTTCACCCTAATAATTTATTCTATGTTGTTTGTATGTTTTAATCTATATATATATCTGAACGGGGAATCCTGAAATCTCAAAAGCTGCTCACAGAACTCTTAATTACTCAATTACTCATCTTAAGTACTCTTAATTAGTTACTTTACTACATGATTAATATCATATTTATAATTAGACACTAATTTTGACATAAACTCACATAAGTGTTGTTTTCCATGCTTAAATATAGTTTAAAAGGCTTATTGTCTAAACTACATCAGCCAATGCACATGTGCAATCCCCAATGCACATGTGCAATCCCATTCATTAGCTTCCTGTTTCTATGGGAACCTGAACTTCCAATGGCAGCTATAGTGTCTTTCCCAATCAATGATCAGTTTCCTTTACTTAGATGGAGGGCTCTATTTCGCTTTGATATGCATTACCGTTTCTCTATTCAAATAATAGAATTGAAGCGTTTTTCTATATCTGTAATTGTTGGTTAACTACAATATCTCCTATTAAACCAAATGATTTAAACTATCACCTGATTACTTACAGTCTCTTTTCTCTTTACTATTATTACTTTGGCATCTAAGCACATCCTTTAGTGAGGTTCTGTTTACCAGTGACTTTCATAACTTGTTTTTTATTTCTGTCACTCAGTTACTCAGTATTGTTTTATCTTCACATCTTTAAGATAAAGCCATGTTTCCATTTCCCAAATCTTAGTTCTATCTAAACTGATAGTATTTCTTCATTGTTTATATTCTTAAAACATAATTTATTTCTCTGTCTATTTAGCTTAACTTTATATTTAATTAATTAATTAATTTATTTATTTATTCATTTTCTTAAGGTCCTAATGTCCTTTATTTTCTATCATATCTAGATCTTGGGCTGTTTTGACAAAACCCAGGCCTATATGCTCTATATTATTTACTTCTTTCATAATTGTCTGAATCACTTAAATGCTTATATACTTTGTTTAATCCTGCTTTGTTTATAGTTATAATTGTTAATTATAACTACAATTATTTTATACAGGCAGGATTTTCATAATTTTTGCATTTTGTCTGGCTCTTTGCCCATCTCTCTTTCATTTTGTTTCTCTGTCTCAATTCTATGGATTGAGATTGGACTGGATTCTGTGTTCCAACAATAGTCATTAGATTAACTATTGCTTTAAAATCTGTGTTTGCATGTCAGAAGATCTTCTACAGATGGATCACTCCCCCCTTCTAGAAGATATTCTGGCATCAGTACTTGTATCTTTAATCAATCATTAATCATTTGTTAATAATTGTCTATTAAGATTAATACGGTCTATCCAGTTGTTCAAAGTATTGAAGTAATTTACTTCAAAATCTCCCCTTCTTGGGAAGTTAATCTTCTATGTTGTTTTTCTTCAATTTATTGTCTTTTAATGAATAATATTTTCATCAATTATTGTTTCAGCTTAATCTTGTTCCTCGTTAAGCTGAAACATTTTATTTGATATATCAAAGCAAGAATTTAAAGTCTAGTTTTTGTTCTTTTGGATCTTCCAATCAACTAGAATCATCTTGCCTTGTATCTTATAATTTTAACATGAATTTAACGACACCAAGCTGTTTACTTATTGCCTTGAGTTTAGTATTATTATTTCTGTCTAGTCAAATCACTAAATCACATGCCCAAATTCTGCCTATCATTCATCAATAGACACATCTTATTGAGTATTCTCTCATACCTAATGCTCACAGATCCAATTTGGTACCCCGTCCAGAAACACACTATTTATGGCCCTTTCTAAGACGTGTGTTGTTTCGCATTTCTGGTGAACACACACATAGAAATATGTCATTTCTTATGAGTTTCTCAAAGACTCTTAATACTACAGGTATTACATTTCATATATTTGTTTAGGTTTAACCTTTATAACTTCTTGCTTTTAATTAGTCTCTGCTAATAATACCTTTTTTTACTTTGATACTTTATTTAAATCTTATTATATTTTATATTTTTATTTTGTTATATATCTCATTATATTTCATATTTTATTTTAATCTCATTTTCATGTAAATTTCCCTTTATTATTATTTTTTCCATTTTAACATGTCTAATTTAACAAGTTTTATCCCTTATTTCCATTTTAATTTGTATTAAATCCTTTCTTAAGTTCATATTTCCATTTTTCCCCCCTCAATTTAACTCCATATAACTTATATTTTATTAAATTTTAATCTTGTAAGTCATTATTTCACAAATTATTTTTCAAAGTACTCATTTCACGTCCTGAGACACTAATTCTCAGACTTTATTCAGAACCCTGTTTTTTCTTTACAGCTAATAGTTTTTAGCTTGTCCTCTAACAATAAGCATTACTCTTGCTCATTCTCAACGGTCTTATAGCATCTTATAATGACCTTTCTATTTAGTTTTGTTTGTTATTGTACTTTTTGCACTAATAACTCTTAAATTTTATTTACATTTCTTCATAGCCTTTGAATGGAAAAATTATATTTTTCATATATTTTCACTTATTTGAATTTTTAATTAATAGTTTTTCCCACTGTCTCATTGTTTTTCAACATATCTTTATTATCAGTCAGTAATTTTAATTGTTCTACTTACTCTAATCATTTTTTTTCTTCATTTTTATTCACATTTTAATATATACAACTTTAATAACACTTTATTCTAACATCTGTTAACTAATTACTTATTAACAAGCATATTACTACAACACTGACTAATTAATACTTATTAAGCACATGTTAATGCCTTATTTTGCATGATCTTATTCTGCATCCTTAATTCTACCCAATAGCTAAATTATACTTCACTAACTACTAATCAAGCAGCAGATCAGGAGTTCACTAAGGGAAAAGTCATAATCTATATGTGTTCCCTATTCTACCACAATGATTACCACAACCTTTTTGTTTCGTTTCTAAATTAATTATTAATTTATACTGGTTTTTACATAATCTATATTAAGATTCCTTTAGATTCATTTATTTATTTTGCTACACTAATTCCTGCAGTGTTTTCACTTCATACACACAAACACACACACACACACACACATACATATATTTATCTCCCCTTCCAGTAAAGCATTGCCAAAATATAACACTTATCCATGTCTTTTGTTTTTTATCTTTTGAATGGAAACAGTTCATGTTCACAGTGGAGAAAACATGGAAAAAAAAAAAAAGTGATGAGAAAAATTCACAATTCTTCACACAGCCAACCTTTTAATGAGCCATAAAATGAGCCTAAATGCTGGCAAAATACATGATTTAGTTGATCTGTGCTCTGCTGGGTAATCCAGAACTGTATTTGTAGCTCTATTTACTTCGGTAACACTAAAACCAGTTTGAGAAATACTAATAATATAAACCTATGGCAAAATATTATATATATATATATATATATATATATATATATATATATATATATATATATATATATATATGATATTTCAGTTTTTCTTTTTTAATAAATCTGCAAAAATGTAAACAATTCTGTGTTTTTCTGTCAATATGGGGTGCTGTGTGTACATTAATGAGGAAAAAAATGAACTTAAATGATTTTAGCAAATGGCTGCAATATAACAAAGAGTGAAAAATTTAAGGGGGTCTGAATACTTTCCGTACCCACTGTACATATATTTTTTATGAGTAGTTACAACACAGCACACATAGACCACACAATGCACATACAAGAAATACAGTTATTAAAAATACTGCTAAAAATTACCATTGTCAAGGTTTTGTCTTCAGTTCACTGTCTGTTCATCGTCAGTTCACCCAGCTTTCCCATGTTTCTATGTTTCATTTCATCACCTGTTTGTCCCCTCAGTGACTGATTAATTAGTGTTGTGTGTAGTTAATTGTTTTCCATGTGTATATAACCACTCAGTTTCTGTCTGTTCTTGGTCAAGCGTTGTTTAATGTCATGTGTGTTTGTGGCGTGTTTCGGCTCCATGATTCGACTGTTTATTGTTCTGATTTTTATATTAAATGTTTTCTGAATAGTTCTCCTGTGTTGTGCGCTTTAATACAGCCCTACTGATGACAACCATACTGTTACATGTGTAAAATAGTAGTCATTTCAAATATGTATTGTCAAATATGTATTGTCTTACTTTAATGTCATTGTAAATTAGCTTCTCTCTCTAAGGCAGTGGTTCCCAACCACGTTCCTGGATCCTCCCCAACACTGCACATTTTGCATGTCTCCTTTGTCTGACACACCCTTTTCAGGTCTTGAATCTCTACTAATAAGCTACTGACTTGAATAATGTGTGTTTGATTAGGGAGACATGCAGAATGTGCAGTGTTGGGGGCTCCAGGAACGTTTTGGCGCACTGTGGAATGAAACAGAATAATTAGGTTCAAGAATTAAACTATACATAATAGAATGATTTTTATACATATTCATCTTCTATACACATTAGAATGATTTCTGAATGATCATGTGACTCTGAAGACTTGAGTAATGATGATGAAAATTCAGTTAAAAACATTTTAAAAAATCTTCCTATCCAAAAACATTTGACCGGTAATGTATGTGTATTATATCCCAATCTGCCCTTTATGTAATACTTGTTGCTCTGTTGGAAATGTATTGAATACATCATTATTATAAGCATTTCACAGACAGAACCGATGTAGGGGAATTCAGAGGCCACACTGCTAAGAGACTCTGAAAGTGTGTGCATTCTGGATAGACCGGTTCACATTGGCATTATCATTATTATGTTTTGGTATGAGGAAAAGATATTTTGCTGGGGTGTTTTTCGGCCGAGAACATTAATGAAAGGTAATTCATCACATAAAATCTCTATGAAGTTCTTCGGACACTAAAAGAGGACTGTCACAAACAGTATTTTCTTCATGTACACTACTTACTACTTTCTGCACATTTCCTTGTCATTCTTCATCACGTGTCTAAGTCAACGATGAAGAATGGGCACCTCAAAATCTTCTTTTCTGCCTTTTCCATTTGCAGTTTTGTAGTAGTGGTTAATGGTGTCATTCAGAGTCTTTTGGGTCATTCAGGTCATATTGCCTGCATTAACACCACTGACCCATCACACATGGTCATGATGGGTGACCACATACCTCTCCTCCCAAAACACCTTTTTGAAATGCCTTGAGAAATAAGTAACTGAGGCCGTGGTGTGATCACAGGTAAGGTATGTGGCAACAGTAATGGAGATGAATTTTTGTGGGGATTCCTGACCAACTCACATACATAGAAAGGAGGAGAGCCCTTCTCTGTCCGTATGATGCTGTCAGTCACATCTAAACAATGTCTTCCTGGCGTCACTCCTGATGTATTTCGATCCCCCTGTGTGACCAAAGTAGGACCCCTTTTGGGTGTAACATTATTCTCTGGAGGACCTCCTCAGGACTGTCTTTTTTCTTCTCAAGCATTATCTAAAGACTTATTATTTCATTACTGTGCTGCTGGCTTCTCTGACGAGCTTCCCACGATATGGTTTTGAGCCTCATTCCTACAGCCAGACTCCATTACATCTTCAGGAGTTTTGTGAGGTCCTCTTGAGGTCCTCTTCACTGTCCACAGTAACTGTTACGATGACAGGACAATCCTCAAATGTACAGTAGCCACGACAGGAGAATTCAGGGCTTGCTTGTATCGAACCCAAACCTTTCGGTCTGTGCCTTTTGAAAGCAATGGGACAGTACGGGTGTAAGGTTCTCAATCCTTTAGAAATTACGTTGGTCCACTGGAGTCCTTTAAAGCTTCTCCTCTGTCTATACTTCTTCAGTTTTCTATGAAGTGGTAAGCTGATTTTTACAAATCCATCATCATCAGATGGATTACTCATGGACCCCTAATGAAAAATGTTACTGTAACATGCATGTCCTGTACAGAAATGTTTTTTGACACTAAACTTATTCCATATTATATGTAGGTGTCAGAGGGTATTTTCACACTTGGTCCTTTTCAGGGGTCAGGGGTTCATTTGATTTCTGGCCCATATGTGAACACTCCAAACGATCTCAGACCCCTTAAAGATGAACCGAACCGAACCGAGACCATCTCAGGAGGTGGTCTCGGTACTGTTCGCTTTCATCTTATGGTACGGTTCGCTAAAAACACGCAATCTGAACACAAACCGCTCTGGGCTCACTCACTTGATTTTTCCGTTTGCATATTTTAATGAATTTGGTCGTAACGCGCCTCCATACAAATCGCGCTATTCAACATGGCTGCTGCAGGAAGAGGGGTGTTATGGACCGAAGAGGAAACTACAGCACTTCTTCAAATTTGGAAAGAAGACTACATGAAGCAACAACTATCAACCACCCACAGAAATACAAAAGTCTTTCTGCAGTTTTCCGCAAAAATGAGAGACAGAGGATTTAACCGAACCGCCTTGCAGTGCCGAATTAAAGTTAAAAAGTTACGCCAGAAATACATGGCCATACGTGATAAACTGCGGTGTAGTGGGCAATCAGCCGATGTCAAGTGACCTGTCTACAATTTGTTAGATAAAATCCTTGGGACAAGCCCCTGCGCAAACCCATTAAATGTCATAGATGGAAGAAGTTTTGACATGGAGGATGAGGACGAGAATGGTATTTCAAAATTTCAAAATTCATTTCAAAATTGCTCCTAGAAATATTATACAATTATTTTCAAAGATAAATTTGGCTTAATGATATTTTTACAAAGCCAACACTCATTGAACAGCATTTGAAGCATCATGTTTTAAAAAATTAGTTAAGTTGTTTTTAAAGTTATTTTAATTGTTTACTGCGACAAGTTTACAGTAGTCTTCTTTAGCAATGAAGTACACAGGATTTTATGGAACTAAAATTAAACTTAAGATAAGTTTATAAGTTATTTTCATGTTTTTTGTTTTGTTTTTTACCCTTGTGTGTCAATTAATAAAAGTTACACATAGGTCCATATATTTTTATGAAACTTGTTGAACTCTAAAACTGCTAGAAACTCAAAACCCTAAATCTAAATATCTAAAAAAATGAACTTTCAGTACCAAATTTTCCCCATTAGATGCCAGCAAAGCTCCACTGGTACACACACTGGTTGGTTTTGTGATTTGCACTAGTGTTTTTTTTCTCTCTCAAATGTTACACACACACAATAAAAATACACAAAATATCGTCTCCGTTACGTATGTAACCCTCGTTCCCTGAAGGAGGGAACGGAGACGTACGTCAGTAGTGACCGACTGAAAGGGAACTACAAATTTGTGATAATAAACATTATACTATAAATGCTGTTCAGTCAATGGAACTTTTATTGAACCAGGAATATTCCTTAAAGCAGCCTAGAAATAGATGTGGTACCATTTAAGAAGTCCTATCAAATGTTTTTTTTTATTATTATTATTACCTATATTTTGCCCTAAATGTGTGCCTATCATCTTTTATTAGCAACTGACGATGACAACATCAACCACAACAACAGCAGCATCAGTATTGATGACAGCTCCATACCTTCTACTGAGTCTGCAGTAGAAACCAGTGATGAGGGGACTTCAAGCAGTCATCCAGTGGAAGCAAAGAGAAAGACTAGCAAATCCAACCAAGAAGAGAAGAAAAGTTCTCTACTGCAAACTCCCACTTTGATTTCATCAGTCATTGAACATCAGAAGAAAGACCATCATCTGTTTTTGCTGAAGGAAGAGGAACGGCACCAGAGAGAACTGGAGTTCTGGAGCTCCAGATGGAGTTAGAAGAGAGGCGACACCGTGCACAGATGGATCATGATCAGGCTATGATGAGGATGCTGTGTCAAGTGATGAACTCAGCTGTTACGAACACTTTTCCTCCTATTCACACACGTTTGTACCCCACACCCACCTGTCATACACCAACCAAGTGCTTCGGTTACTGGTCAAGGAGTCGGTAGTACCAGCAGTAGTGAGCAGACACTGTCTTCTGAGTTGAGCAATTCTGATAAATAATGAAATTCCAGTTTGTTGGTGGAATTTTGATGATAAATTTTATTGATGTTCCAAGGGTTGTTTTAAAAAGAGAAATACTTTATCCACTTTTAAATGACCAGACAGCTTTAGTTTTGACTCTACTTGTGAGTATTGATGACATAATTTGTTAAACACAAAAATGATTTATTATACATAACATAAAAGCCATTGCAGGTTTATTTTTTCATATTTCAGACTGAAATTCCAGCCTTGCCCAGTCCACTTGAGTTTGCTGGTGGGTCTGCGGGCAGAATGTCCACATCCAGTGAGTATTTATTCATCACATTAAATCAGCCACTCTTTTGTTTAAGAAACAATCATGCTAAATAAGAATGATCTTTGTGTGTTTTTCAGACTCTCCACATGCAAAACACAAGAAAACACAGGGCACAGCATCACATCAGGGCACAGTAATGGTTCAAGCCACAGCAACCAGTCAGATCCAGTCAGTGTTATATGATATGAGATCAAATAAATGACACTTTATTTATAGTGTTGTTGGGTAGAGTTGTCAAAATTACCAGTACTTCGGTATCAAGTTGATACTTATATTTAATTTGTGTTTGTGGGTATGATTGCTCTGTTAAGAGCGTCAACCAAAATTCATGTTTTAAAGCAGGAAAAAACAAGACAAAATATAAATAAGACACAAAATAGTGCCAAAATAAATGAGGAACAGAATGCAAACAGACAAATAGTAACATGTATTATAGCAATAAACAAACATGTTAAAGTGATAAAAATGAATATAAATAAAATAACAGGTCCAATGATGGCTCCAAGGACTACAGTGTCAGGTCCAGACACAGCACTGGATCCAGGAATGTAAAGCACACCCAACAGGCCCAGCGGTGGTTTTCCCACAGGACGGGGAACGTTTCTTGCACGTTCTGTCTTTTCAGTGTGTCAAGGTAGTTTAATTAAACTCCATTTTATTATGACCTTGAATTTAGGTTGGAATGCCAATTGATTATTGACCATTTATATTTATAATTTAGACATTTGAATATTATATTTAACTCTTTACTCTTATTGTATTCATTCATTCATTCTATCTAAAAGTATTTGTTTAGTCCCCATAGATCTGTATACACTTGAATTAAAGTAACACTATCTCTAGTCTAGTCAGAGGTCACAACCTCTACTACAGATAAGCCGAGGAATATTACTCCTCTGATAGTAGCTTTGGTTTGGTTATGCCATGGTTTTCCATGTACACTTAGCTAGAGTAACATTACAATAAACAGAGGTAAGGCTCACCCTATTTAGGTTGGTCGATCAACATTTTGTTGTCCTAAACGGAAATTCCCTTTTTAGCCTTTACAGTCTAAGTACACTTGAACTAATGCCAAGCGTTAGTCAATGTAAATGTATCATGCCAATTACTTAATCAATTCAAAGATGATCAATACAAAACATCAAATGCTCAAAAACAGAGTTAAAGATGAATACCTGACATTAGAAAAATAGACATTGCTGAGTGTCCTGGACACTAAATTGTCATATACAATATGCCAGTTCAAGTATATAACAATTAGTTCAAACTTTGACCTGAGGAGGGCAGTAATACACTCAGCAGCGTCTACACTGGAATTCAGAAGGGTGCTTCTCAATATCCCTCCTCGATTCCTCGCTCCTCCGTCCTCCATCCTATGACCCAGAAACCGATCGAGCTCAGCCATCTTGAAGGACATCTCAATTCTCTAATTGCACTGTGAGGAGGTGAGGATCGAGGAGTGAGGAGGCTTCCCGAGGAGTCATGAGTGAGGATACACGGGTGCATCCTTTGTGGAAGTCTTTCTCATTGAGAAACGTGACGCACACATAAATTCTCCTCCCCCTTCATATCTGTCACAATAATTTAAATATATGCTTTAATGTATGCAGTTTAAATAAACTTTACATCTCACATATTTCAACGGGGCATCTTGTTTTATTCATATTTATATATATTTTTTTTTTAAATAACCAAACTTTAACAACATGTGGGTAGATCCCTCGAGTGCAGCTGATGACGCTTTGAAGAGACGCTAAAGGGAGCGAGGATATATCATTTCACTTTATTCAATTCATCTGTCCTCGCATCTTTTCCTTGTTTCCTTCCCTCGCATCCTGAAGGGGTGGAGCTAAGACGCGAGGAAAGGAAACGAGGAGAGGAAACGAGGATGCACAAATAAGAATTGAGAAGCACCCGAAGAAGAAGAGAGCTATTTCAAGATGAGCATTTATGGTTAAAATGTATAAAATAAAAAAATAAAATAAAAAAAATTAGCGATGGTTTCTCTAGATAAGACCCTTATTTCTCGTCTGGGATCACGTAGAACGCTTTGAAGCTGCAATGAAACTAATTTTGACCTTCAACCGTTTGGAGTCCATTGAAGTCCACTATATGGAGAAAAATCCTGGAATGTTTTCATCAAAAACCTTCATTTCTTTTCAACTGAAAAAAAAAAAAAGACATGAACATCTTGGATGACATGGGGGTGAGTAAATTATCAGGAAATTTTAATTTGAAAGTGAATTAATTCTTAAGAAACAGATTCAGTATGTGGCTCATGAGAGATCTGCCCCTGAATGGACGTGTTCTGCTCTCAAAAACAGAAGGATCTCAAGGTCTGTTTATATATGGATGTCAGCAGATGCTCCAAACAATGTTGTCAGGGAATTAGACAAGATTCTTTATGATTTTATTTGGAGGAAGAAAATACACTATTTACTGAAAGATATTCTAAACAACAATAGAGACTTTGGTGGCCTTGAAGAATTTTACAGATCCTAATAATGTGTTTAAGATAAAATAGATAATTGGATTTATTAAAAATAAAGATGCATGGAATGTTTTTGCTTTGGGTGGCATTCATTTTCTTTTAAAATTTTTAAAAATTTTAAAGGTTTACTTTTAATATTCTGAATTTATCAATAGATTTATGATTTCTGTGAGGCCAAAAGAAAACGTTGATCGTCAAACCAGTTTTTGTAGTGATACAATATTTATTGAAGATATTAATATAGTAATAGATAAATGCAGTAACAAATATATTAAAAATATAAAAAAAAAAAAAAAACAACAACAATTTGCCTTGTTCAACAGTGTTTTGATCTACTAAATATGAAAATATTAACTGGAAAAGAGTATGGTAATAACAAATACTCTTTATTTTATTAATAATAAAATTAGAGAAGTATCCTATAAAATTGTACACAGAATTTACCCTGTCATGGAGTTGCTTGAACATTTCCATTTGAATATTGAAAACTGATGTGAATTTTTTATTTATTTAAATACATATGGATATATTAAGCCTAAAGTACCCGGAGGTGTACCAAGCGTTCGTTTGTAAATATTAACTTCATCTATTCTGTCTCTTAAGTACAATGAAACATTAGTATTTTACTTAGGATCTATTGGCTAAACAGATAATAAGATACAGTCATAGTTAGCACTTAATATTTCTGTATATGGCCAAATCATTCACAAAATCATACATAAAGGAATATTTACGCTCAGGCTCGAAGCGTCTAAGCCAATAAGATTTGCTGAATTATAAACCAATGAAATTGTGCCCCGCCCCTTCGTCCAGACCGCTTGGAATCGTGAATCGTGGAACGCGTTATTGTGACGTCACAGTGCGCGCAGCCGCTTCATAAATCGAGTCAGTCGAAACTCTTTTGTCAGAGTTTAAAGCTGCTCGATGGTCTCTTGCGATCGATCTGTAGTACTGAGTGTTACAAGTCTACCGCTAGAACCAACAGGCAAATACAGTGTTCACAGATCGTTGAGATGGAGCATCTGACGACTGTCACATTGGACACTATGTTTGCCAACTTTCCACTGGAGCTGGAAAGTTGCAGCAGCTTTGGCTCGTTCGAGGACGCTCAAGTTGAGCCGCTGAGTGGCGCTGTGAAGCCGGCTGACAGAAAGCCCTGCAGTAGCAGCTGCCAACAGCTCCCAACAGAGGCGCTTCGACCACCGGCTGTCCCTAGAGTCGCCTGGGAGGACGATTCAACAGGTAACTGACAACCTTAATTAATCAAAAATGACATTATATATCCAAAATAACCCGCAGGACACAATTACTTTGAGACTTCTATGTAACAGCATCAGCACTGTGTTTTTAACTTTTCAAGTGTTCTTGGAAATTTGCTGTGTTCAGAAACAATGAAAAGCTGCTAATTATTCTCATGAACTCACTGCATTAGGACAGTTTTACTCGTGAATCATGTAGCTGTAATCTGTGCTGATAAAAACAATGTTTCTAATCAACATTCATTCATATACTGTCTATTGTGTATTTTTTTTAAATATATATATATATATATTGCATGTTGTTATTTCCTGTTTACTTCTTCTATTTTATTATCTGTGTCTTGTCACTGTCATTCTGTCTCTCATGTGTAAACATACCTGGCAATAAAGCTCTTTCTCACTCTGATTGTTTGCAGAAAAGCGCACACAAGGGAGGAAACTCTTTGCTGGCCTCCGGAGAGCGTGGAAGTCGATAAAAGGATCCTTCCAAACCCAGGAAGAAACCCAAGTGTGTGCTTTTGTGCCTGAGGATCCATCGCAGGAGCTTCCACACACATCCGGCGTGGATCCGACGGGCACAGATCCGCGGGAGTCTGAGCCAACAGACCGTGAGTCTCCAGATATTACCACTCTGATTCATGTCTATGTCAGCCTGATGCTTCTGGGTTTAGTTTTCATTTTTCCTCGTCTTCTGCTGGTTCCTCACCTGAAAGACCACCAAAAGATCTGTATTTTTTTAGTGTGTGGAAAAAGCGCCAATTACTAAAAACTAAACTAGCCAATCAGATTTCTCTTTACTAATCTCTCACACACACACACAAACACATTTGACTTTACAACACACACACCTTTATTTATTCTCATTCCCTCTTGCTTTCTTAGTATGTCATGAGTGCACACAGATTAATAACCAATTTGGGGAAAAACTGGCATTAGGTTAGTGCCCTTTATGGTACACACAATTAGGATAATTACGCTGGGACTTCGATGTGAAATCTGTGCTGATAAAAACAGATGTTTCTAATCAACATTAATACATGTACTATCTTTTTTGTCTATTGTGTATTTTTTTTAAATATATATATTTTGCATGTTGTTATTTCCTGTTTACTTCTTCTATTTTATTATCTGTGTCTTGTCACTGTCATTCTGTCTCTCATGTGTAAACATACCTGGCAATAAAGCTCTTTCGGTAACACTTTACTTGAAGGGGTGTGCATAAGACTGACACCTTCATAATCTTGACACGACACGACACGTGAATATGAAGGAGGTTTTATGCATGTTTATGACAACTGTCATTAAGTGTCATTCGCTCAATTATGTCATTTTTAATGCAAAGATGACATTGTTTGAGATGTCTTTGTTATGACAACTTGACATTAGCAAAACATCATAACCTGTCATAAACATGACATAGCAGATTAATTATCAAACTTAAAAAACTACTTCGCTTTATGGGTTAACATTACATTACATTATTTTGGTAACACTTCAGTATAGGGAACACATATATAAACGATTAACTATGACTTTTCCCTCAATAAACTCTTAATTTACTGCTTATTATAGTTAATTGTTAGGTTTAGGTATTGGGTAGGATTAAGAATGTAGAATAAGATCATGCAGAATAAGGCATTAATATGTGCTTTATAAGTACTAATAAATAGCCAATATTTTAGCCATATGAATGCTAATAGTAATAAGAAACTAGTTAAAAGACCCTAAAATAAAGTGTTACCATTATTTTATAACAGTGTCATCTTTTTTGCGAAATTTGAAATTGTCTATTATCTGACCTTCTGTTGGAGGAAACTTAAAAAAAACAAAAACAAAAAAAACATGAAATGAAAAATATTCATGACGCTGTTATAAAATTATTTGTCAGAGTATTGTCACTTAATGACATTTTAATGACAAGTTCAATTTGTACCACTGTACTTGAGCTCAAGATACATATTTATGACACTATTATAATGGCCTCATGACAGCCAATGTCAAAACCAACCACATGACAGTTTAATGCAATGTTAACCCATAAAGCGAAATGATGTCAAGTTGTCATGACAAAGACACTGACAGGTTATGATGTGTTGGTTCATGTCAAGTTGTTGTAACAAAGACATCTCAAACAGTGTCATCTTTGCATTAAAAATGCCATAATTGAGCGAATGACACTTAATGACAGTTGTCATAAACATTCATAAAACCTCCTTCATATTCATGACACGTGTCGTGTCAGTCTTATGCACCCCTTCAAGTAAAGTGTTACCGCTCTTTCTCACTCTGATTGTTTGCAGAAAAGCGCACACAAGGGAGGAAACTCTTTGCTGGCCTCCGGAGAGCGTGGAAGTCGATAAAAGGATCCTTCCACACCCAGGAAGAAACCCAAGTGTGTGCTTTTGTGCCTGAGGATCCATCGCAGGAGCTTCCACACACATCCAGAGTGGATCCGACAGGCACAGATCCGTCTGAGCCAACAGACCGTGAGTCTCCAGATATTACCACTCTGATTCATGTCTATGTCAGCCTGATGCTTCTGGGTTTAGTTTTCATTTTTCCTCGTCTTCTGCTGATCTGCACAGGTGTATTTCGTCACAAGCAGATGCTGCTGGAGTTCATTCTCATGCTGTATATTAACATGTTGTGCATTTTTCAGGATCCTTTGAATCTCTTTATTATGTGGGAAAGAAACTGAAGTCGAGACATGGTGTCAGTAATCATATAGGATTTCGCTACTCCGATGACAAACTAGTATGTTTCCCTTTCTGTATACACATATATATTCATATATTCTGTATATTTCTGTCTTTACTCTTTCAGTCCTGATGAAAACATCAGTGTTTACAGTTTTGATTAGATTACCATGTACACAAACAAAAATAAATCAGTTTACAAAAATGTTCTTCATTTTTCAGGTGTTCATCAAATTTATTAAGAAGAACCGGTCTGAGAAACTAGTGGAATTGGTAAGTTGAAAAGACTTTATTCTTCATAAAATGTTTTATTAAATTCTAATTTGGTAATTGATTAACGTTTGTATGTGGACAGTATAAGATATCATTGAAATAGCCCAGAAACATCAGTAAAGTACATTGCTTTCATCTTCGGCAGCCCTAGAGTGGAAAATGAAGTGTACCGGGCCTTTATTTAGGAGATTTGAGATGGGTAAGGAGTTAACTAAGCTTTTGTCAATCTCTTTTCTTTAGCCTGGGTATTCCTACCCTTTAAGTCAAGAGGCAGCTGCAATGTTGATGGTGCAAAAGCCTCTAACTAGCAAGCATGTCGTACAATTATATGATCACTTTGTCATGGAAGATCAAGACATCTTGATTATGGAGTATCCACGTTCCTACATCAGCCTGTTTGAGTATGTCGAGCGAAACAGAAGTGGTCTGATAGAAACCGAGGTGAAACTCATCACTCGGGGGCTCATTGTTGCTCTTCAGCACTGCACGAGTCGTGGTGTTTATCGTCGCACGCATATGAAAAACATCCTTGTCCACACAAATACCCTGCATGTAAAGCTGATGGACTTTGGAGACACACTGCTCGTCGAAGAAAGACGTGAGTCGGCTTTTTAAGCACAGTTCACTGATGACTTATTTACTACAGTTCACTGATGGTGTTTTACTGAACACTGAGCATGTGTTGCTTACAGGAGATGATGAACCTCTATTAATCAGTGCAATCAGAAAATATGCTGAATGGGCAACAACTGAGGACTTACGCATACTGCTGGATGAGCTGGTCCCGAGAATAACTCGTTGCTTTTGGATAAGACCACGCGTGTCCAAAGGTGAGACCAATAACTAGTGTGAAAAACATATAAAGCCCTGACATGAGTGACAGTGACATTATCAGTGGGCATCCAGAGAAAGTCATAGTAACAAATGCAGTGTATTTCATGGTAACATTACCTTACATGAACTACATGTCTCAGTCAAACATGACCAATCAGATCTCTTATAAAAAACGTTCACAGAATGCCTGGATCTTCTTGAGCGTCTTCATGATGTAAAGTCACGGATGACGTTACAGGCTATGTTGAAGCATGACTGGTTTAAAAGAAAAACTGAACCATAAGAAAAGTAAGTTAATTTTTTTTTTTTTTCACAGATTAAGGCCGTCTTGGCACCTCTTGACCATAATTAATATCATGCTCTTATTATTTGGCAGGTTCCCCTGCATTGGCAGCTCAGGGCCTATAGTTCAGCTGTATGGGTCATCAGCCGGGGACGGTTCACGCTTTAACCCTGGAGTGTGGATAAGACCACGTGTGTCCAAAGGTGAGACCAACAACAGGTACAAAATGGAAATGACATTGCTTGAAAAACATATAAAGCTCTGACATGAGTGACAGTAAAATTGTTTGTGTCAAACCTTGATGAGTGTAAAGAGATGGAAAACAGATGTTTTTTTTGATAGATTCAGGCCTTCTTGCCACCTCTTGACCTTAATATCATGCTCTCATTATTTGGCAGGTTCCCCTGCATTGGCAGCTCAGGGCCTATAGTTCAGCTGTATGGGTCATCAGACTGGGACCCCGGGGACGGTTCACGCTTTAACCCTGGAGCGTCTCCCTTCCACCCCTGCATGATGACACTGATGGCAACTGTCCTCTACTTGTGAACTGTTTGTGTGCCACCAACCCTCTCAGAACATTATCGCGTCCCACTGATAGCGGTGCGAGCCCCACCTTGCAGCCTGTTTTGTATGGCATTCAGCCGTACATGTTTGAACCGGAATCAGACCCAGATGATGAAGAGACTCCGGCAGAAGAAACACAATTGAGAATGGAGCAGGACGTCTCTGAATGGTTATTTGATACATTTATGTACTTATAGAGTTTTAATCGCGTCCCCTTTGCAATTATGGATGTGCAACACACACACACACACTGTGATAACGTTCGCGCAATTTTTTGAAACTACAAACACAAATAATGTGATAACGTTTGCTAAGTACGTTAGATACACACTATACAAACAAGGTTTAAATTATATACACAGACATTCTACGACGACAACAACAACTTTAGACGCATTTGTTATTGAATTGGCTGACATCGACTGAAATGACTATTTGCTCAAAAAACATTAAATACACTTACTTCTTCTGGAGGTGACGTTGGATCGCGAACAGTAGGCAACGATCCACACTTGAGGATTAACTTTGAAGCAAGACCTGCTTTGAATTGACCCTCGTTCTCAAAACAGTCAGTCAAAAAATTATTCGCGCAAACATAAACGTATTTTGGAATTTTGAGTGGCGCCTTTCCTTCGTAAATAAAATCCATCCACTGCGTTCAGTGGCTCTGATGTCGGAAGTAAGTGAAAACTACTATGTTCATTATTACATCCCACAACAGAACACTTATGTTTCTTAGGAGACATTACCGGCTGTCGTTGAAACAATGGAGGATGGTTGACAGATCACCGACGGCGGGGTCTATGCCAAAACCAGATTGTCAATCAAACCACGTGGGTGGGGCTTAGCGCAATTCTACGTCACAGTGAGAGCAATCTTAGAACAGGGCGTTCTGAGACAGTGCTTATGAATTATTGAGATTGTAAAAAAACCACTGGGTGGATTTTTCTCATTCTAGGGTGGTTTTTCTCACACACTGCCAACACACATTTATGGTCAAACACCATGTAAAAGTGAATTTTGCATAATAGGTGCCCTTTAAAAATAATGGCACAGCTTAGGAATTTGCCTTTTACTGGTATTTTACAGACACCCCCTAGTATACCAGTAAAGCTCACTTATCTGTAGACCAGAGAGACATTGGGAACAGATATATGTACACCCATGGATTCAAACCCGGGTCGCTGCCACACAAGCGCGCTCGGTTTACCAGTCGCACCACCGGGCAGATACAGACAATGCAAAACTCAAAATGTTTTGAAACAAAAGCCAAAATATGATTTCATTATTATTATTATGGTAACACTTTACAATAAGGTTCATTAGTAACATTGGTTAACATGAACTAATGATGAACTGCACTTATACAGCATTTATTAATCTTTGTTCATGTTAATTTCAGCATTTGCTAATACATTATTAAAGTGAAGACAATTAAAAAAAAAAAAAAATAAAACTCACCAAATGATGCTTTCTTTCTGCTCATGATTAATCTGACTAGTGTACCGACAATTTCATCAGCAAACATCATTAGAGATTCTGTATCTGCAGCATCTTCAACCTGCAAAATTCAACAGTGGAAGAGATGGTTAATAATCATCTTAAATATGATATAAACCTGACACATTGAGTTCAAATGATTGCTTACCCTACAGATGAGAAGAGAAGATTCCAGATCCATTACATCCTCCTTGCTCAGACAACCGAAGTTAACTTCTCCTGCACAGAGAAAGTTGTAGCACCACTCCCTCAGGAATGCAGGAGGAGGACCCCCTTGTGCAAGACTGACTGCAAATATTTCTCCAACTATTCTGTTTGTAAAAGGACAACCAAAAAGGACCAACTGTAAAACTCCATAAGCTTGTCCATCTTTTTCAATGCATTAACATAAATTAACTTTAATAGAGGACTGCATTACCCACCTGAAATTCTCTTCATCAAGGTCAGTTAGAGAGTATTTAGGATTTTTTCCCTGGCTCCCAGTCCCCTCAAAGAACCGGTTTTCAATCCCTGAAATCATGTCTTAAGCAAAGAGCATTTCTTTTGTTAATGGCTTGTTATATCAGATTAAAAATCTAGAAAATAAGTAAAAATAACTCACCAGTCAGAAATTCCTTTCTGAGAGCCCCAGTATCAATGCCCGACTTTCCTATAAAGACCACCTTGAGCAGACTGACAGGAGATGCTGATTTTTTTCTCTTCCATTGAATAATGCCTCTCTCTGGAAGGTCTTCTCTGTCAACACACAACTTAAACTCTGTTGTTGTGTCAACTTGCTCTTTAAGGAATGTCAAAACATCTTCAAGGCTGTGAAGGACATAATATTACATCAATTACAAATTTCTAGATGTTAATCAGACGTGTATCTGGATTTGTTAAATATGGTTGTTTATTTAATATTAGGGTATGATGCGTTTTGATTAGCAGACTAACTTTTTTTTTCAATGAAAAGAAGAGGGGGAAATTTACAAAACCTCTTACCTTTTTGGCGTACATGCAGGTGTGTGCACTGGAAAACCTTCATCAGAGCAAGATGCTGCAGAAACCAAATGAAAGAATGCATTGGTAAATACAGTTAGACACAAAGACAGACAGGTTATATAAAACACTGCAATGAACATCACCTCTCTCTACAGAGACTTGCATGGATTGTAATATCATCTTTCAGGAATTCTCTGTAGCAAATTGGACAAGCCACCTGAGTGGTTTCCCAAAAAAGGTAGTGTATTACATGACTTGACAGACTTTTAAAAACTTAATTTTATTACTTTTGGGCCTGGTTTCACAGATTTCGGTTAAACCAGGATTAGGCGTCAGTTCTACCTTTTAAGTAGCTTTTATAAACGTGCCCTAGAAAACATTACTGTGTACATTTTGAGACAAAATAATGGCACAGGCATATTAAGATATGCACATTTGGTGCACATTTGATTCAATAAAATTAATATATATATATATATATAAAAGCAAAGATACAAATAAATAAAGCTTTTCAGGTTTTTCATGTATCCAGTTTGTGTAATCTTCACTGTATGAATTAAATATAGATAAATCATTATTCATTATTAAGTTACTATTCAGTCATAAGCAACGAGTGATTTCCTTGTCTTTTGTTGTTTGATTAACATTTAAAACACATTCAGAGAGCAAGAATGCAAGGGCTGCTGTCTCTTTAAGAGACATATGCGTTCTTTCTCCAGTGTATAAGTTCACTTAAGACATAACCGACAATGCTTACTAGAATACTCGCTAAGACGGGCATGTTGACATAATTTTGTGTGAATTTGTCTGTTCAAGCACAAGACTTGAAAGAGACCTCTATATTTGCGCGCTGTACACGCGCTTCGGATGAGTCTGCGTGCGTGCTTCGGATGAGTGCACAAATCTTCTCAAAGCACGCGCGCAAGTTCTCGTTCGCGTCTTGCACTCGGATGTTTAAATTGGCAAGGCTTAAATGAGTTTAGTTTAAACGCAGACAACAACTTGTGCAGTTCAGGTATCACTTGTGTAAGCTATCAACACCCGGTGATGGCGAAGTAAATGACTGCTCATATAGAACATGCGGCATTCGCACTGAACAAAGTTTAGGGGTAGCCAGAATGCATATAGGTGGTTGGTTCATGTGCTCTCTGCGTGAACTGAAGCGGTACCGCGATCTGTCACTCCACAGAGTGCTAAGAAAGATCACGACAGCTCGAGAGACGTCCATGGTCTCACTCCAGTATATGGAAAAGTAGTCAGTCACTCCTTGTGTTTTATGAATAGGCTAACAGGTGAGCCGAGGGATAGCACAAAATTACATACATCTCTAAAATTACTACGCAATAGGCGTGTGAAGTGAATGACTGTAAACTGAGCTCAGCGCAAATCAAATAGCCGTGCTGTTTGTCTCTCAGAAATCAGAGCTTTGCAAAAAATTAGTCTAATACATCAATAAAATACTGCATCATAAACATTTTTTACTATTTGATATGTATTTAAATGATTTAAACCTTGCGAGATGATAGATGAAACACAAATGGGCAAAAAGTATGAAATGAGCAGCGCGTTCGTAAATCAAATAGCCACGTTTCTCTTGCGTCTCTCAGAAATCAGCTTTGTCAGTAATAGGCTGCTATCAATTAAAACACTAAATCATCATACACACTTTCTACTATTCAATGTCTACTTAAATGTTTAAAACATTGTACGATATGATAAATTAATTAGTGTAAATTGTATAAATGAAATGAAGCACGCGATAGCAAGTCAAGACAAGTGTAGGACTATATTTTTTTCCGCAGCCAAATGCCGCACGCCGGAGATCCGGCACGGTGCCGGAAAACTTTAAGCCCTGAGACTGACTTCTGTTCATCTGAGAGTTTATCAGCATCCCTCCTCCACCCCATCTCCTCACTTCTAGTTCTATCTACTTTCACCACACCGGGGGGAGTACTCTGGGTTTGGGCCAAAATTCTGAGCTCGGAGCCCTCTCCCCGGACAGCATGCCAAATACGCATAACTTTACTCTATTTAATTATATGGATATGTGAACTCGTGAAACTGTACCTCTGTGTGGTCACTGTCTTCAGGAACTGAAACAGTCTGCTGTCCCATCCCTGCCTGGAGCAATTCAAGCTCCTCATTTGGCATGGGAGTTGTGGCCGTACTTTATATCACGGATCCGCGGGGGTCCCGAACCCGGGGGCCCCCGACCCCCTTGGTCTTGTTCGACGGGGCACATCGAGCCCTTTCCAGCAACACTGTCCCCGAGCCAAGGGGTCGTTGCGTTCCCGAGATATAAGGCAAAAACGCCCAGACTTTGACCGCCCGTAACTCCAGGACCCCGGGGCCCAGGACCTCGGGGGAGGGCGCGTTCGATAGAGGCCCCCAAGCCCTTCCTTTGACCTTATTTTCAGAATTTTCCTCCACAGCGTTCCCGAGATATAAGCAGAAAACCCAAGCACCTCAGTTCCCATGTATTCAATGGCCCCACACAACAACTTCCCAGACAGTGTTTTTAGATGCAATTTAAGATTTGATGTCAATTTTTATGAATTAAAACACCTCTACTGTACTCACCGCACTCAGCCGGACGCGTTCCGATGATTTTCAAGTCACCCCGAGTGCTTAATTTGCATAGAACGGGCAGCGTCCAGGAACCCATTATTTGGCGGCCATTACGTAATGGGCAAATGGGATGTTTTTTGTTTCGGTCAATAAAAGCCTTAAATTTGGGGTCAGGACCTAGGGGCGTCGAACGCTAGTACGTGGGGCCCTCTGTAACCACGTGTCAAAGAGCCGTATTCCTCAGATTTTGGGAAGCGCCTTAAAAAAAATCTGCAAAAATATTCACTGAAAATTAAAGACATGTGCTCGTCACTTTTCTCAGCCTTTCAACCCCCGACGAGGTCGTAGGGGCCCCAAATTTTGCACGGGGGCCCCCCGAGTGACGTACCGAAATTTGCACGTTGGCCCCTGGGGGCCCCCCGACTGACATACAGAGAGCGCCTGGCTGTAATCCCAAGGGAAAAAAATTGCATTGTCGTAGAGTTTCGCGCTTCAGGCCCCTGAGTCGGGAGCCCCTGGGGGGTCGGAAAATTGCTGATAGATAATGTTTAAGATTTTATATCATTTTTCATGGATGAAACCACCTGTTCCATGCTTGGCGCACTCTGTCGGATGAATTCCACAAAGTTTCAGGTGATTTGGTGTTTTCTGGTACAAACGGGAACCGGGGAATCAAAAAACATCCCATTTCCCAATTATGTAGTGTGGAAAAATAATGGGTTCCTGGACAAATTGCTGATAGATAATGTTTAAGATTTTATATAATTTTTCATGGATGAAACCACCTGTACCATGCTTGGCGCACTCTGTCGGATGAATTCCATGAAGTTTCAGGTGACATGGTGTTTTCTGGTACAAACGGGAACCGGGTAATCAAAAAACATCCCATTTCCCAATTATGTAGTGTGGAAAAATAATGGGTTCCTGGACAAATTGCTGATAGATAATGTTTAAGATTTTATATAATTTTTCATGGATGAAACCACCTGTACCATGCTTGGCGCACTCTGTCGGATGCATTACAGTAAGTTTCAGGTGATTTGGGGCTTTCTGGTACAAACGGGAACCGGGGAATCAAAAAACATCCTATTTCCAAATTACATAGTGGCCACCAAATAATGTGTTTGTGGACACAGTGTTTATAGATACTTTTTCACATTTTATATGATTTTTTATGGATGAAACCACCTGTACCATGCTTGGCGCACTTTGTCGGATGCATTACAGTAAGTTTCAGGTGACTTGGGGCTTTCTGGTACAAACGGGAACCGGGGAATCAAAAAACATCCCATTTCCAAATTACATAGTGGCCACCAAATAATGTGTTTGTGGACACAGTGTTTATAGATACTTTTTCACATTTTATATGTTTTTGTATGGATGAAACCACCTGCACCATGCTTGGCACACTCTGTTGGATGAATTCCACTAAGTTTCAGGTGATTTGGGGCTTTCTGGTACAAACGGGAACCGGGGAATCAAAAAATATCCCATTTCCAATTACATAGTGGCCACCAAATAATGTGTTTGTGGACACAGTGTTTATAGATACTTTTTCACATTTATTATGGATGAAACCTCCTGTACCATGCTTGGTGCACTCTGTCGGATGCATCCCACTAACTTTCAAGTCATTTGAATGCTTAACCCTTTGAGCGGTACGGTCCCACATATGGGATTTTTATTTCTGTGCCCCTGGGCGTACGGTACCACATATGGGATTTCGAACGTTCAGTGACATCACATAACTGCCAGATTCAAACTGTGCTTTCGCGCTCTGGCTGCGAGACGGACGCGCGCAGCTCTTGTCATATCACAGCTATGCAGCGTTTTCAGCCACATAATGTTTCTTTTAAGGTTTCAGGCATTTAAATATGCATAAGCACCATTAAAACAATACATTAAGAGTTTTATAAAATACACACTGATGTCCGACATCAGTGGAAGCAGCAATAACAAATATAATTTGCCGACATTTTATCAGACGCACATAATGGGCCTAAGTAACTATAAAGTTTACGATATTATTCTTCCAGTTCACCAGCCACTTACTTGCATATATTTCAGGAGAAATTGATGAATTCACCTGCTGTAAATCCGACTGACAGGACTCTGTGAACTGCAGCGCAAACTAAGATGGCGGCGTCCATCTCGCATTATAGATCAAGATAAAGATCATTTATAAAGGTTTTAAAACGACAAAGCACACTCACTTACACATATTTGAGAATCGGAATATCATATAGTTGATGACATGGTAAGCAATTTTGCGAATATTTTAAATAAACAAGGAAAAACAAAATAATAGCGATCCATCTGTCATACAGTGTTATTGTTGCTGCGTTCAGCGCTCGTGACTCGCAAGACGCGTCGCCATGGAAACATTAAAGGCAAACGTTCTAAAATAACGGTCACCTTAAAAAAACTCACTCTGGGGGGGACAGTTAGAATATTTTAAACTCACGCTCGAAAGGGTTAACTGGCATAGAAAAGGCAGTTTCCACGGACCCTTTATTTGGTGGCCATTACGTAATTGGCAAGTGGGATGCTTTTGTTTTGGGGGCTCTAGCTCCCGAACCCGAAGGCCCCCTACCTCGAGGTCGGGCTCGTTCGAAAGGGGACCCCGAGACCCCCACCACTTGCCCCGGGGCCACTTGGCCCCCAAGATATGAATTCTTAAAGTTTCAACAGGAAAAAAGACCATAACTCTGGAACCCATAAAGCTATCTAGAAGCACCGGTCTCTTTCGAACCGTCTAATTGAGTTCTACATTCGGTTCAAATTTCAGAACGGTCGCGGGCCCTGGGGACGCCCCCTGGCGGATCGCGGATCCGCGGGGCTCCCGAACTTTCGCGGGCCATAGCTCCCGTACCCGGCCGCCTAGGAACACCAAACTCGGGTCAGAGGAACCTCTCTACGGGCCCCTTCCAACGCACCTAGCCCTGTGACCCTGGGACGGAGCTACGGCCCTCCACAGATTAGGGGGCCATTCAGAACCGAGCCTCCCCGGACCTCGGGACCCCCCCACCAGGACCCCTCAACACCCCTCAACACCCGAAAGCACGAGCCGCCGCCACCACCTTCCCTTCCTGAGATATTAACCCTTTTAGCCAAAACACCCTTATATTCAAATGACCCTATCTCGGGGACCCAGCCGACTCCCGGCTCCAAACTCCGGCCGTACTCCGGACTTACGGAAACGGATTCCCTCGGATAGTGGTTGTGGTTCCGCGATCGGCTCCCAAAAGGCGAGGAGACAGAGGCTGGCAGAGATCCAGCCGTGCATCGTCCTCTGCAGGCCGGCGTGACGTGACACACGGCCGACTGCCTCCCGGAAATTCACAAGCCTCCTCCAGAGGTCTGCGGTCTGTCTGTGCCCCCTCTGCTGCAGGCTTCTATAGCGGATAACACCCCAGTCTGCCTCCCTCAGTGCATCATGCAACTTTAAGATGTCCCTCCTTCTTTTGCTGACCGGGGTGCAGCAGCTCGGGGTGTGGTAGGGCCTCTGAGGGTCCTCGGCCACCGCCACCTCCCCCGCCGTGGTTTGGTCTCCTAGACCGCTGTTGGCGTTTACCATCACCTTGTGTATATATATATATATATATATATATATATATATATATATATATATATATAAAAATACAAATACAAATACAAATAAAAGAACAGTGCAATAAAGCCGTAAACAAAAGTGTGGAAGGCGTCACCTACCGTGGTGAAGAGAAAGTCAAGGTGAAGGGTGGTCTGGTGTGGTGAGGGTGAATTGTAGTGTGGTGAGGGTGAATGGTGGTGTGGTGAGGGTGAATGGTGGTGTGGTGCATGTGTAAATAAATGACAAAGATTGTCGGGGCAGAAGCCTTTTATACTCTTTTAGGGCCAACCAATCAGGGATGGGGAAACCTGGATCTAACCTCAGGATGGTGGAAAAGCCAACCAGTCGGGGAGTCTGAAATTAAGGGGTGTGAAATTGGAACCAGTATTGCATCATTTATTTCAAGACACAGTGTTTGTAAATGATATTTCACATTTAATGAATAAAAGTTTTTGTGTATTAAAACACTCGAACTGTACTAAGCACACTCAACCAAACAGATTCATCTAGTTTCCAAGTCATTTGAATGCTTAACTGGCATAGAAAAGGCAGTTTCCGTGGAACCCGAAGGCTCACGACCTCGGGGTCAGGCTCGTTCGACAGGGGACCCCGAGACCTTTCCAACGAGTCCCTGCTCGAGCTCCGGGGCCACTCGGTCCCTGAGATATGAATTTTTAAAGTTTCAACAGGAAAAAAAGACCATAACTCTGGAACCCAAAAAGCTATCCTAGCAGCACCGGGCTCGTTCGAACTGTCTAACCGGGTTCAATTTCAGAACAATCCACCGTGTCTACGCGGAGATATTTGACCAAAACGATCCGGCGCGTTTCAAAATGGCGGCGCCCATAGAAAAGCGCGATTTTCGGCCAACTTTTGCTCATAACTCGGGAACGCAAAGCCCCAGAACGCTCAGACTTTGGTCAAAAACTCTCCTCTGCCCCACGACCTGAACACATCCGTCGCGGGCCCTGGGGACGCCCCCTGGCGGATCTCGGATCCGCGGGGGTCCCGAACTTTCGCGGGCCATAGCTCCCGAACCCGGCCGCCTAGGAACCTAGGAACTCGGGTCAGAGGAGCCTCTCCACGGACCCCTTCCAACGCGCCCGGCCCCGAGACTCTAGCGCCCCCTGGGACGGAGCTACGGCCCTCCACAGATTAGGGGGCCGTTCAGAACCGAGCCTCCCCGGACCTTGGGACCAAGGCTGGCTGACAGCCCCCACCGGGACCCCTCAACACCCGAAAGCATGAGCCACCACCACCTTCCCTTCCCGAGATATTAACCCTTTTAGTCAAAACACCCTTATATTCAAAGGCCCTATCTCCCGAACCCAGTCGACTCCCGGCTCCAAACTCCGGCCGTACAGCCGGCCCCGAGGGACCCTACCTCAGGCACAGTCCCCACCTCCTGGGACCTTCCCTTTCCGAGATACGGCCATTTCCTGTCCAGCTTTGACCGGCTCTAGCTCCCGAACCCGGGGGCCCCCGACCCCGGGGCCAGGCTCGTTCGACGGGACACATCGAGCCCTTTCCAACAAGACCCTCCATGAGCCAAGGGGTCGTTGCGTTCCCGAGACATAAGGCAAAAACGCCCAGACTTTGACCGCCCGTAACTCCAGGGCCCCGGGGCCCAGGACCTCGGGGGAGGGCGCGTTGGATAGAGTCCCCCAAAGACCTTCCTTTGACTTCAATTTCAGAATTTTCCTCCACAGCGTTCGAGAGATATGAGCTGAAAACTCCAGATATTCCACTTCCCAATAACGTATGGCTGCCAGATAAGGGGTTTCTGGACACAGTGTTTATAGATGATGATGTTTCATATTTTGAATAAAGTTTTATGGATTAAACCCCTGTAACTGTACTAAGCACACTCTGTCGGATACATCCCACTAAGTTTCAAGTCGTCTGGGACCTTCTGGTATGAACGGGAGCCGGGAATACAAAGACATCCCATTTCCCCCATTACATAGTGGCCGCCAAATAATGGGTTCCCAGAAAAAGTGCTTATAAATGCTTTTTTACATTTTATATACATTTTTATGGATGAAACCACATGTGCCATGCTTGGCGCACTTATTCGGATGCATTCCACTGACTTTCAAGTTTGTTTTGCAGCCAAAAAAGACAAGAACACAATTAAAAGAACCTTTTTTAATTTAAAAAACATACAAAAACACAATATAGAGAACAAAACAAATTAAAAACACTACCAACTAAAATAAAAATCAACATCGACTGTCGACAACTCGTCGCGTTGGGCCGGTGGAAAAAGAAACACAAACCATTTAACAATTTAAGTTCACTTATTGAGTAACTATTAGGATTATGATGATGATGATGATCAACCGATTCCTACTCCATATCTTCATCAGGCTCCGTTCCTGCTCCACGGTGTTCGGTGAGGCCGGCACCTGAGGAGGGGCCTCGGGCTGGGAGAAGTCGGGGGCCAGGGGGATGGCGGGGTTTGTATCTCTCAATATTTTGAGCTTCCCCGCGGTCACCGACCTCTCCAGTGACCTCACCGTCTCTGAGCGTGATGACTCCTTAAACATAAAAACAACATTTCAGTATTCTTTAAAACAGACAGCTATTTCATACATAGTTTCAGTTTAAGACTGACTTACCGACATGCCCCTGTGGCCTTTCTCCAGGTGACTCTCCGGGTATTTCACCAGCTTGCCGCAGAGTGGGCAAACCAGGTTGGCCAGCCTCACTCTGTGGCGGCCAAGCTGGGCCAAGAGTCCTCTCTGCTGTTCGTTGGCCACTTCGTGGACCGTCCTCAGATGTTTGCTTATGTTGACGATCCACGCGGGGCACATCGGGCACTTGACTGCTATATGAAAAGACGATTTTAATAGGAGAAAAATTTAAAAAACATGTTCGAACACACAGTGTATGACGCAAAATGATTTATTACTGTGTCATAAACCATTCATAACACTTTGTGATGGCACAAGGAACTAGGATCACAGAATAGATCAACTTACCGGAGCTGTATCTTTTCGGCATGATCTGTAAAGGGAAAAAAAAAAAAAAAAATTATTGTAATTTTATAACATTAATAAATTACTGTACGTGTGTAGTTGTTTTTTTTTTTGTTGAGAAAAGCAGGCAACAAATATAACATCTAGAGACTGCAAGCTTTCAAACGATATATAGTTTGACAGTATTACTGTAGGTTTAGACTAAGATATGACTGTTTTAAACATTTTTTACTTGTTTTATTGCAGTGACCTTCCAGGACCTTGGCTCAAATAACTCACCTGGCTGCTCAGGTTTAGGCCCAAAAATATATCTATACGGATTATAATTCATAAGAATCTCACGATACAGCTTTATGAGCGGCGTGTACTGGTGAACTAACCCCAACTGTACCGATGGATGTCGAAAAATGTACAGACGTGCCATTAATAATAACACTTAATTAAGAAAAATTGCATAAATTAAGAAAAGTATGACAGATTATCTTACCTTTCGTGATGAGTCAGCATCAATAATGAGATCCACAAAATGGAGGTCGTTATACTCCCCATTGTTAACCAATAGCAGCCCTTGACAACTAATCACCTGTCCATGAACAGGGAACGCCCACTAATCAAAAATGCCCCGCCCACTTTTAATAAAAAATATATATATTTTTTTTAGCATATTTTTAGTAATATTTTTTTTTCTTTTCTTTTTTTTAGATTTTTTTTAAAAGATTTTTTTCCAGTTTTTTTTTGTTGTTTTGGTCAGTATTATTTTGCCCTCAATTGTTTTTAAATTAAACGTGTATAAAAAAATGTGTTGCATCAAAAAAAGACATGACAGTAGGAACGTTTGGAACATTTATTCAACAATAAAAAACACAAAAAGAACTCGAGAACACAATAAACAGAACAATAAAAAAAAGGCAAATAAAAATTTAAAAGAAAATGGTTTGTTTCCGTGCCCTCTTGGCAACCTTCAGCAGCATCATCCGCTTCGGGGGTGATAAGTGAGCCCGAGGGAATCCCTTCTTCTTTGGCGTTCCCTGTTTGCGCCGCTTGGACGGCGTAGTCATCTCCTGAAAAGAAAAACGAGAGTCAGCAAACACACAACGCACAAACGGTTAAATGAGCCCCCACCCAGTGAGAGAAGAAAGACTTACAGAAGCGGATTCCCCCGGGCGTTGCTCCCCCGATGGGATGCCAGAGGGCGACGGGCTGGTGGCAGGTGCCCGGCGCTTGCCTGAACTCTTTGCCGGCCTTTTCCCCGACCTGGCCTTCGGGGACCCCGGGGCGGCGTCCTCACCCTCCACGGCCGCCTTGAACAGGCGGCAGTGTTCGGCCGCCTGCCTGGCATACAGGTTCAGGGCATAGAACCGGTCGGCCGTGGAGGTGTCGTGGCACATGAACTGCGCCACCTTCTGCCAATCCCCGGGGGTGTGCGAATTCTTGGCCTGCGCGGACAGAGGAAAGCACGGTTAGAAACGACAAACGCACGACCGTCAGAAACTCAGAAACTGGCGGAAAGCCGCGGGGGAGCGCTTACGTGAGTGGCGATGGAGGTCCTGATGTCCGTAAACGTCGGACTCCCCGGGAGGCCCATCCCAGCCCATGCCTCCTGAAAGTATTGATTCAGGTTCTTGCACGAGCTGGGCTTGGAGGTGAAGAAAAAGTAGTGCGCGTGTTCACCTCCAACCAAGTAGGGCCTCATGTCCAGGAAGTCGGCCAGCCACCCGTACTCCTCGCCACTCAAGGCCAGCTGTGCCGCCCCGAAGGCCTGGTTGGTCTTATGAGTCGAGATCTGCGGAAACAGAGACAAGCGTGTGGCGTGAGAGGGAGAACCGTGAATGGGAGAGAGACAGAGAAAAACAAAAGCACTCACGTTGATCACGAAGCACCCCTCCTGCGATCCGGTCTTGGCCGCCTCCACCTCCGCAATGGTCATGTTTTGGAACACCCCACCGCGATGGCCGTAGATACAGGCCAGGTAGGCGGTGAGGTGCCCGTAGAAGGACCATAGCAGGGCCCTGTCGGCCGTCTCTCTGAGACGGGCTGCGAGAAAAGAGAGAGAAGCGTTAAGTGTCGAGGCGCGTGCGAGGTCGGAGAGACGAGTGTGAGAGGAGGCAAAAACTCACCCAGGATGTCAGGGATGGCGGCCTTGGCGGAGGCGACGCACTGGCGGAGAGTGGCCTTGGCGATGAGGCGGCCCTCCTTGGCCTGTTTAACCCTCACCTCGTGCATGACCACTTTTCGCCGCACTGACCGGATCATCGTCTTTATTTCCCGGATTACTGGATTGCCGTACGCTCGAGTCTTTTTCGACCTTTCGACCCGTGAAATAGGTCCTAGGGCCGCCAAACTTTTCCGCCCGACTCGGGGGATCGCGGCGAGAAGATAAACACCGCCCCCTAGCGGATCAGCCCTTTGGAAGTCTTTTTATCCCCGTGCATCCCGCGTTTCAGTGATGTAATAGGCGAGTGGAATGTTGCTGCAAGGACCTCAGGGGCCCCAAATTTCGCACCGTTGCTCGTGGGGGGGCCCCGGGGGTCGGAATCTCAAATCTCGAGGGCCCGCGACCTTTAGTCTCCGCGCGGGGGCCTCCCGAAAATTTAGTGGGTAATCGGGCAGATAACGGGTCAGTGGGACGGGGAGCGTGGCCTGGAGGTGGTCAGCGGGTCACCTGATCGTTTGAACACTATAGTGGGTAATCGGGCAAATAATGGGTTCGTGGGACGGGGGCGTGGCCTCCCGGCCCCACCCACGGTCAGACCAATGGAGAGAGGGGCGAATAATTAGCTTTAGGGGAAAATAGTGGGTAATCGGGCAAATAACAGGTCCGCGGGATGGGGGGCGTGGCCTGGAGGTGGTCAGCGGGTCACCTGATCGTAGTAATAGTGGGTAATTGGGCAAATAGTGGGTTCTTGGGACCCTGACCCTCACTGACCCCTCCATAGAAACAACAGCCATTCGTTTAATGGGAGATCGGGCGTTTAGAGTGTTTTCGGGACGAGCCTACCCCCTTTACAGTGCAATCGGTGGGAATCGGGCGTTTAAGGGGTCAGCGGACGGGGGGGGGGGGGGGTTGACCGCTCAGCTCGGGGTCGCCCCCTGAAGGCGTCCGTTCCGTCATTTCCCCGGGGTAATAAACCACTGGTCATCGGGGTCGAGGTAATCGCAAAACACACAGCGCCCCTCCTAGCTAATGGAAAAGTGTTAGCTAAATTCGCCCTACAGTCCCTTCGAGTCATTATTCGCCCATTGTCTCATTATTAACATGGGGTTTTTTCCGCGAACCCACTAAATTGACTTCCTCGGAGAATCATTCTCTCTATGGGTGAAAATGCTTTATGCTAAACCCAGGGCCTCAGGCCGGGTTCACACCGCAAGCGGCAGCAGAGCGGAAGCAGCGCGTTAGCAGCAGGTAGGCAGAGCGGAAGCAGCACGCGGCTATTTTGCTTTCACACTGGCAGCGTTTGCAGCGCGCAACTGAACAGCGGATTTTGGACAGAGTGCTCTATAATGGGTAAGTTCGCATTGCTTTATTTCCATTTCAAATACATTTAAATAAAAAGACTTGGCAAGAAGCTTTTTTTTATTAATAATTTCATTGTAACTTTTGTTGCATCTTTGTTTTGCTGTCTTTGTTTTCCGTGCAGTACGTGTTGTTGATAGAAGGAAGGCCATCGCGCTATATTTGTTATTACGAAGACTACGAAAAAGACGCAGACTTTGGGTTCATCCCATGAACCGACGTAGGAGAGAATATGGTGCATATTACCATCTTGTCGCTGAACTGCATCTTGACGATGACCGGCATCTAAAGTACTTCAGGATGAGTGCAGAACAAATGGATCACATACTTTCCCTGATTGGAGGCCACCTTACAAGGCAAACGACAAACTACAGGCAGTCCATTGAACCTAAGCAACGACTTGCAGTTACACTGAGGTAAGATCAACATGTTAGTAATAAAGTCTAGGGCAAATATTAATGTATGTATTTGTAAATATGAATGTATACATTTACTTTTTGTTTGAATAAGTTAGTTAAACATTTATTGCACTAGTAATAACTTTGACTTGGGTGCATCAAGTAATAAAAAGGATTTATTAAGTAAATTGAACAAAAATCACAACAAAGTCATGCAGAATGTTATAAAACAGCATGCTTAACAATATGGTTACATGAAAAATAGTACAAAATTAACCCTTCAAAAACTATTACATTGAAACTGCTGAACTATTTACAACAGTTGGATAAAATAAATTAAAACCATTGTAATGTTAAACTGTATTACTACAGTTGATGGTAAACAGAGGAATGCTGTTCAGGCATGGTGGAGATTGGGGGAGGTGTGATATGTTGGGGGTGATGAGTTTGTTCCTCTTGGTAGGTTGTGGGGTGAATAGGCTGAAATCCAGATGATTGTGGGTGCTGGCGACCTCTGGTATGATACACTGTGTGGGTTACTGTTGCTTGTTGCCTCTGACCATCATCTTCTAACTCCAGGTCAGCCAGGTAGGTCATTATCTATCTGTGCCCTGGTACGGTTTCTGGGAAGCAGCCGGTTCAGTTTTGGAACTAAACTGAGGGCAAAATAATACATTTCGTCCTCCTGTCTGGGAACATTTGGTGGTGCAGGAGTAGTGGGTTGTGTTATTATGTCCAATAACTGTTGCTCAGTTGTAGTTGGAGAAACTGTTCTTCTCCGTTTCTGTTTGTGTTGTTGACTGTCAGTCGCCAAAGCTTGAACCCTGGGATGTATAGTGGGGGTAGGGGTGTCAGCTCTGTGAGCTGTTATTTGTGGTGTGCAGGTGCTTGGCAGTGGTGTTGGGGTAGCTGATCTTTCACCTGCCAGTAATGGGGTTGCAGGCCTCTGTATGGCAGGAAGGGGATTGAAAGGTGTAGTGAGTTCAGACAACTCTGGCTCCACATCCTCCTCAGCCACAGTCATGTCCAGAGGTTCTGGCTCACTCTGTGTCTGGAACTACAAATTAAAAAATATATTTATTAATATATTGCCACCAACTCGTATGTATTTTTTTAGATTACACACAAATAATAATGTACTCATTCTCACTGAAACAATATTTTGTAATAACAGTCCATAAAATAAAAAAATTAATAGAGTAAGATATGAGGTCAACAAGTGACATACTAACCTTCTAGGCTGCATGTATGGCAACAGAAATGACATTACTCTATCGTACTTCCATTCCCTGATTATGCCACCTGCAGAACCACTGGGCAATTTTTTTTGCTTCTTGTTTCTGTTAAAAGCATCTCTCAACAACTTCCATCTTCGCTTACAGTCGTTCACTGTAAAACACATAAACGTGTATTAACATGAGAATTTATACATGTATATATACTGCATATGTTATACAGGGGAAAAAAACTTATGTTATATATATTTGTCTTTAACAGATTTCTGGGAACTGGAGAGAGCTTCACCAGCCTGGCCTTCCAGTACCGTCTAGGGAAAAGCACCGTTGCTGAATCTGTCCATATGACTTGTAGAGCAATTGAGGAGCAAATGATGGCATCACAGTTCCCTAGACCAACAGAGCACATGTGGAGAGCCATAGCGTCCACATTTTGGGAAAAATGGAACTTCCCAAACTGCCTAGGTGCTATTGATGGGAAACATGTTACCATTATGTCACCTGCACATTCTGGTAGCTTGTTTTTTAATTACAAGAGAACTTTCTCAATAGTTATTCTTGCACTAGCAGATGCAGAGTACAGATTTACATTTGTACAGGTCGGAGACTTCGGCAGAACAAGTGATGGTGGAGTGTTCAGTGGTTCTGCTCTCGGGAGAGGCATGGAGGCCAAAACTTTGTCTGTCCCTGCTGACTGCTCTTTGCCTGGATCTGGTGTACAAGGCCCAATGCCATACACCATGGTGGGTGATGCTGCATTCCCACTGAAAACATATTTGATGAGACCTTTTCCAGGGAACAGAAACCCACAATGGAGACAAATATTCAATTACCGATTGTCACGAGCAAGAATGGTTGTAGAATGTGCCTTTGGCATTCTGACATCCAGATGGAGGGTACTCCATACACGGATCAACGTGAAGCCAGACAATGCTGACTCTATTGTAACTGCAGCCTGCATTCTTCACAACTTCCTTACAAACCTATCAGACAATCAAAGGTGGCTGGATGAGGCAGAAGAGAGAGGGGAAGTGCTAGCACCTGCTACAAACATGGGTGGAAATAGGGGATGCAGAGAGGCTTACGATGTGCGGGAAAAACTTTGCACATTTTTCAGCTCCCCTGAAGGTAGAGTGTCCTGGCAGGACAATATTGTGTAGGGTTTATTTGCAAGCAAATTTACCAAAGGACATCCTGAAAACCAATTTAATACACTGTTTTAAATTCTGTGTATTGCAAATGGTTCATAGCCTGAGTTCCTGCTTATCTTGAAATCAGCATTTACTTATTATATACGTATGTATCACCTGCTTTTGTTATTTGTGTGCTTGCTATGTGTAATTTAAAAATTGTAAATAAATGGTTCCAATTGAATCAATTTGTTTTTTCTTGAAAAGTACAATGATGCTACAATTTTACACATTGATTTTATGTAGCCAAAGCCAACACATGTTTACTGCTGAACATTCCAATGTATTAGAGGAAAGTGGCAGACTTTTGAGGTTGTGGTGAACCTATAAATGTAAGTACTTAGACATGTTTTGTATTGAATTTATTATCTGAATTATATTTATTATATATTACCATTTGATATTTTTAACATTAGATCTTACCTCAATGAAAAAGTCTTTTATATGTTGATACACAGAATATCTGACACATCATATGCATACATTACCCATCATAAACAGCTTATAGATAATTCATAAATTTATACAGCAAACTTCTTATTAGAGACAATGTAATTGAGCAAACTCTCGAAAATAGAAAAAATAGATGCAGATCATAGATGTTTATACTGTAGCTATGTGTGCTAGGCCTATATTAATCTGTCTGCAATTTGCCTATCTATATTTTGTTGTTTGCTCGTGTGCCAGCGAAAGCGTCAAAAACACTATAAAATTACTTACCATCTGCACCAAGAGCCGCTGCAACTTCATCCCATGCTTTTTCCTTCGCCTGCAAGTCTTTGTAAAGTACATTGTGTGGATCATAAAGAACTTGATGTTTCTCAACTTCCACGATGAGACGTGTTTCGTCCATTGTTGTCTTTCCAGGTGCACTCTGAAGACCACCGCCTGTGACACCACGTGCTGTTGTTTATGATTGTCAGCATGATGTCAGCACGACATCCGTTCTTCTGCCAATATATAGGCCTAGTTATAAGAATACGACTACTACTACTAATAATAAATAAATCTCTAAGGCTAAACTAGCAGTATAAATTATTTAAAGTTGTTTTTGTATTTCGGCCAAAAAGTTTGTTTTTGGATAGAACTGTAAGTACTTTGACAGATTTTGTAAAAAAAAAAAAAAAATAATAATGGAAAAAATTGTGAATTTAAATATCATGCATTTTTAATGTCATTTGCTCAAAACACGGTAGATATCGTTAATGCAAATTTTGGGGAAAATTACTTATATCGTGTCAATACGTGTATTTTGGCCATGATCATTTAGCATTGTCACTTTATCTTTTATAAATATATTTTTTTATATTAATATTCTTTCCTAACATACTCCAGGTCTTGTTAAAACACACTAGATGTGCTTATTTTGTGCATTTAGAGCACTTTTTGTGTGAAATCATATTTATTTTGTCCATCAAAGGTGTACTTTCACTTTAATTGAGCGTTAGCAGCGCAGCAAAAATAGACCCAGCGCCGAAACGATCGCGGCACTGCTGCTTCTGCTCTGCTCCTGCTCCGCGCTGCCGCGCAGCCTCTGCGTGCGGTGTGAACGCTCTCATCTGTTAACATGGGCGCTGAAAAAATACGCGCTGCTTCTGCTCTGCTGCCGCTTGCGGTGTGAACCCGGCCTCAGTGCTCACTAATTATCTTATCTCCCAAGATAGGTCAATTAGACCATATATCTCTCTATGCTGATGACATTATTCTTTACCTTGTTAATCCAGAGCGGTCTATCCCACCCCTATTAGATTTGTTGGAGACTTTTGGAAAGTTCTCTGGTTACTCTATAAATTGGCAAAAGAGTGAATTTATGCCTGTAACGAACAATATTGACCCAGGCTTTATACAAAACCTACCTTTTAAAAGGTAAAAGGTAGGTTTACCATGGACAGCGCCCTACCACTGTCCATGGTAGGGCGCGTAAACGCAATCAAGATGGTGACACTGCCCAGATTTTTGTACCTTTTTCAAAACCTGCCAGTTTCCCTGCCCAAAAGTTTTTTTAAAGCCTTGGATTCGATTATATTGCCATTTGTGTGGGGCTTTAAAGCGCACCGTATTTCTAAACTACATGTATGTAAACCAAGGTCACTGGGCGGATTAGGCCTTCCAAATTTCCAGCATTATTATTGGGCTGCAAACTGCAAAGCCTTATCATATTGGAAAAAATCTCACCTTGCAGGGCCTGTAGGTGACATTCCATCTTGGCTTGCCATAGAACAGAGTGTTACAAACCACTCTCTTTCCTCTCTGCTTTTTTGTGGGACCTGTGCCACTCATAACAGTGGCTAGCACAAATGTCATACTTTGCAGCTCTTTTAAAATATGGTGTCAGATCCGGAAAGCGTTTAAGTTGCCATCTACTGCTCTGTCATGTCCTATTGCTTGCAATCATACCTTTAAGCCATCACTCACAGACTCCACATTTTCGGTCTGGTCCAGTAAAGGAATGGTCACCGTAAGAGACTTATATGTGGACGGTAAATTTGCCACATTTTCCCAGCTCAAACAGAAATTTGATCTTCCACCATCACATTTTTTTAGATACCTACAGCTGAGAAATTATGTTCGCACATCTTTCTCAAACTTTGAACTACTCACAGACGAAAATTAGATATATAATTTACTTTCTGCCTCTCCTGATGCCCCTAATTTGATTTCCCGTTTTATGGCTGTCCTCACTAGTCAGCTCAACATATCTACCTTACATCTGAAAGTCATAAATACATGTTCTATTAATTCAAGGCACCAACTCATTCAATATAAAGTAGTACATAGGCTTCATTATTCTAGGGTTAAGCTTAACAAATTTTACCCTTCAATTTCCTCTACCTGTAACAAATGTGAATCTGCTGAGGGCTTCTCTGGGACATCTCTTTTGGTTCTGTCCGAAACTTTTTGAGTTTTGGAGTGAAATTTTTAGATTCTATTCTGAGGCATATTCTTGTGATCTCTCTCCTGACTCAGCAATTGCTGTTTTCGGCTGGTCTGACTCTCTTCATGGCATCAGCCATCAAACTCAAAAAGCTGTCCAATATGGAATGGTGGTAGCTAAAGCTAAGGCATCAAAACCACTTTTTAAATCTTGGCTCTCTGAACTTTCTGCCACTTTGCATTTGGAGAGACTCAGACACAACCTCTCTGGCAATATTGCTGGCTTTGAGGCCACCTGGGAACCCTTTCTTAAACATCTATCAAATGTCAAGGATAACATTTTAAAGTTCTGATTCATTTATTATTCACATGATCACCATATTGCCCTTGTACACTGGCCTAGAAATGTATAACATTATAGGAAATATGTATAAAACTGAAGGAACTGATGTAATTCAAGGTTAAAAAAATCATTCAAAATGTTTTTTTTGTTGTTGTTGTTTTTTTCCCCCGTTTTTTGTCATTGTCTCTTTGTAATGTTCTATGTTGTCTTAATGCCAAAATAAAAATATAATATTAAAAAAAAATAATAATAATGGGTTCGTGGGATGGGGGAGTGGCCTTCCCGGCCCCACCCACGGTCAGACCAATGGAGAGAGGGGCGAATAATTAGCTTTGGGGAAAAATAGTGGGTAATCGGGCAAATAATGGGTCCGCGGGATGGGGGGCGTGGCCTGGAAGCGGTCAGCGAGTCACCTGATCGTTTTCCCACTATAAGGATTGCTAATGTGTCGTCATCATGACGTATTCCCAGTGGTGAACGCAAAGTATTTTGGGAATCCGCGGCACAAACAGACTTCTTTGCATGGAGGGAAGAACGCAGTGTTCAAGATGCCGTCTACTTGCTGTCTTATAAACTGCAATAGTCGTTCTCACGATAGAAGTGGCATAAAGCTTAAGAACGGAATATCCTTTTATCGTTTTCCAGCATGGAAAAATAATAGTACAAGCAACGGAGCGTTCTTTAGAACTTCCGCAAGCCAGCTCGAAAATGTCATTTGCTGGTGTGTTGAGCATCAGTAGTGTAATACTTACATTATAATCAGAATATAGTCTTTTAAATAGTCAGGCATAGCATTAGTTATTCAAACATAAAAAATGATAAAAAAATAAAAACATACCTTGTTCCTCCTCGGCTAAATTCAATTCGACCATCAGTTTTCACACTTTCGTGTGAAAAAAGCATCAAAATTAAATATTTATTTAGATTCATTGAATAAAATGTGTGTTTTAACAAGTGTGCTGAAATCATTGATCTTGTGCTGCACTGACAGACAGCTGTTAGATCGCACCCACGCCTCTCTCTCTCTCACACACACGCTGGTTTGTTGAATTCTGACTGCATGTAGATAGATGAGAGAGAGCGAGGAATGTGGTGCTTAAACATTAGCATACTGAACGGACGACAGTTTCCTGCCCCACTGTTGCAATCTCCAGGTCCTGGACCCATCCATCTGTAAAAAAAGACCTGGGCCTGCTGCAGCGACTTGAAGTTACTGAAAACTTTGTGTGTGTATGCACTAACACTTAATATCATGTAGTTGTGTGTATATATATATATATATATATATATATGGGTGCTGGAAGTTGGGCAACAGTTTGACGTCCCTTGACCAGTCGCTCTGCTCGTAAGGATGCAGTCCTTTGATTCCCTTTATTTTCTCGTCTTTGCATTAGGATTTAGTTTTAGGCGGTATGATCCGACAATGTTTTCTTTAGCCCGCTGCATTTTGTAGGATTATATTCTGTTTTTCACACTAATTTTTAATTATTTTTATGCCAGAACACTAGCCTGCTATGCCAGCCCATGTAAACTGGCCAAACATACCCATAATTCTTTGCGTTCTGATGACGTTGCCGCCCAGTTGGTCACATGTCTTAGCGATCTCTATAGTGGGTAATTGGGCAAATAGTGGGTTCTTGGGACCCTGACCCTCACTGCCCACTCCATTGAAACAACAGCCATTCGTTTAATGGGAGATTGGGCGTTTAGTGTGTATTTGGGACAAGCTTACCCCCTTTCCTGTGCAATCGATGGGAATCAGGCAGGTGACCCCTCAGCTCGGCGTTGCCCCCTAAAGGCGTCCATTCGGTCATTTTCCCGGGGTAATCGACCACTGGTCATCGGGGTCGAGGTAATCACAAAACGCCCAATGCCCCTCCTAGCTAATGGAAAAGTGTCAGCCAAATTCGCCCTACGATCCCTTCGAGTCATTATTCGCCCATTGTCTCATTATTAACATGGGTTTTTTTCCACAAACCCATTATATTGACTTCCTCTCTCAACTTCCCTGGGGCTGGCGAGAACGAGTGGATGATGTTTGACATCATAGCGTCCAGCGGCGAGCACTCCTCTGGCTTGTGGATGCGAGTTGCTGTGTGTTTGGGACACACTTCTCAGTGGGCTGCAGCTGCCGGGAGAGCGTGTTAAGAAAGGGGCCGCGTGCGGGCGGCTCGATGACAATTCCTTTCTGTCCATTAATGCGGCAGCTTCCATGACTTTCCATTCCTTTCTGATCTCTGCGCTTGACATCGGGAGGGCATGGAAAAACCCCTAGCTGTACAGATTTGTATCTGAACCCAGACAGACGGAAGGAGGAAGAAGCGAGAGTGAGATGGGTGATCGATTGTAAACACCATTGCAGTTGTAATCGATTCCCCAGCTACATAGGGCGATTTATATCTACCCTCTCCTCTTGTTCTTCCACCTCCTGTATGTATATATATAATATATTTATATCCATGTATGTATATGTGTGTGTATATATATATATATATATATAATATATTTATATCCATGTATGTATGTATATATATATATATATATACATATACATATACATATATATATATATATATATATATATATATATATATATATATAATATATCAACATATATCATGCTCAGATGCTTCTTATGGTCAGACTGATGGCTGGGCCCATAGTGATTATTTTTGTCAGCCCGCCATTTCTGTTTGATAGTAAGAGGATCTTTTAGGCTTAAAAGAACCTTAGATTCCATTCTTTCATGTAAAAAAGGAGCATTAGGAGTCTTTGGTCTTTGAGGCACAGGAGGGTCTATATTTTATGTGTTTAAAATAAGACCTTATTTTCCTGTATAGTTTTCTGAGCATGTAGTCAGAAAAATGTGTTTTTTTTTTGGGCAAACTGAAGTTGATGGGCTGGCTAGAATATATGTTGTGCAGGCCACAAAATGTCCGCCTCTTAGCCACCTGTTTAGAGTGGCTTCTCATCTGCTGTTTTCTAGAGTAGTTTGAGTTGGCACTCGTCACTTCAGTTAATATGTATGTTTAGGTCAGCCCTAATTGACCGCCTGACATTGTTTGCTTGTGAGCTTCACTTTCTTTCTCTTATCCATGAGATTTGGAGGTGAAACCCAGGCTTCACTAGGCTTGTGGCCCTGTAAGAAGGCCCGTAGCTTAGTGGCCAGGCTAGAGCTAGGTTAGGTGTGTTATTTACATATAACCCTATGTAACCTATCCCTTGTTAGGTTGTATAGTTCCTAGTTCTGGCCTCCTCCGAAGGGAGTTGTTAGGCCGTATGCCCATTATCCCCTTGTTATGTTGGTGCAATTGTTGAGTTTAACAGCTAAATTGTAGACTGTTTTTAGACTCCCTGATGCCGTTATCTCAGGTGGTAGGCCCTTATCTTCTCGTAGATAAGTCGTGCTGTGTGTGCTAGGCCTCACTTTTTTATGCTATGGAAAATGTGTTTTTTCTTCTGAACTACTTGTTTTTATCAAGTTTGAGTTGACGTTGCTAATGTTTAGCATTCGTCCTCTATGGCTCAGTACAGATTTGAGAATCTGTAGGGAGAAAATGATTTTCCTCTTTGAAAATAGCATATACATCAAAGTGTTGTGTAAAAAATCTTTAAAGTTCTAGACTTTATATGTGAGCTTACCTATGCTGCCACAGGTTAGCACCTGTTCTCATAATAGCAGGCTTTTTCATGCAGCTGCTTTTGGAGACATTGGTGACCTAATATTCTCCATTTGTAGGTTTATTGGTGTTACTGAGTGCATCACCTGTTGGATTGCATACTCAGGGTAGTGTAGTATAGAACAACTTTTTGAGAAAAGCTGACCATCATGGCCTGATGGTTGATATGGTCTTGGACTACGGTAGGCCCTAATAAGGCCACCTTTTAGTTTACATGTTGGCACAGTGTGTGATATGGACAAACGGGCTGAATGCCACTTGTTGCTGAGATTGTAGGCCCTATAGGCCTCTTTTTTAGCTGACATTCTGGCAGGATGCTTGTGAATCCAATACCACCATCGGCCATGCCCTCCTTGAGTCTGGGTGGATTGTCATGTAGGCACTTTACAGTTTAACTACTGTCATTGAGTCATATGTCCTGCTCTTAGCAAGACAGGTGTTTAAGGTGGCCCTCACAGGCCACCATTGAATGTCCTTCCATGATTATGTGCCCACAGTGTGGTCTACCTGTTAGTTTTTTTTTTGTGTAATAGTGCTTAGCTCCCTAAGCTGATCATTGGTTGTAGGCTTCCATGAGGCCTACTCCTGAGGTTCAGCCCTAGGCTGGTTTGTGCTCCCCTGTATCAGGGTTTCTAGCACACAGTCTGTGTTTTTACTCTACAGTTGCTAAATGCCACTTGTCGCTGAGATTGTAGGCCCCACTAGGCCTCCTTTTTAGTTGATTTGTTGGCAGGATGCTTTGGAAAAAAAATGACCACCTTACAAAGGCCACGCCCCACCTCGACAAATAGGCCCTTATCAGGCCTGTTCACATTGGCTGGCAGCGTTCTATGTATTTCTTCTGAGGAAGTTTCAATACTAAATACATAGCTTTTGGGTGAACTGGTTATGGCAGCCACTTGCTGATATGTTTACTAAGGTAGGCCTCTTCTCGGCCTCCGGTGTAGCATTTGGAGCTCAGCTGTGTACTCTTCTCGCTGTGAGAATTTATGGTGTTTTTCCGAGTACTTTGAGTGGCTAGCCCTTCAGGGTATATGCTGTGGTGAAACCTTACTGAGGTTTGGTTTAAACTGCACCCGTCTCGAGTCTGATTTTACGCTAGTTGAGCTGATAGCCACCTAGATGTCTAGGGTGGATCTATTGCATGCTCCTAGAGAGTTGGCCAGGGGCCCAGATGATATTTAACCTCCTTTGTGTCAGTTATTTATCATTCTTTGGTGCCTAAGAACAATGCCACGAGCTGAGGCCACTTGTCTGTTGAGGTGATGGGCCCGCACGGGCCTTCCTCGACTATGTGTTGCCATATGTTGTACTCGTTGGATTGTGTTGGGTAGATTATCACGTGGGCGCTTTGCAGCCTCCTATGCTGCCATTGAAGTTGCCTGTCTACTGCCAGCAAGACAAGTGTTCAGGGTGGCCCCTCCAGGCCACTTTCTGAATATACTTCTGTATCATATTCAGTTACTTTCATGCTGTAGGCCCTCTTTGCCTCCATGAGTATGTGCCCATTCCATGGTCTACCTGTTAGGTGAGCTTTGTAATTCTCTTTCGGGTTATGTACGTAATAGTGCTTAGCTCCCAAAGCTGTTCATGGTGGTAGGCCTTAATTAGGCCTCCTCCTAAGATTCAGCCATAGGCTGGTTTGTGCTCCCCTGAAGCATCAGGTGTTTAGTGCACAGCCTCCTCACTGCATTAATTAAGTACTGAGTAGATCCTAGGATGAGTGGCTCATACTCCCCTCAACATGAGGGTTCATAGCACTCCCCGTCTCTGCGCGTGGGTTTAAGTTGCTCCTGCCCCTTTGCAGTCACTTTTACTCGCTCCCTTCTGTGAAGGATGTTTTTTTGAGATTCTTTGTTCAGACAGGGATTGGCCAAGACTAAGCTTGTCTTATGATAGACCAGGTCGGCCTCCCTGGTGGCATTGGGGGTGACTTCGTTCCCCTCTAGTGACTGGTCGGGGTTCCCTTTGGTTCCCTGGCCTCATTCCCTAGAAGGGATCACTTTGTCTGCAGAAAAGTTGGTCTCAGATGCTCTAGTGGCCTTATTAGGCCTTCTCACTCTATAGAGGAAGGCCTTCTGTAGGCTCAGCTTGGGCTGTTGGCCATAGGGAATGGTGTCACTGACAGCCTGGTGTGACCAGAGGGTGAGTTGTAAAGCGTTTCCTTCGAAACTGCTTGACGTTTGTCAGCCATATTTTTGGCATGCGTTCTCCTCAAGCATGGCGGCATGGGTATATCGTTCCCAATTGCATATTCCAATGTAGAGTTGAGTTCTCTTTCAAAAGGGAACGTCTCAGGTTACATATGTAACCATGGTTCCCTGAGAACAGGGAACGAGACTCTGTGTTTCCTTGCCATGCTTCGGGTTGCCTGCCTGCAGAACAGTCCCCCAAGACGATAGATGCTCATTGTTTCTTCAGACACTCCTTTATACTCCAGGTCGTGCCATATTATGTCATAGGCTGTCGCCAGCCAATAGGGATTGCAGTTGTTGGGTAGTTGGCTTTCAGACACCTGGGCTCCCGATTGCGTATTCCAACGCAGAGCCTCATTCCCTGTTCTCAGGGAACCATGGTTACATACGTAACCTGAGACCTTTTACACTGTGATTAACTCTTCATAGAGATTCAACTAAAACCACATCATATATGGTCAGTCTAATCTTAAGGGCTTAGCGATGTTACTTTGCAAAGATCTTGAGTTTTCATTGAAGGGTGTGTCCGTGGCGGCCTGACAAAGCATGATGTTTTGCCATGGAGGAGGAAGCTGTTGTAACTCAGGCATACTATGTCTGATCTGCCCCAAAATTCACGTGTGATAAGAGTCCTTGCCTAAAGACATCTTTATGACAATATATGTAGCGCCACCAGCTGGCCACAGGAAATGGCGTGTTTCACACTAATTCACTACTAGAAACACATTTCAATATGCCACAAAGTACCAAACCTGTTAGGCTGCGTTCCACTCCAGTTTTAGACATGCACTCGCAAATTTCCATAAACACTTCCCCTCGGGGGGAATCCCTGCCACCATTTTTAAGTGTGTTCCACTTCGTGAAGTGGACGAAGTGGCGAGTCTATTTCATATGTACACTTCAGGCAGCTCCATAACTCACAATGCAACATGTTTATGACGTCACCGCATATCACGTTTAATTTACCCCACCACAAACAACTCTATGATATAATTATTATTTTTAAAAACATTTAAAACACACATACAGTATATACATATAGAATGCTGTATTAACCCTTTCGATCGTGAGTTTAAAATATTCTAACTGTCCCCCCAGAGTGAGTTTTTTTAAGGCGACCGTTATTTTAGAACGTTTGCCTTTAATGCTTCCATGGCGACGCGTCTTGCGTGTCACGAGCACTGAACGCAGCAACAATAACACTGTATGACAGATGGATCGCTATTATTTAGTTTTTCCTTTTATATTTAAAATATTCGCAAAATTGCTTACCATGTCATCAACTATATGATATTCCGATTCTCAAATATGTGTAAGTGAGTGTGCTTTGTCGTTTTAAAACCTTTATAAATGATCTTTATCTTGATCTATAATGCGAGATGGGCGCCGCCATCTTAGTTTGCGCTGCAGTTCACAGAGTCCTGTCAGTCGGATTTACAGCAGGTGAATTCATCAATTTCTCCCGAAATATATGCAAGTAAGTGGCTGGTGAACTGGAAGAATAATAGAGTAAACTTTATAGTTACTTAGGCCCATTATGTGCGTCTGATATGAATAAATGTCGGCAAATTATATTTGTTATTGCTGCTTCCACTGATGTCGGACATCAGTGTGTATTTTATAAAACTCTTAATGTATTGTTTTAATGGTGCTTATGCATATTTAAATGTCTGAAACCTTAAAAGAAACATTATGTGGCTGAAAACGCTGCATAGCTGTGATATATGACAAGAGCTGCGCGCGTCCGTCTCGCAGCCAGAGCGCGAAAGCACAGTTTGAATCTGGCAGTTATGTGACGTCGCTGAACGTTCGAAATCCCATATGTGGGACCGTACCGCTCAAAGGGTTAAGGGAAGGGCCTTTAAAATACGAACTGGAACACAGCCCTAGAAACACGTTAAATCAGTGGTTCTCAGCTCCAGTCCTCGGGACCCACTGCTCTGCACATTTTGTATGTCTCTCTTATCTGACACACTCAATTCAGTTCATGCAGACTCTCCTAATGAGCTGATGATCTAAATCAGGTGTGTTAAATAAGGGATACATACAAAATGTGCAGAGCAGTGGGTCCCGAGGACTGGAGTTGAGAAACACTTCGTAAATCATGCAACACTTGTTAGGCCAGTGGGTGGTGACCAGTGACTGTTAAAATTTCATTCATTCATTTAATTTTTTTTATTTTTTTTTTACATTATGAATTTTTTAAAGTCTGCGTGAACCGGAGGTGGCAAACGACTTTTCTCCAGTGTTGTGACGTATTTCCAAGTGAAACGAATATAAAATAGAGGGCAGAGTTTTACTTTAGCACTCCTCCTCTCCATCTCTCGTGCTCCTTCACTATGTCCCTCGCTCATAGCAGACTAACGGTTGCAGGGAAGTGGTTTAAGCTGTCAAACTGACGTAATCAGAGAATGAACGCCATTTCAGACCGGAAGTAACTTTTCAGATTTTGATTAAAGATTACAGCAACAAACAATTTTTGTCTGTGTTTTAACTTGCACGGATTAATTGTTTACCACAAGACTAGTAATATGCACTAGTAAAGTTAATAGAGTCAAGATCTCTATTCTAAAAAATACAGATTATCCAGAGTCATAAATTCACCGAGCCATTTTGATTACTCTCTGATATATGCATTTTACTGTGTAGCATGCGTGTAACAAATCAACATAAAAATAACAAATCATTCAGCCACTGCACACAACCACTTAAAAAAACTGTTCACAAGCTTCTATGGGTTTGATTTTGGTTGTCATTTGTTGATATAAATAAAATAAAAAATATGTTGGTGCCTGTCTGCTGAATGCCCATCCGATTCTCCTCCATGGCCATATGGGAAAGTGAATATTTACACCATACCAACAAAGAAATGGATCGACTTCTGTCAGTTTGTTGAACACATTTATTTATTCTGACATTTTCTACCATATGATGGCTGAAGCAGCAGCGCATGACACTGTTCTCATGGTAACCAGATCAACATTGTAAACAGAATTCTAAAAAACTGAAGTGAAAACACCAAATTATCATTCAATGGGATAGAATATTTTCTTTTCCCTGCAAATGATACCATGAAGAATGTTAATATTTAAAGTAAAAAAACAAATAAAGTAAGCAGGTTCCATATTCATTTCAGTATCAGCAGACACAAAATGCTATTTTAAAAAGTTAAAAAAAAAAAAAACTATACAAGTTACGTAAACGATAAAAGCTCATTGTGGTTTCTCAGTTTGAAAGATTTGAGCAACCATAACAATGCAAAAAATAGGAATTTTGATTTCTACATAGTAAAATCACTCCTTGCCCTCCTGCCGCATTTCACATGCAGCCCTGACATCATGTGCAAACAACCTATAGAAAAGGCATAGAGCGTAGCGTAAGCTTTGTGAACTGTGAGTGTTTCACACTTTTAAAATTTAAGAGGCTGTTGTGTCGACCTCGATTTATTGCAATATTGAGCTGTTCAATTTTATTTTGATTTTAGAAAATAATGAATCAAAGCTTAAGGCTTTTCTCCAATGTGAGTTCTCATGTGGTCTATAAGGTGTCCTCTTTGACTGAAGCTCTTTCCACATTGTTGGCAGGTATAAGGCTTTTCTCCAGTGTGAATTCTCATGTGGTCTATAAGGTGTCCTCTTTGACTGAAACTCTTTCCACATTGTTGGCAGGTGTAAGGCTTTTCTCCAGTGTGAATTCTCATGTGGACTTTAAGGTTTTCATTTCTAACGAAACTCTTTCCACACAGCTGGCAGGTGAATGGGCTCTCTCCAGTGTGAGTTCTCATGTGGACTATAAGGTGTCCTTTTTGACTGAAACTCTTTCCACACTGTTGGCAGGTGTAAGGCTTTTCTCCAGTGTGAATTCTCATGTGTTGCCTGAGGGTTTTTAGCCGTGTGAAGCTATTCCCGCACAGAGTGCAGGTGTAAGGCTTTTCTCCAGTGTGAGTGCTCATGTGGGCTGTAAGGTTTTCATTTCTAATGAAACTCTTTCCACACTGTTGGCAGGTGAAAGGCTTTTCTCCAGTGTGAATTCTCATGTGGAGTTTAAGGTTTTCATTTCTAATGAAACTCTTTCCACACTCTTGACAGGTATAAGGCTTTTCTCCAGTGTGAATTCTCATGTGGACTTTAAGTTTATCATTTATAATGAAACTCTTTCCACACTGTTGGCAGGGGAAGGGTTTCTCTCCAGTATGAATTCTCATGTGGACTATAAGGCGTTTTTTTATGTATGAAACTCTTTCCACACTCTTGGCAAGTGAAGGCTCTCTCTCTAGTGTGAACTCTCAAGTGGACTTGAAGGTTTCTATGTTGATCAAAAGTCTTTCCACACTGTTGGCAGGTGAAATAACTTTTAGTTCCAGTCTTTTGAGCTATTTTTTGTAAGGAAAATTTTGTTGATTTTTCTTCACTCATTAAATTATAATGTTCTTTCTCTTCATCCCTTTCATTAAGTTCATGACTCGCCTCTCTCAGTGCCATCAGGTCTAGGACAAAAATAGACAAAAAAACAATTTAGACATTTAAAGCATCAAAATCAACAACATGTATGATCTATACCCTATCCTATCGTATGGATCAGGAATGGGCAGCTTTGGTACTAGAGGGCCACTGTTTTGCAGAGTTACGTTTCATCCCTAATCAAATACACCTGCCTGTAATTTTCAAGCATTCCTGAAGACTTAATGCTGATTTATACTTCTGCGTTGTGAGTACCCCGTAGGTACTGTGAGTACCCCGCATGGCCTAGGATGTAGCCTGACGTGCACCCCTTCCAAAATGTTACATGTCTATTCTAAAGTATTGTTTAATGTAAAACATGCTGAAGATTAGCAAACAAGTTATCAATTTATCAAAATGATTAGTTATTTCCCCACAAAAGCTGTTTAATCAGCATAGTGAAGCCTCTCATTCATTGACATCCATTCAAAAAACAGCCTCTGGTCTTCCCCTGTACCGCGGGGGGTGGAGCGTCTCCAGGAACACGTTTGGTCATTCCTGCTCTAGGTTCAACTCATCAGCTCTGATACTCTAATCTGAGACTGATGGATATTTCAAATAAATCTACAAAGTGTCCTGTTGAGGTACTCCAGGGCAGTTCAGATTTTTATGCCCTTGCCTAGCTACTTTAACCCTTGTGCAGTACACTCAAGGTGCTCGCACACCGGACACATCTTTGAGCGCATTGTTTTCTATTGTTTCTGAGTCTTAGCTGGGCGCCGCGGACAGGCATCGAATGTCGGCGCTGGTCTGCGTACACTCACAGAAAACAATGCGTTCCAATTTTATGTCACAGTTCCCTTGTCTCCCGGACTCCATTTCCCATCATTCATTTGTCTTCACACCTGCAGTCACTTCCCTCGTCTTCACCCCATCATCACGGATCACCTGCACCTGGACTTCCTCATCAACACTGCCTTTATAATGGACTCACTCCCTTCACTCCCTGTCCGTTCTTGATGTTGCTACTGTAATGTTATGTTGTTGTGGTTATGTTGTTCTATATTCCAGTATTACTATTAAAGCCTATTGTTTGTGGATCTCTGTACTCGCTTCATCTCTTCATCTCTCCTTTTTTTACTTAACATTTGGAGGATAGTGGTGCTCTGCAGCCATCTACTGGTAAAAGTGACAGTTTTTTTTTACTTTTAAAACTGCATTTTTCAAAAGATGTGCAAAAATCTTACACTAAACCATGTCAAATTATCCATGTTATCCTCATGAATGAAAGTTAGAAATGTGGGTCTTTTATAAAGTGAATTTTGCATAAACTGTCTTTGTATAAAAACCTACTCAAAAACTGCACAAATATGAAGTAAACTGACATTGCTCGTAATGATTACTGAGATGGCACAATAGGACGGGACTAAAATCACTGAGAAGATCTGGTAATAATTACTTTACCCCACCTCTCCATGTAAAACTAGGCTTCAGTCTGAGCGCTCTGATCAGATTTTGCGTGGTTTATTTGATCAGATTAGTCAACTAAACTTTGGAATTTTCAGAATGCTTTTAGCCTGCTGAACTGTGTTTGTAAATCACGGATCGGCTCCGGCCGGTCCAAGAGAGACAGGCACTTTGGAATTTTTGCGGCCCTGTCAGAAATTAAACAGAGATCCCCACTTCCTAGCTCTGGAGACTTCAAAAGGATCACCCCCCTTGTGGGATAAGGACCACGTGGGCCCAGACAGACCAAACCAAATTTTAACACACACCCACAAACACACACACACAAACATGCATTGAAGACTGTAGGTGTAAAATATAACCGCTGTTGTATTTCAAATTGCATATAGTTATTCCCACTGTATAAGCTTAGCTAGGATTGTAGTTGTGCTAGTGTTAGTTTTAATGATGGAATTTGCCTGTAAACTATAACTTCTTTTATATGCTTTTCTTACATGTCAAGTTTAGTCTCGTTATAAAGCTCTCTGTAAAATGCATTGTTCTATTTTTTTTAATTGTACAGTGAAGAAAGTGCAATCCGATCTGATACCTCATAAATTATGCAAATCAAGCCACAAGACAAGACAAAGGAAGTTTTGCCCGTTAAACAGGGCACCCTGACCATTTGTTGCTTCAATAAAAGACAAGCACAAACAGTTGTGTTGTGTCTCTCGATTGTCCTCGAATTATCCATCGCCTTCTCTCGTGCACGTCTCTCTCGGCTGTCTCAGGCGACCGCGCTTCCATCACGCGCTTATCTCCTTTCGGGATCACCACCTTAGGTGAGACAAACTTTCAAGTCCTCAGTTCAAATCTTCCCGCGGAAACGGAAGAAGCCAACGAAACTGCAGCAGCACTGAACATCACCTGTTTCTTTTGAAACTCAGCGCAAACTAATGCAAGTACCGTTTCTCTATCATTAGATGCGATACCTCTAATACGATCTAATGAAACTGATTTCTCTGCTGGCTCTCAAGGACTGTTAGTAAGTTTTGCTACTTGTTTTCTCTCTTTCCCTTTCTTTACTTTCACTTCTGAATATATGTATATGCCCTGTGTATATTTAGACGTATAACCTCTGTGTTAGTAGTTTTCATATATTAAATGCATTACATTCATGCTCGATTGTTCTGTTGCTAATTCAGAAAACCCAAGTCACTTTAACGTTCGATCCAGCACCATTGCTTTATGCTTTGATATGCTTGATTCTCGTGGCCATAGGAGCAGAATTTCTGTATTTGTACTCACTTTGTCTGAACAGATACAGAGCATTTAACCCTTTGAGCGGTACGGTCCCACATGTGGGATTTTTATTTCAGTGCCCCTGAGCGTACGGTCCCACATATGGGATTTCGAACGTTCAGCGACGTCACATAACTGCCAGATTCAAACTGTGCTTTCGCGCTCTGGCTGCGAGACGGACGCGCGCTCTCTTGTCATCACAGCTATGCAGTGTTTTCAGCCACATAACGTTTCTTTTAAGGTTTCAGACGTTTAAATACACATAAGCACCATTAAAACAATATATTTAGAGTTTATAAAATACACACTGATGTCAGACATCAGTGGAAGGAGCAATAACAATCCATTCATAAACAATTTGCCGACATTTATTCATATCAGACACACATAATGGGCCCAAGCAACTATAAAGTTTACTCTATTATTCTTCCAGTTCACCAGCAACTTACTTGCATATATTTCAGGAGAAACGGATGAATTCACCTGCTGTAAATCCGACTGACAGGACTGAACTGCAGCGCAAACTAAGATGGCGGCGCCCATCTCGCGTTATAGATCAAGATAAAGATAATTTATAAAGGCTTTTAAACAACAAAACACACTCACTTACACATATTTGAGGATCGGGATATCAGATAGTTGATGACATGGTAAGCAAGTTTGTGAATATTTTAAATAAACAAGGAAAAACAAAATAATAGCGATCCATCTGTCATACAGTGTTATTGTGGCTGCGTTCAGCGCTTGTGACACGCAAGACACGTCGCTATGGAAACATTAAAGGCAAACGTTCTAAAATAAGGGCCACCTTAAAAAAACTCACTCTGGGGGGACAGTTAGAATATTTTAAACTCACGCTCGAAAGGGTTAAGCATTCATTTACAGGGTTGATTGCTTACTTTGCCCCATAACAGTATATATCATGAGTAATAATCACACAACAATCATTTTTATGAATAAGCATTTATTAATAAAAATATTGAAAAAAATAATTTATAAAAATGTTTCTTCTATCACTTTCAATGTGGTTTGAATGAAGTGTGTGTTTTGCAGTGATAGTCCCTAAGACTGTCCCTAAGTTCTTTTCATCTGAGAAGCACAGGCGAACATGCACTTGATACACAATGTATTTGTGTATCTATTATTGCAGTGTCTGCAGCGTCCTCTCTTCATCTTTACTGGGAAATGTGCAATCATGTACATCCAGTGGGGGGTGGTCCGATGACATCTTGGCATTCTGAAACAGAAAAAGATAAAAATAAATAAGTGAATAATACATTTGGTTCTTATATTGTAGTAGATAAACTGAAAGAATAGACAGGGTGGTAAACCATGTGTTGAGGGTAGGGATCTAAGTATTATCCATCAAAGCAGTGCTTCCCACACATAGACTTTACTTGGGCGGGCCGCCCAAGTATATTTGGAGACACATTTTTGCTTTTATTATTTTTTATTATTTTATTATCTTATACTTTATATCCGCCTAAGTTAATGAAACCATCCGCAATCGATTAACTAGTCGTTTCGTACCTTCTCGTTACATGTGAATCAGAACTGTTTACTTCCGCTAACATTCCCACGTGCGCTGCATTTTGCAAAGTCACAAGGCGGCGCTGTTGCGCGTTCTACATGCTCGAGCAACATCGCTTCAGACCGCTTTAAAGTGATTCTCAATCAATGAAAAGCACAGATTTATGCCAAGCGTTTGCTAATGAACTCAAGTTGATGAATTATTACAATTATTCGTGTCTACTTTATGGCCTTTATATAAAATGTTTTATACGGTTGTAAGAATCTGAAAGATCAGCCTGCAATAGTACAGACGTTTCAAATAAGAGTCCCAGTGTATTTTGGGCTTGTTTATAATTAAAAGTCACACGCTAAGTTTTTTCTTTTTCTTTGGGCATTATTGGTATTTTGGTTACACAATAAATTGTATTTAATGACTTCCATTTTGGTTTCCATTTATTTCATAGTAAATTATTGTAGTCTCCCCTACATGAAGAAAAAACTAAGAACATTATTTGACACATATTATTCATTATATAAATAAATTATTCATTATATAAATTTACTGGTAAAATCTGTGTCCCATTCACTGAGAGAGACACTATATGACAGCAAGGAGAACACAGGAAAAGGAGAACCATTTTAATGCTGTAATTTTGCATAATTTACAATGCATAATATTACTATGTAATTAAATGTAATAGTATAATATGTAATTCAAATTAATTTCAATTAAAAAAAATACTGTTGAAAATCAGACATTATTTGTTTGTCACATGTAGTAGACCATTTTTGTGCCGTGGGTAATAGGAGGATTTTTCACCCGGCTACCACCACAAGTATATTTCAAACCTGTGGGAAGCACTGCAAAGTATTATAATTTCAATGCAAATGCTAAATCAAAATCAAACAATATTGTGTGGCCTATTATGCTCTCTACTTATCATACTAAAAGAACACATGCATCCCCCTCCAGAGCACTTACAGGTTCATATTCAAGACCATTCACACCTGTCTCTGAACAATGCAACAGGCATCCCCCCAAAAGAGCTCCTAATGCTATAAACTGCTATTTGAGCAACACTCAGGATCATTTAGAAGTTAAAAACTAAAAGTTTCAGAAACTGCTCTAGATGATGGAGTTTCAAATTCTACATACAATGTATTCCTGTGTTTAATAATGGTATAAGCTAAACTAAGTACTAACGTAGTTACAATGAATCATCCAACAGTTTAAATTTCAATTTGTGACCATGTGAGAAGTGCAGTGTCCTTATGTGATGTGTAGGAGCACAGGCTATTTTGACTACCACTCTGGCCCAACGTTGTAGAATTGCAACATGGACTTAACTAAATATGTCTGTGTTCTAGACATTGTAATAAACACAAAAAAATATGTAAGGAATTTTACTTACTTGAATCTTGACAAATCCAGTCATGTAAAAAAGGAGATGATGAGCTTGACGCGAAGTTTGCAGGTAGAGTAACTTCATGGCCAGATGACCGGACCTATAAACACTTCTTCTATCCAATAGCATTGTGAGGACAAACAATAAAACCCATTAACTATGTAAATGTGGTCTTGAGAGAAAAAAACATTTGCAGGCCTTTTTTTAATTGTTGAAAGTGATGTTGTAATTCTGCAACAGTGGGCTTTACAGGATTAACGAGAACTAAAACTTGGTAACCATGAACGCATATTTGTCATTTTAACTAAGCAGAACTGGTGGTGGGGCTTCAGATATTGTTTGTCATTCAGTGTTTATGTTAAAAAACAGATAATAGTAATTATTATTAAAAGAAGATACTACTAGTAGTAGTAGTAGCGCTGCTTCCGGTCAAGAGTATGAGCAAAGAATAAACTCTTTAGTATGAGTTAATGCAGCTCTGTTTATCATATCAGATACATTTGCAGGGTGTCTGCGGGGTCTTAAAAAGTTGATAAATCCATTTTAAGAAAATTAAGGCCCTTAAAAGGTATTAAAAATTTTATGAGGTATTAAATTTTGTTCAAGCTTTGTCAAAAGAGTTTGACTCCAAAAAGTATTCATATTTATTTTCATCCCCATAATAACTTAAAAAAAAAACAGCATTCTCGGTCAGTGAGATCAGCTCAGTGTCTCAATACTGCGGTGAATCACCACTCACTGAACTCAAAAAAAGGAATTTCTTATATTTTCCAAGTTAATGTTTCTGGATTCTGACAAAGCAAGGACAAAACTGGTTACATCATGAGATTGTTAATGTATATTTTAATAAACCTTGCTTTAATTTATTCTTTTGAGCTTTGTTTCTTCCGAGCTTATCTGAGCTGTGGTTGTATGGTTGTGCTCTAAAGATTTAATTTGCAAACTACAACTGTTTATTAAGTTAAAGGTTTGTTGCTGATTAGAACTTGAAGTGCGATGAGGTCTTAAAATATTTTGAGAAGGTCTTCAAAAGGTCTTGAAATTAACTTCAGGATTCCTGCATATACCCTGATTTGAGTGTGTTGAAAATGATGTTATAACGTTACTCTGTGCGTTCGCTCGGCGGCTGCTGTGAGACACTGTTACACACTGCAGTAAGATGGATCGATTTTACAATATCAAATTAATAAATGCTGGATGGCTTGTGTTGATAAATGACATACAATTAATTTTAAAACGTATTGTATGATGAGAAAATTCTGTATTACCTTACTAAAAATAAAGCTGCATCTGATTATGTTAGCTAGTTGACAAAATAGTGTTTTTCTCTGAGGCATGGTAAAGCATGGTACTCGCAAAAAACCAAGAAAATTAGATTCAAACAGTAAGACTAAACATGTTAAGCTATTTAAGACCAAATCGTTTTCTGTCTATGAATATATAAAAAAGTTGTTCCCTTGTCTATTAAAACATGTGATTTATTAAAGCGTCTTTGGCGTTTCCATGGTTTCTACAAAATAAAACCGGAAACCAAAGGTAATGTGGGTATGATGCCATTGACAGGCGACTCCTCACACGTCCCGGAGCCTTGGTTAAAATTGCAATTTTCTCACGATTTACAAATAATTGGAAACATTTGGGATATTATAAGTACTCAAGTGAACAAATATATAACACTGGCTTAGTGGTTTTTGGATATTTTACTGCAAAAATATTACATATTGCACCTTTAACCCTTCACAGATTCGAAAGGTGTCACATCTATGTGACCATAAATGTCTGAGTAGCCTATTTTAGTGTTGTTTCCACTTTTATAAGAAAATTCAAGTGATCGCGCCTCGCGTACACACAACATATATCAGTATTAGTAACTTGACATCGCAACCTGTTAATTGTAAAAATAACAAACATTCTACCAAATATGTAAAAAGTTATAGTAGTATGTGTACAATAAAAGTGTTTAAATAATATAGTTTAGCCTCCAAATCGTGAATATGGAAACATTTGGAATTATGCCAAATTATAGGTTATAACGCCGGTTTCTGTTTCAGTTTAGCTTTAAATGAATTTGTTTTGGCTTAACGTTTATATATTATTTTTTTCATAATTAAAATAGTAGTGGTGCCCCCAAAATATACAAATATACCCGTGAGACTTAAGACTGATTTTGTGGTCCAGGATCAGATTTAATGGAAACACTGAATTTTAAAGTGATGTACACATTACTACATTTACTCACTATCATAATGAGTTAAAAATGCTTAATTACAAGTAACCAAACCCTAACTCTACAGTAAGTCTACTTGAGTGAATGAATCGACTGAGAGCATTCGGACACTTTTCTGTAAGATTATACTTCTGTATATTCTCTATTTCTGTAGAGCTGGACATTTTAATAATGATCAAATGACTGAGTTCAGCTGTGAGAATAAAACCAACCTGTTTGTTCCTCAGTATCTTCATGTTTTACTCTGAATGTTTCTTCAATCTTTATTTCTTCAAACTCCTCTTTATTAAACTCAATCTTCATGTCTTCAGTCTCCTCTTTAATAATTATCTTCACTTTCCTCTTTAATAGACTCCATCTTTAGATCTTCAGTCTCCTCTTTAATAAACTCGATCTTCATGTCTTCAGTCTCCTCTTTTTTAAACGCCATCTTTAAGAAGAGAATAATTAACATTGTTATTGGTCTAATGACCCGGTTAGACAAAAATTCTCTAAAAAACTAACGCTGCAAATGAATAAACTTCATATTTAGGCATTTATGACTGATGAAAACATGTTTAGTTAGTTTGTTAGTGTTTGTTGTTCTCGTTCATGTTCACTGTTTGAACAACACGTGTCGTGATTCACTGAATCATTTCTCAAAGTCTTTGACTCAATTGACTCGGAGTTGAAAAGTTCAGTTTCTCCATCATGACTCTCCAGAGACTGAACTTGTGTTCATGATAAACTGATTTATGATTTATAGAGAGAAATGAGACGCAGGTTTACGGTTTCTCATCATTGGATTTGTTTTACTCACACAAATATCCTTCATTACACTTAGATAAAGAATCACAATGTTACATTAGTAAATACTCATTTAAAATCGTTTGTAAAAATATTAAAACCTAGACCTGTTTCTATCGAATAAATAAGCTTAAATTCTTAAAACAAACCTTTCTTCAGCAGAATCACAGCAGATGCAGGAGCTCGGCGCAGTCTTATGACGTTATATCGTCACTCCATAATAAAAGTCCTGTTCAGACGCTGCATTGTTTACAATAACAGAAGTGCATTGAGTGTTTTACCAGTTAATCTTTGTATTAAAATTAAGTGAGAAATATGATACAAACAATCATGGTAAAAAGGTTGTATGAGTTCATAAAGCAGAGTTCTTTCATGTGTCCGAATTGAAACACATTAAAGGTCAAAGTCATATTCATTTCAATTCACATTTATTTGTATAGTGCTTTTCACAATACATAATGTTTCAAAGCAGCTTTACAGAGAATGCATGTCAACATTACAATTTAAAGAATGCAGTTAGCAAATAATTTAGGAAATTAATTTACAAACACTGTTAGCAGTTTAACTAGAAGCAATTAGCTCCTGGAAAAATTAATTACATATTAACAATAATTAGGAGAGAAAGGAGATATAGAAAAGAAAGGATATATAGAAATTGGATAATGTGCATGCTGATCCAGATGATTGCGTCTTCTGAAGTCCTCGCAGGAGTCAGCACCGTCTCTTCATAAGTGTTGGTCATCTGAGGTCTTCTTAAGAGGGTGGATCCAAACTGAAGCTGAAGTCCTCTCTAGTCACCGTCCTGAGGTAAAACAGAAAAGCAGAGAATAATTAGCGTAGCTGCTGTTCATAACATTAAGCAAAGATAGTCATGTGCAATTGATCTGATATGAGATGCATTATGTGAATGCTTGGCTAAAGAGATGTGTCTTTAATCTAGATTTAAACTGGGTGAGCGAGTCTAAGCCCCGAACATTATCAGGAAGGCTATTCCAGAGTTTAGGAGCCAAATGTGAAAACGCTCTCCCTCCTTTAGTGGACTTAACTATCCTAGGTACAACCAGAAGTCCAGAGTTTTGTGATCTTAAAGAGCGTGAAGGATTGTAGGGCGATAGAAGATCGGTTAAGTACACAGGAGCTAAACCATTTAGAGCCTTATAGGTCATTAGCAATACTTTATAATCGATACGGATCTTAATGGGTAACCAGTGTAGAGATGATAAAATTGGTGTTATATGATCATATTTTCTTGACCTGGTAAGAACTCTAGCAGCTGCATTTTGTACTAATTGTAGCTTGTTAGATACACATCCGAATTCTCACCTCGTTCAATGAAGACATAACCGAATGTGTTTATGAGAATACTTGCTGAGAGGGGTATTTTGACTGACATAATGCGTGTATGTGACCATCCAAGTGCACTGAGGACACAAAAGAGAAATCAATTTGGAGTTCACTAACTATCTGAAATGCACCTCTCTCTCTGTGTGTGCGTGAGCTTTCTATGTGTGTCAGTGCGCACCGATAACAGTGTGGCGTGTGAAACCGAATTGAATCCTCTTTTGCCTCTTCTAGCGCTGGAATGGTTTTATATGTGTAAACTAGCAAGACAAAACACATGCAAATTACAACCTTTTGCTCTGTTGCATTAAACTTTGATTGATCCATTGATCCGCGAATCACATGCATGCCGAACCGTGGGGCTTGGTCCGTACGGATCAACAATGATCCGTTTAACCACTAATAGATAGATAGATTTAAGAGCTTCAAGCACCACTGTATATCCAGAATTATGACTGCTGGCCTCATATTTGGATCACAGATTTTATCATTTCTGAATACATAAATTAATGCACTGCAGTTTTATGTGCTGTATTTTGAAGAGTTTTAGGTCACCATTCACTGGCATTGTATGAACACACAGAGCTAGGATAACACATTCTGCAGAAAAAGAGTGAATATACAATGAGAACATTTTCTTTACTGTTCCTGTCTGCTTTGACATGAGCTTGCCCAATTGCATTTGAAGACATATGTGGCCCTGGACCACAAAACCAGTCATGAAAGCTGACTAAAGCACTCCATTGATGGTTTGTTAGGATTGGACAATATTTGATATTGCCAAGATACAAATATTTGAGAATCTGGAACATGGGATGCAGAAAAGTTGTCCAAATGAAGTCTTTGGCAATGCATATCCACTCACAAAAATACATTTTTAATATATTTATGGTAGGAAATTTACAAAATATCTTCATGGAACATGATCTTTAATTAATATCCTAATGATTTTTGGCCTAAAAGAAAAATAGCTAATTTTGACCCATACAAAGTAGTGCTAGTTGTGTTCCTGGTTAATTTGTAAATGCAACATGGTCAGTCTTTGTGTATTTTACCTCAGATCACACACCCGTTTGTTTCAACATATACAGCTGGTATTATTATTGTCTGAATGTGATCCCCAGGCAAACAGCACTAAATACAGAGATGAATTGAGTTTAGTGAAGCAACAATCCCCAAAAAGCAGTGGTTAGAACAGCTAAGGGTGACGTTAGGCATAGCAAGAAGCAGAGTTACTGCATGTACCTGGAAACATTTCATGAAAGAAACATGCAGCAAAAAAAAAAATAATAATAATTAAAAAAATTCCTAAATAATTATTTTGCCAAGCAACATAAAAAGTTGCAGTGGCGCACATATACCTGCGATACTGAATTTAATAAGGTCACTGATAAAGGTTTAAAGAGTATTTTCACAATCTTCCAATTAGGCTTGGGCGGTAATACGGTAAAATGGTATACCATTGATAATGGTCCACAACTACAGCTTTTAACATGTAATAAAAGTGCCGTTTTAAAAGATTTATACCTATAGCTAATTGATGGGTTAAAGTTTAAAAAACCCACTTGTATCAGTAAACTTTAGTTCTAGTATACTAGTTTGTGTATTTTTGTTTATATTTGACAATTCTCCACCTCATGTAATGTTGTTTCAGATCATTATTTCATATATTAATTCATAATTAATAAGTGTGTGTGTGTGTGTGTGTGTGTGTGTGTTCTGTTGCAGCTTACAGCTCATTCAAGTGCCGCCAGTGTGTTTTTGGAGTATTCTTCTTTCTATTTCATCTTTCATCTGAGGAAAGTAAGATTAAAAACTGTTTTAAACTTGATTTAGCCAGTTCTTTTGTCAGATATTGATAATGGTCCACAACTACAGCTTTTAACATGTAATAAATGTGCCGTTTTAAAAGATTTATACCTATAGCTAATTGATGGGTTAAAGTTTAAAAAACCCACTTGTATCAGTAAACTTTAGTTCTAGTATACTAGTTTGTGTATTTTTGTTTATATTTGACAATTCTCCACCTCATGTAATGTTGTTTCAGATCATTATTTCATATATTAATTCATAATTAATAAGTGTGTGTGTGTGTGTGTGTGTGTGTGTGTTCTGTTGCAGCTTACAGCTCATTCAAGTGCCGCCAGTGTGTTTTTGGAGTATTCTTCTTTCTATTTCATCTTTCATCTGAGGAAAGTAAGATTAAAAACTGTTTTAAACTTGATTTAGCCAGTTCTTTTGTCAGATATTGATAATGGTCCACAACTACAGCTTTTAACATGTAATAAATGTGCCGTTTTAAAAGATTTATACCTATAGCTAATTGATGGGTTAAAGTTTAAAAAACCCACTTGTATCAGTAAACTTTAGTTCTAGTATACTAGTTTGTGTATTTTTGTTTATATTTGACAATTCTCCACCTCATGTAATGTTGTTTCAGATCATTATTTCATATATTAATTCATAATTAATAAGTGTGTGTGTGTGTGTGTGTGTGTGTGTGTTCTGTTGCAGCTTACAGCTCATTCAAGTGCCGCCAGTGTGTTTTTGGAGTATTCTTCTTTCTATTTCATCTTTCATCTGAGGAAAGTAAGATTAAAAACTGTTTTAAACTTGATTTAGCCAGTTCTTTTGTCAGATATTGATAATGGTCCACAACTACAGCTTTTAACATGTAATAAATGTGCCGTTTTAAAAGATTTATACCTATAGCTAATTGATGGGTTAAAGTTTAAAAAACCCACTTGTATCAGTAAACTTTAGTTCTAGTATACTAGTTTGTGTATTTTTGTTTACATTTGACAATTCTCCACCTCATGTGATGTTGTTTCAGATCATTATTTCATATCATAGAGAGGAAGAGTCATTGCTTTGAATGCAGGCCTCACTGAGCCATCAGATTCAATCAAAATATCTTAATTTGTGTTCTGAAGATGAACGAAGGCATTACGGGTGTAGAACGACATGAAGGTGAGTAATAAATGACATTATTTTCATTTTTGGGTGAACTAACCCTTCAACTATAAGAAATTGACAAGATTTTTGTTACATTTTATATTTTATCCCATGCAACTGTTGGGGGCCATGACACAAAATGTGTCACATGGAACATCCTTTCCCGCATTCAACCAGATGGAGTCCAAGAAGTTCCTCCTGTGTAAGTAAATGTAATAAGTATTGCCTGGCTAAAAAATTTAAGCACTTTTTTTTTTTTTTGCCAACACATAACTTTTTTTGTTGTTGTTCAAAATGTATGTAACGAACAAGTTCATATTGGGACTATTTTAGACTGGTTCTGGTCAGCAGCACTGTGGAGTAGCACAGTATCTGTGTGACTCGTCATAGACATAAACAGAGAGAAGTAGCTCCGGCTATAATGTTCTTCCGCAAGATGCATGCAGTTCTGTTTATTAACCGCTAGAGCACCAAAAGTTACATAGTGTACCTATAAATGTCAGATTGTACACTTTTGTTTTTAAAGCAGTGGTTATGTGGTTATTATCCTTATTTAAAAAAAAAAAAAACTGGTAGCTTCAAAGTGAATTAATTTTTTAAATGAAAATCTGCTTGTGTATTACAGGTGCTGTGAGAAAGAACCATGTATCACGTACCGCCACTGATGAAGACATTACAAAACACAATACGATGGTTCAGCCTGGCAGCTGATAGGGGAAGCTCAAGGAACCGTCCCACTGTGAGCACCCAACAGTAGAGTTTCAGAGTTTCATTGGCTACGTTTACATGCACCAATTTTCGTCAATCCGAATGAATTGAATCTGATTGCAGATCTGTTTACATGTCATGTACTATAAACATTGTAATCTGATTCAAATGTCCGTTTATATTTGTTTTATATACATTCTTGGCAATATTAAGAGGATTTGGTATTTCCAATGAATGTAAGCCAGTTACATACTTCTTGTTTATTATTATTACTATTAGGTTAGGCTTCTTTCTTTTATTATTAAATTAATATTATAATAAATTTGCCACAATAATTTCATAGCGCATCACTGCATAACTGACGTGCTCTGAGGATAATATAACTTATAAGATTAGGCTATTAGCTGTCATTGAAAATGATTTAAACTTTTTTTAGGTCTTATACAATGAATTATAGGCCTATAATTAAAGTTATTAAGAATGTCAATGAAAATTAAGCGCAGCTTTACTTCAAGCACAAACCACCTGTTTAACACAAAATACTATTATTCTCATTTGTTTCACTAGCCTATATGTACGGCCACAAGAGAAATAATGGAATAAATTTAGACAGTTACATAGGCTACCGTTACCAGCATTTTATGTTGAAATTCGTCTCTGAGAATATGCTGTGTTAATGCAGCCTCAGACAGCTCTGTCACTTTATACATTCACTTTTTGTGGTGAATACTGACTGAGTTTGAGACTTTTTCATCAGCATAACTCTTGCGCAAAGTTTGGACGTTGCTTCTTGTGTGATATCCACTTGCTCCCCTTCTTGTCTTAAAACAGAGGATTTCCAATATTGTGACGAAGAGATACATACGCCACTGCCTGTTGGCATACATCTTTACAACTAAAGACATGAACGTTAAATTTAAATGTGTGTCAGCATTGCACTGTTGTGCCCCAGAGGCTTCTGAATACGATTGAGAAAGTAGTTGGATTCAAGCGTTTACATGGTTATTTTTTGCTGTTTGATCGGATTAGAAAAGTAATAAACCACCCCTTCCAATCCGATCGAAATTTCATTCAGATCGATTAAGGTGTTTACATGAACGTTTTTCAATCCGATTGAGCAGTCAATCCGATTACAAATGGATTATTTGGGTGCATGTAAACGTAGCCAATGTTAACTTCAGTGTTTTGAAGTGTTCATTTAAAATCGCAACAGTTAAATAAAATAAAGAAGGTACAAGTTTATTTTTAAATAAATGTTTTAATTGTTATTTCTATTCAAAGAATCTATTTGTTTCTATTCAAAGAATCTTCAAAAAAAATCCAGTTTCTACAAAAAAATTAAGCAGTACAACCGTTTACAACATTAATAACAAAAAAATGTTGCTCGAATATTTACTCAAGTGTTATTTTTCATTAAATAAAAAGTGTTTTTGGTACAATTTATGGTTGCATTTCATTTTCTGTAATTCTATTCAATACCTATTAATGTACATAAATAATAAAACTATAAAAATAGTATTAGTAATTACATACTGTAAATTTTTTATAGTTTTATTGTAACTGGCTAAAGTTTTGAATGATTTCATCATGTTTTATTAATATTAATAAAGGTAAACATTAAATATTCAAGCTTTTATAGAGCAATCCAGTCTATCTGATGTTGGTCCATTAGATTTTAAATGTTTCTGTGTAGCCAGTTTTGGCCAGAATACTATTTCGAGAGTGATCTGAAAGGTATCCAGACCAAATGAACCACATAAACGGGTCCAGATCGGATCCGCGGCGGATCAGCTGCTTCATAAACGGGTCCAGATCGGATCCGCGGCGGATGAACTACTTTATCGGCGGACACGGGGCGGGTCTGCTCCGGATCTGAACTGGATCCACAATCCTTATCTGTTCCGGATCCGCTGCGATGTGCAAGTGGACTCCGTTCCGGACCCGTTTTGCGGATCCGTTCCGGAGCTTGTGATACCTCCGGGGCGGATCCGTTGCGGAGTCAGTTTGCTATCTGGGTATTTATTCACTCATTTGTTTATTTAGGCCTATTCATTCATTTAATTGTTTATTCATCATTAATTAATTAATTCATCCATCCATCCATCCATCGGCAGGACTGCGCAACTCGCTGGGGCTCCAAACTGGCAATGGTGGAGCGCATCCTCGAGCAGGCCCAAGCGATCAGACACGTCCTGTCTGATGACAGAAGGAGCAGCCGGTCCCTGACCTGGCAGGACATGGACGTCTTGAAAGCTGTTCACGAAGCACTGAAACCAGTCGGTGACTTCACTGACATTTTGTCAGGAGAAAATTATGTGACCAGTTCCTGTATCCTCCTCATACTACAGCTCTGCAGGGACAATGTGTTGGCTGCGTCAGAAAATGACCTCCAGCTAACAAAGTCAATAAAAACTGGAATTCTAACAAAGCTGGAGGCCAAGTATGAATCCGATTCAGTGCGCAAAATAATGCGAAAATGCACTTTCCTCGACCCTCGTTACCGTGGAGGATATGAGACGGATGACAACGCATTGGCTGAGACCAAGGCTGAATTACAGGCTGAGATCGTGAGCTTAGAGGCAGCAGGTCCAGTGGCCATCAGAGTGGAAGAGGGAGAGGCGCAACCCGAACCCTCACGAAAAAAGATGACTCTGGGAAGTATGCTGCAAAAAAAAGCCGATGCAATGGCAGGTCCCGTCGGCATCCGCACCGTAGAGGACCGAGTCGGAGCTGAAATAACAGCCTACTGTTTGGAGCCAGTTACTCAAGGAGACGAGGACCCACTTCTCTGGTGGAAAAATGCTGCCGGGCGTTTTCCCCAGATGTCGCGAGTGGCACGAAAGTACCTGTGCGTCTGTGCCACAAGCACACCATCCGAGCGCGTTTTCAGCACCGCAGGTAAAGTTGTCGGTCCACAACGTGCCCTGTTAAAGCCGGACAAAGTAAACATGCTGGTTTTTCTAGCGAAAAATCTTGACTAGATTTGATGCCACTTGCCATTCGTTCCTATTCGCACTGTTTATTTTTATTTATTTAATTGATTCAGGTATTTTTATTTGGTTTTCGTTAAAAACAATATTGGAAAGAAGACTGGAAAGAAGAAGTTTTTATTTAGGCCTATTGCTTTGCAATATTTTTTATAATATGGATGTTTATGTTAATTCAACTCTGGTTGACTGTTGTGGGTCTATTTGCACTTTTTTATAAGCTGCTCTTTGTTATTAAAAGTTGTTCGGGCGGTGTGATTTAATTTAATTGATCTGTGTGCGCTTCTCTGCGCGAAAACTGTTCTCGATGTTTATGTTAATTTAATTTTGTTTGACTGTTGTATTTGCACTTTTTTATAAACTGCTATTTGTTGCTAATAAAAGTTGTTAATATTGTTGTGCATGTTATTTTGTTATTGTTTCAGTATTAGTGTTTGGTGTTCAGTTTCTGAACGGTTTAGGCACAAGCCAACAGTTTGGTGACGCTGTCTGAGCCTTATGTCATCATTTTTTAATTATTCACGGTAATACCGTATACCGAGGTAAAATAGGGAGGAGGTTTGACGGTATCAAAATTTGGATACCGCCCAAGCCTACTTCCAATGCCAATCATAATCAAGGATTAAAATATCTATAAGTGGAGTTTTAAAAGACTCGTGATCAGATTATATTAATACTATGTGTTAAAAGGGCCTTTGAAGTAAATTGGAGATTTCAGAAATTGATATAGTAAATCCTGAAAAGCCAAAGAAATAAACTTACAGTTCACAGTGATCAACATGCTCTTGTATCTCTGGTAATGGATCAGTCTTGCTGCAATACAAACAGACCACTGGCGGCCCATTTCCAGATACTTGTCCTACAGCAACCTGCCAAAAACATTCACAACTTACAAAGGCTTCAGTACTACAAAACTGCAGTGACAGTGTTAAAGGGACTATTCAGCCAAAAATGAAAATTCATCATTAACTTCCTCTCTTGCTGTCTGTGGCCTAAAGGATACAATTGTTCCCTACGCCCCAAAATAATATTATCATTTATAATATTGCCCACATCCCACATTTACTGGTAATCAGCAACAACATGAATCTAATTATGGGTCACTAACTCAATCTCTGAGCACAGCTGTATGAAAAGAAGCACTTAGGTATTCTGCAAAATATCATACATTCATGAAACTGTTCAATTGTCATTTTATAGAAATTTTTTAAACACTTATTGAGATCTTTTTTGAAGAGCTCTGACATAAATCGTTGCTGCTCCTATTCCAACTGCATCAGATCATAGGTATTCAGGAGAATGTTTGTCCTGGTGCAGCCTCTGGTTTTTACCAGCTCAAAGCCACACCCTCACCCAGCTTAGGTTACACATTCACATGCAGAACATTACTTTACATTATCAAACAGAATGTGTACATGTAACTACAGATGCACCGATGTATCTGCCTCTAAAATGACACTTTTTGATCAATTTTAAACCATATAAGTTAAAAGTGAAATGTCAATTCATGAGTCCAGAGGTAATCATTGAGTTGCTTATGCCTTTACCAGTGGTCTGTACTGGTAGTTGACCAGGAAGCAAGCCACACTGAATAGCTCCTCAATGCTTCCACACACAGAAAGTGGTATGTCTCTGTCAAAAAGTTTGTTCTCTTTCACCCTCCTGATGCACCTCTCCACATAGACCCTTAGATGTGCAATGGATTGAGTCTGCTGACATCATCTCTACTCATTTGGGTGTTTCTTAAGAGAAAGGCAGGCCGGTAAACCTTGCATGGAGCCAGATTGTCCACAAGGAACCCTTTGTCCACCATGATTGCCATGTCCAGTGTGAGTAGGTTTGCGATGCCAGACAGCTTGAAGATCTCATAGTCACTCATGGATCCAGCATAGACCAGACACAAATGTAAAGGCACCATGGGGTGCCATGCCGATCATGGCCGTGAATGTAGCATGAGATTTGTACGTGGAAAATACCTCACTCTGCAACAGGAGAGAGGATGGAGTCTGGCAGAATATTTCAGTGCAGTCAAGCACCACTTGTGTATCAGGAAAAGCTGAAAACTCTGGTGGAAGATGAGTTTTGACAGTTTCTCTTGGGATCCACAGAAGTTGGCTTCCAAGCAGGTTGAATAGGAAGTGAGTCCAGCTGGCAATAATCCTGCTGGCTGTGGTGCGGTGAATGTCAAACCGTTCTGCTAGATCCCTGAGAGGCAGACCCACTGACAGATGCATGAGGGACAACAGGAGCTCATCTATGGGTTGAAGTTTCTGTGGAAAAAAAAAAAAAAAGTGTTAGGCCTAGATACTGTTATACTACGGAAGCCCTAAATGGCCATGGATTACTTTTTTTTTTTTTAATCTTGTTTTCTCGTGATCACGACTTATTTTCTCGTGATCTCGAGATAACAAAAGTTAACAATAGTTCGGTGTGATACTAAACTTATTGTTTATTAAAACTAATTTTGATGTCACTGTATAGTATTCTGTTTGAATTTCATTGTGTATCTTTAAGACGCTATTTTAATCATTGCAGTTTCAGTGTTCGTTTACCTAAATATGTCACAATGTATATTGATAAGAAATGTGATTTATAGCCTATGTCATTTAATTCAGTGATAGTGTGTAACCTATTGTATTTTCTACATTTCTTTGTAGAAAACATACACAAAAACACGCTTCTCAAACAGGAAATCTGGAGTATTGCACCCCTTTTTAATGGAAGATAGGAGGAAGACAGTTTAAAGCACATATCGTCACAGCCTATCCTACATGACGAATAAAAATAACATACACATTATGTAATATTACATAATGTGTATGTTATTTTTATTCGTCATGTGTGTGTGTGTGTATATATATATATATATATTAAATGAATATGGAAAATAAAGTTGGTTTAATCTAAAAGGTTTTAGAATTATAGAATAATCTAGCATCTTTCTGAAGGCACTCTGCCTGCGCTTGAGATGCTCTGTTGAATATTAGCTATGATAATTACACAAACAATATGTTAAGCGTACATTTATTGAACAGTGATTAAATAGCCTATATGTATTTATTTATTGTAAACTTTATTATTAAGTGAAGTAAACATTTAGCTGAAATATCCACAATATATAAGAGCGCATGATTTATCAGTCGATCAGATGCGCGTCAAAGTTGTGTTCGTTACTATAGCAACAGTAGAATCCGGGTACAGTGTTTCAGAATCAATCATTGTAAAAAATAACTTTTAATAAGTCGTGATCACGAGAAAACAACTTTTGTTATCTCGAGATCACGAGAAAAATAAGTCGTGATCACGAGAAAACAACTTTTGTTATCTCGAGATCACGAGAAAAATAAGTCGTGATCACGAGAAAACAACTTTTGTTATCTCGAGATCACGAGAAAAATAAGTCGTTTAGGGCTTCCGTAGTTATACACAGTGGTGGAATGTAACTATTACACCACTGTTTTTTACTATTTGAACATTTACTCAAGTACTATTTCATGGTTCACAAATGTGTGGATTTGCTGCTATTCCCACATTGAGTACTTTTAATACATAAAGTAAACTTTTCTGATCATACTTATATACTTTTATTTACAGGTGTGAAACGACATGAGGGTGAGTAATTAATGACAGAAATTCCATCTGAGTGAACTAACCCTTTAAAAAAAACATATTCAATGCAGAAAGAGTATGGTGGTATTAGTACTTTTACTTAAAGTCTCTGAATACTTCCTCCACCACTAGTGTTTCTACACTGTAGTTTTACTACTTTCATTAATGTAAAATATACTTTTAAAGTACTTCTTCAAACAATGATAATGCATTAAAATTGTTGTACACGTGCATACCATTGTTGGTTGAGAAAACTCAGAGCTGCTGGCAAAGGCTGCCTAGGTGTTGGTGACCTGCACCATCTTGGTGTTGACTGCAGGCTCCACTAGTTTCCAAAAGACCTGGAAATGTTTGTATGAGGCAAACCTAAGAATATACAGTAATGACGCCATCTTGTGCACCTAGTCCATTGTTTTAGCTGTTTCATACACATTGACATTAATATGCACAATTATAAATTAAACACTAGGCTTACCCATTTTGTAAAAATATAAGTTCTAAAAAATTTCAATAATCTAAAAGTTAAATAATCTAATGAATTGCTACATCATTTGAATTTAATATATTGTTCTAATTTAACAAATGAAAACTAATTTCAATTTAGTTATACAAGTTTTTGAAATAAAGCACATTTAATAAAACAAGTTTTTTTAAACTAACCTACACCATACAATCAAAACACTTGAAGTTAAGTACATTTCTGTGAAATTATGGACAAAGAAACAGATATGAATTTCAATTTCATTTATTAGCATCCATGAACAAAAAAATAGCCTTTTGAATCCAGCAAACAATCAAGATATAGAAACAAGTTTAGTCAAATTTAAACAAACTCAAATACATCTTATATCAAAGCAATACAAGTAAAAGCAAGTACGATTTAGTTATTTATATTTAGTTAAACTTTAGCTTACTTTTTTTCAGAACACTCAACTTTCATCATTGCAACGACGGAGTCATCTTACATTTGAAATGTATGAGACTCTGAGTCAAGAAAGTGTTCTTCGATATCTTCAGAATCTTGTAATTGGTGCATCACGCCTTCGGATTCAAGATACCGCTTTAAGACCGAATTTGACACAGTCACCTTTCACTTTTCGGTGCCTGTGAAGACGCAGAAACTGGCTGATGCAGTTGGTTCATAAGTAGACAATCTTTGGAGCATGTTGCATCTCTCGCAGCGATGGTTCTTGGACTTGTCTTTAAAGCTCTGTTGCCAACATTTGCAGTGACCACATCGCCGCGAGATCTTTACTTCGACCCTTTTCACCGTCCCGGACAGGGCATCAACGCGATGTTTCAGCCAGGATGAGTGCACTCAAGCCTTACAAAGCGGCCACTTCTTGCACCTCATTCTGCCTGGTGGTGATGTAAACATGGTCCCTGAACTCTCTGGTAGAAAGATTTGAGAGCCTGTATGTCTTACCCAGTTGGATGGCACTGATATGCGTATCCCACAATTGTGCTTTAATTTTTCTGGTTGCATCTTCCAGATAGCACGTCTGCATTTCTAAAATGTTTTCGTAATAAGATACGGATTCTTTAGTTGCGCTTATGAACGCAGCATGTGCTACCAAGACGCCAACCTGAAATGTATAAAGAAGCACAAAAGAGGTGTTGAGGGGTTGAGATTACATAGTAATGGACCCGTTTATCTCATTTTCAAAATCCCTTCTGTTCTTGCTGTAGGGTAAAATAGGATAAAACTAATACTAGTCCTCAGGTCCTTGCACTGGCTTCCAGTTGCATTTAGAATTGATTTTAAACTACTGTTACTTGTTTATAAATCACTCAATGGCCTAGGACCTCAATACATTGCAGATATGCTCATAGAATATAAACCTAACAGATCACTCAGATCATCAGGATCAAGTCATTTAGAAATACCAAGGGTTCATTCAAAGCAAGGAGAGTCTGCTTTTAGCTGTTACGCCAGCCGCAGCTGGAACCAGCTTCCAGAAGAGATCAGGTGTGCTCCAACAGTAGCCACATTCAAATCCAGACTCAAAACACATCTTTTTACCTATGCATTTGCTGATTGAGCACTGTGCTATGTCAGAACTGTTTGCACTTTATTTTATACGTATTATCTTTTTATTCTTTAAATTCCTTTTCCTGTTTTTATTTCATTTTTAATGTATTTTATATCTTTTATGTATCATCTTGTTATTCTGACTTTTAATGCATTTTAAATATTGCTGTCTGGTTGAAAGAGCTGGGAGAATTAGGAAGAAAGTGATTGGGTTAAAATTTGGTAAATTTGGATAAGGGGACAAACCATGGGGAAATTTGAGCTGTAATGCATGGTTAAGATATCTCTGGATTACAGTCAGGACACTTTCCAAAGGGGGAAATTTCCAAAGGGGAAATTTGAACTGCGTTGCATAGATAAGATATCTCCGGAAGGGGGATTAGGGCTGTGTGGTGCAGTTTGAGGTGTCTTGGCAAAAGGGGAGATTGAAACTTTGTTTATCAGTTTGAAGTGTCTTAACAGGTAGCAGTCCTTTCGTGTGAGGAAGATCCATTCTGATCCGCCCTGATGGATAGATCCGTTTAGATCCACTCTGACAAACAACAACAACAACAAAATCCCTAAGACTTCCTAGCTCATCCATCCAGATAGCAAAATTCTCTGTTTTTACTGTTATTTCTATTCCTTATGTTCTATTTTTATTATTATTCTTTATGTAAAGCTCTTTGAATTACCATTGTGTATGAAATGTGCTATACAAATAAATTTGCCTTGCTTTGACTAGGCCTAGGCTACTACAGCAATATAAGGCCTAAGCTTAAATCTGCATTGCCTTGTATTTTTAACCTTATTAACAATATTATAAATAGGCTTAACAGAAAAGGTTCAAGTCAAGACCTCAATTTACTGTACAAAAGTAATCACTACTCAATGGAAATATAAAATTGATATTTATGTGGCAATATCAAATGGAGAGGGATGTTAATCACCATTTAAATTTTATCCGACTACACCACCCTGGTGGGAGGCCAGGGAAAATAACTCCCAATAAGACACACAGTTAAGTTTCACCAACTGAAGGCAAGGAATTAAGAGAGACGCGAGTACCAATACAAAAATAGACTTTATTATGAAAATCACAGCAATGATTAAAACTCTCTCACAAACACACCCACAATGGCAGAAATATAATAACCAGGGCCAGGATTAGTGGGAACCAGGCAGGCTGGCTGCAGCTCAGGAGGTCATCCAAAACCCACCTCAATTCACACCACAACAAACACCACGCACACCCACCAAAGGGAAGTTGTATCAGCACACAGCACACTGTGAAACACCGCAGAATGAAGCAGCTAGCCTCCCCAGTTCCACACACAACCTCACTGGCCCTGGAGAGAAAGAGAAGAGCATTAAAGAAAAACAAATAACAATTAAACAAATAACAATTCAATGAAAAATAAGCCAAACACCAAAATAATAAAGTTACTACAACAGTTCTAACACTCGGGCCTCCAGAGGACACCACATAGGCCTACAAACAGATGAATAGCCAGCACTTGAATGGCACTAGAGCAAGGCATCAAGAAATAATAAACAAAAAATACAATAATAAGATAAAAATAAAAAAGAAAATCAAAACCAAGACAAAAATAACCAAAAAACAACGAAATAAACAAATCAAGAAACAAACAAGAAAAATGAAGTCCAAAAGCTTAACTGATAGGCAGCCTTGCAGACGCGCATCCGAAGCCCACTTTAACAGCCCTGGCGACGCGCAAGGCAGCAGAGCAATATACAGTCCAGATGACCGTCAATGGCATGATCGAAACCAAAATATATCCGTAAGCAAAACATATGGAATATCAGACTTAGTGAATTCACAATAGTACTTTGCTAAAGTAAGAGTTTTAAATGGTTTAAACTGCAGATTGCAATTTGTTCAAAAGTCTTTCCAAAAACTGCTCTCTCAGAATATCCTGTGGAATAGAGGTAAAAACACAGAATTGTTGACATTTTTGCAGATTTATTAAAAAAGAAAAACTGAAATATCACATGGTCCTAAGTATTCAGACCCTTTGCTCAGTATTTAGTAGAAGCACCCTTTTGATCTAATACAGCCATGAGTCTTTTTGGGAAAGATGCAACAAGTTTTTCACACCTGGATTTGGGGATCCTGTGCCATTCCTCCTTGCAGATCCTCTCCAGTTCTGTCAGGTTGGATGGTAAACGTTGGTGGACAGCCATTTTTAGGTCTCTCCAGAGATGCTCAATTGGGTTTAAGTCAGAGCTCTGGCTGGGCCATTCAAGAACAGTCACAGAGTTGTTGTGAAGCCACTCCTTCGTTATTTTAGCTGTGTGCTTAGGGTCATTGTCTTGTTGGAAGGTAAACCTTCGGCCCAGTCTGAGATCCTGAGCACTCTGGAGAAGGTTTTCGTCCAGGATATCCCCGTACTTGGCCGAATTCATCTTTCCCTCGATTGCAACCAGTCGTCCTGTCCCTGCAGCTGAAAAACACCCCCACAGCATTATGCTGCCACCACCATGCTTCACTGTTGGGACTGTATTGGACAGGTGATGAGCAGTGCCTGGTTTTCTCCACACATACCGCTTAGAATTAAGGCCAAAAAGTTCTATCTTGGTCTCATCAGACCAGAGAATCTTATTTCTCACCATCTTGGCAAACTCCATGCAGGCTTTCAGGTGTCTTGCACTGAGGAGAGGCTTCCGTCGGGCCACTCTGCCATAAAGCCCCGACTGGTGGAGGGCTGCAGTGATGGTTGACTTTCTACAACTTTCTCCCATCTCCCGACTGCATCTCTGGAGCTCAGCCACAGTGATCTTTGGGTTCTTCTTTACCTTGGGTTCTTCTTTACCACAACACATGCAGGTAAGGAAGCCCTTACCTGCATGTGTTGTGTCAGTCATTAGAAGACAGTTTCCAGAGGAAGGAGGGCTTTATAAAGGTTTTGAATGGCCCCATTTTGGTGACGAAATCATACATTGTCTTAAGTTTTTATACAATATTTATATAGAACTAAATCATAACAATTATTTCATAACAATTTAATGATAACTTATGGCTGCATGGAGTAGCCTCAGACTAAAAACATCTGTACAGGTATCACACTAACATGTTGTTAAAGGATTAATTCACTTTCAGATGATAGTTAGCCAAAGCTTTACTGACCCTGAAGCCATCCAAGCTGTGTATGACTTTTTTCTTTCTGATGAACACAATTCACTTTCAGAAGGCCTTTATTGACCCCCGGAGCTATGTGGAGTATGTTTATGATGGATGGATGTGGATGGAGACACTTTCTTCAGCTCATAATCATGAACCCTGTTCACTGCCATTATAAAGCTTGGATGAGTCAGGATATTTATTAATATTTTTCTGACTGTGTTCATCAGAAAGAAGAAAGTCATATACACCTAGGATGGCTTGAGGGTGAGTAAAGCTTGGGCTAATTTTCACTTGAAAGTGAACTAATCCTTTTAAGCCGTATTGAATCGTGAATGCTGTGCTAGATACAAGCCAACAGCCTCATCCTTGCTGATCCTCTGGAGGGATGTGGAAAGGGGAGCAGGTGTAGTGGAAGACAAGACAGTATCAAGCCCGTCCCGCAGATTGTTGTGATGCTTGGCTGGCTGTCTTCTTTTGTTAAACACAAAGAAACAGACACGAACTTCGCCAAAGAGGTAAGGCAAACTTTACATTAGCATTCGATGCTACGTTTGTTACCTCTTCGGCTAACTTGCTAGCATACATAGCTTTTCTGACTTTATTTTTACATTGTTTCAGATCGAGTGCTCCAGTGAACCTGGATCTTTGTCGTCGATCAACCTGGAATGCATCAACCCAGAACCCGTTGACCATGTTGAACCAGTAGCCCTTCCGTCCTCACCATCATCTTCCTCATCAGACTCTTCACTATGCATGTCTTTCTCGGCATGCACATCTGTGCCATCGCCGTCCCCTCTTGGCTCGAAGAAGAGGAAAAGAGAGCAGTTAACTCCAGTCCAAAAAGCCATAATGGCGAGACTGCAGAAGTACGACGAGGACAGGGAACTTGAGGATGAAGATATGTGCTTTGGCAAGATGGTGGGGAAGAGGCTGAGCAAACTGTCGACAAGAAGCAAGGCCCACGCGTGTTTGGAAATTTCGCAAGTCTTGTTTAAGTGGCAGATGGAGGACTGTGACTCTTGATAAAAATGCACTGTACCTGTTTTTTTTTCTTACTTGTGTACTTACATTTCTACTATGCACAACATATGCACATACCACATGTTAAGCAAAGACTGTATGTTTACATAGTTTTATGTAACCAATTTGTTTAAGGTGACGACAGTTTACATAAATATACATGTATATCTGTTCTGAATCGCCATGTTTGCACGTAACATTTGCACTACAGAAAGCTCTGGTTTATGTACGTAGTTTTATAAAAACTTTGTATTTGTTTAGTGTATAATTATTTGCATACTTTAATTTTTTTGTAAAACAGTTTGATATTAGATTTAATATTTATACAATACAAGCACACTTACACACAGAACTGCTTTTGTGTCATTTGTTACAAGGTGTTCATATGTACAGAATGATGGCAATTGTGTATGTATATAAAAGAAAACATTAACGCTAGTAAATATTAAAGCAAGAATACAAAGATAGTAAAGACAGTATTTTAGGCACTGAGCAGTCAACATCTAGCAAATTTACTAGTCTCATGTTGTAATGAGCTTTGAATATGTTGTTGACTACTGTATAAATATATGCATACTTTATATTTCTACGATACTGCGCTGATTTTATCTTTATACAATAATAAAAGCACACTTCCACAAAGAACTGTTTTTGTCTCAGATTTATTACAGGGTTTTCATATATACAAAATGGTTGCAACTGTCCATGCATCTAAAAAACATTCAAAATAGTAAATAACAAGCGAAAATAATACAAAGATAGTGAAAAGACAATATTTTAAGCACTGAGCAGTCTGCATTGTGATATTTATTTCTTGTCTCATTTTCTAATGTTTTTGGCATATTGTTCTGTTTAATTACTGTCCTTCAACATTGAGCTGTCCTCTTCTGACGACTCTGTCCTGCCATGGCAGAGAGCCTTGGGGTGTTTGAAAGAATGTTACCAGATTCTTCCTTATCAGAAGTGGGGCTCTTGTTGCTCGAGCAGCAGATAGGTGCCTTGAATCTTGAAGGTTGTTGTCGCCATCCACAATCCGTCTCCACTCCCCCAGAATTACATCTCCGTTTGTGTTGGTGCTGTCTGTGTAGTTTAGGGGAATGTACCTGGAGTTGCATGGATTTGCAGCATCTTTGTGTGCCAAGAAATTGTGCAAAGCCACACAGGCCTTCACAATGTGCACAGTGTTCGTTACACTGCAATCCACTGGATGACCAAAGACCCTCCACCAAGACACCAATATGCTAAAAGCATTCTCAATTAATTCTTCTTGCTCAGCAGTGGTGGTAATTGTACAACTGCTGTTCCAGGGTGAGACTAGATCCTGTAAAATATAAACAAAATAGCAGTTTTTCATTTAAAACATCACATACATGTCATTATTATGTTCATATTGCAAAATGTTTGATTTAACAAAACTTACCAGGATAAGGTCGCATCAGATTCAGGTGTAGTGGGAAAACTGCATCTCCAACAAGGGTGTAGGGGCTCAAAATGTCTGTCTGGCAGGGCAGCTGGAGGTGGCAAGTCCAGGGTTCCATCAAGGACTTTTGATCCAAACTCGCTCTTTTTGAAGATGCCACCATCGCTTTCACGACCATATGCTCCAATGTCCACCATTTTAAAACGGTAGTTTGCGTCATATGCTGCCATTAATATGTGCCTTTGTAATTGAAAAGTCACTAGCAGCCTTTGGAGGGGCTCTGATTTGAACATGCTTACCATCCACGGCACCAACACAAAAAGGAAAGTTCCAAATTCACCAGAAGTCCTGTGCAATGTCCATCCACTGTTCCTGCGATGGGACAGCAACATACTGTGGCTGGAGACACTTCCAAATAGCCTGGCACACCTCAGGAATGATTTTAGACACAGTCCGGCTGGCCAGTCTGTAGCTTGCTGCTATGCTATGAAGCAAGTACCCTGTAGCCAAAAAACGCAACGTCACTGCTAACCTTTCCGCTGCACCAACTGGAGCTCAATGTGTTGACTTGTGTTGAAGATTGGGAGCGATTCGATGTAACAAATTGTCAAACGTGAAAGCCGACATTCGAAAATACTGAAAATGTTTTTCGGCATCCATCCTCCGCATCTCAAAGTGCTAATTTAGCAAGCAAAGTGCTAAATTACCCATCCACAAGTCTCTTCTGGTTCAGCGGCCGCACACACCATTGTCTTCTCTTCTTCTTAATTTCTTCTTCTTCCAAGACGAGTAAACTTAGAAGCATATCCTTCTCCATCGTTTTTGATTGTTCAGTGTTTCTTCCAAACTATGTTGCAATGGTGGATGCACTACAGTTCTTCTCCGATCATGCCCAGCGAATGTCCCGTTGATAACACAACTCAGTGCTGCCCTCCAATGTCTGGTAGAGCATAGAAAAAAAGTACTGCGCATGTGTCGAACGCAAACATCTGCGCGCATCCATGGTGTAGTATACACGCGGACAGGACTGCGTGCGTGATGCATCTGGGCGCGGAAAGTGAAGTATACCCGGGGCTTTAGGCTTCATTCCCGTGTGAAGCCATTCCTGCACAGAGTGCAGGTGTAATGGCAGGAACACACCAAGCCAACACCGACGAACTAATGGTGCCGAAAGCAGACTGCGGGTTTGGCTCACGTCGGCAGGGTCTGTGTTCAATGTTGCCCTGACACGCCAAAGATGAAATGAAAAGATGAAAAGATGAAATGCCTTTCCGAACCAGCAGGTGGCAGTAGCTGAACAGCCAATCAGAATGAACAGATGACCTGCTGGACCGAGGAGCTCCAATGCTGATTCAACATGTCAAATCGTCTGGGGAAAAAAAGCAGATGAGGACCAACTTCAGTCGATGGTGCGCAACACACTGAGAAAACTTAAAGGTGCTAAAGAGGATGTTTTGTTTTATAAATTTTTTGCAATATTACTTGAAACTGTCTTTGCACTGAAAGGAATAATATTAATATACATAATCTGTGCACGAGGTAGGGCCTTAAAAACATCAGTGATCATCGCGTAAACGATTGGCCCTCTGGCTTGTCAATCACTGCCATGACGTTCCTTGTGAGAGACGTGTGCGGCTGTGCTCTCCAGTAACTTTCCACACTCCACAGGTGCTGCATGCGATGTTTTTGTCAGGAGACAGGAGTAACAACTGCAGATTATGAGTTACCTGCGGTGAGTCCGACATAATGAATCCACTAACACGACACAGCGAATGCCATGGTAAACACTCGTGTTCCAATACTTGTGCACAAGTTTTGGGAGGCGATTCCTCAAAATGAGCTGTGAAGGAGGGGGGTTGTTCTTACGCATGCGCTCATTTCAAAAACTCACTAACAGTCTTTGGTCTCTCAGTCGACAAAAAGATCCTCTGTAGCACCTTTAAGCCCCGTCCACACGGAGACACATTTTTGTGAATAAGCACAAATTTGTATTGGATAGGTGTTTTGTCCACATGGATCCGGCGTTTTCGGAAGGTGAAACTGCTTTTTGGAATGCTTTTTAGAAACCGGGTCCCGAGTGGATAAATCTGAAAACTTTTTTCATCATATTTTTTTGATTTCAGTGTTCTATTCTGAGTAACATGAGATGGGAATATCATTAAATGTTTTTATTTACAGTTTTTTTTTAGGTTAGGTTCAAATTAAAATTTAGTTATATAATATCTTTTGAAATAACAAAAATGTTAAAGAAACAAAACTCAAAATAAGATAAAATAAATGATCACAATAACTGATTACATTTCAAGATTCACAAACAGGACATATGTAAGTTTTGAGCTTCCTTATGCATTGAACACATTTGCAGTGGAACCAATGTGGACACATATCACAGCCAATCTAAACATGTTGACAAACATATTTTGAAGTCAAGCATGAATATTTCTGTAATCCATATCAAACAATACTTAAATGAACATTATTTCACCTTAAATTAATATGGCAAATTTAATAAAGGTCTGACAAAAGACAACATACTTTTTGGAATGCTTACCCAGTTATTCACTTTTTGTTTTTTCCCACTGCTTTTTTCCCACACAGCTAGCACAAGTCCTTCAGGTCAGCTAGTTGAATATCGCGTCAAGGCAGAATAAACAATGTTATCATAAAACATGTTAAAACACAAGTATTTACAAACAGATACGTTTTTTACCACATTTTTACCAACACTGTTAAATGGTTAGGGTACCAAAGAATAAATGCATATTTGAAATTTGAAACAAGGACTTGTATCTAAAACGTACCAGAGTTCTGCAGGAGAGAAGCAGCTATAGTCATTCTCAGGGCAGCCACAATTTCTGCAGCTGTGGAAAAGTGTAGCGGCTCGTTCTTTAAGAAATATTCCGCAAACTAGAAAAAAAGAGAAGGGATTATGTAATTGAGAATGATATGTTTGTAATGTAAAGAATGTTATTTCAATAAGTTACAACAATGGGTTGCTATATAATAAAAATAGTTATGTTGCAAAAAAGGTTGAATTTGTAGTGGACAGCAGGCTGGATGGCATTGCTCCAAATGACCCCGTCATCTAACTGAAATTTTTACATTATCCAACACTTTTGTCAACAGCTGGTGGAACACCACAAAAAACTGTCACAGAAATTGCCAAGGGGTTGTTAAATTTTGTCAAAGGCATAGTTCACCCCTAAATGACAATTTTCTCTTTATTTATCTATTCACTTGATGGTGTTTAAATGCTGCAAGACTGTCCTTCTTTAATAAAATACAAGTGAGGTAATTCTAAAGAAAGATGTCACTACGAGAATGATTAGTGCGAGAAAGTCCCCCTTAACTTACATTGCCAGCAGGAACACTCTTCATAACATCTCCTTGTGTTCTTTTTCAATGAAAGTCACCATTAATTTCAATATTTTTACATTTTTAAATTTAAATAAAACTTTATTCTCTCTTTATCTTTATAGTCCATTTATTGTCCATCTACCATCCAGGGTGACCATCTCCATTAATGTTTACCCCTGGTGTTACGCTGAGGAAAGAAATTCAAACAGTATATGGCATTATGATCCATTTAACTTACTTTCAGGACAAAAGCCCCACAGGAACTGCCATCCTGTTGGCACGAATGTGTTATCCTGTCACATGCCCATCCAGGCACGTTGTAGCCCTTCTGTATCATGAAGTTCCTATAATATTTATGATTTATGTTTTATGATTATGGGATAACAACAAAATAAGAATTCATTGTATATACTGTAGGTACATATGACAATAAAAATCTTGAATCTTGAATTTATTAAATAAAATTGATTATTAATAAACACCTTTAGAATTGTAGAAGATCTTGTTTAAAATGTTCTCGTCACATTCTGACATTTTTAAATTTTTGATTTGGTCTCCCCTAGAGGATCCAGGAACACAGCCCTCTTCTCTTGTGGAATCATAATCTTAATAATTAAGATATTGCAAATGATTACAACAAAACCTTAAATGCTAAAAAAATATTGTACCCAACTACATGAAAATAAAAGATAACTAAGACTGCATATAAAACATAAACAGTACCGTCAGAGTCCAGTGGTGGTGCTCCCTAAGATATATTTGAATTTTTTGGATCCATCTGAAATTTCAGATGAAATAATTTCTACATTTAATGCATAAACATTTGGAAGTGTTGTGAGCAACACACAAGAAACCATTCTTGGACCCAAAATTTATTGAATTTCAAAAATGTTTCCAAACTTTTGAATGGTAGTGTATATCTTTTGTTAAAAAATTCTATTTTGTTACAACTGTGTCTTCCTTGTGTTGATAAAACAGTAAGCGGCTTTACAAGATGGATTATATATATTGTCAAGGTGACTTCATTACTAGTGTCCCAAGGTAAAAGGAGGAAGAGGTCACCTGGAGCCTCAGCAGTGCTTTGTGGGCTTCAGATTCTGGACTCAACCAAAGCTTCCTTCTCTCGCACTGTTCATCGAGGGGCTCATGAGCACATCTGTGGTAATGTCTGTTACCTGGCCAGTCATGCCGGTTGGAAACATGGTGTATTACTGACACCTATTTCTCCTTCAGCACCTCGGCATCACCCTCACAGGTTTGGGCTCTCCGCCATAAATGGTTAACAATGGATGGTATCCACTCTCCCAGGCCTTCACAGTCTTTCCTCTTTACTACAATGGCCAGTTTTTTTGGACACTCCTTTTGCCACATGCCAGGGGTTAAATTTGTGGTGTTTTTCTTGGTTACTGACCCTCATTTCTTTGACAATTTGTGGATGCCTGTCGGTGGAAATGGTAGAGACCTTCACTCCGTTTTCTTCTCTGAATTTAAGAGCTTCCTTAAAACCTCTTATCTCCATGGCATTAGAGCTTGAAACTTTAGTGCAGCTTATCACTTTGAAGTCTGCAACTTTTTGACTCTCCACATCTAAAAAAGTATAGGTGCAATATTTGGCACAATGACCAGGAGAGTCACACCAGCCATTTCCACAGAGGACAACTTCTGTTATTTCTCTTGACTTACTGCTCAACACTGCATTCTGTTCTTTGGCCCATGTCTTCTCAATAACTGGAAGCACATACTTATTCCTAAGTGCTGTGTATGTTGGTTCACTTTTTATTTTGAGGTTTATGGTCATACAGAACTGTTCAAATTTAGCTAAATGAATGCCACTGAAAAACACAGATGCTGCCAATAGCAGGTTTCCAGCCCCCTTGGTACCGCTGACAGTAGGCTGAGACTGCCGTCTGTAACTACAGCCATTAACACAGTCAGCTGTGATCCTTCATTTTCCAACTCCTTCATATCCTCCATGGAAATCAAAGTGCCACACTTCATACAATGCTGCAGTAATGTTTTTAACTGTTGCTCAAAAACAACAAACAACCGTTCTTTATGGCTGTCATTTGAAGCTTGAGATTCCTGGCTGCTTTGAGAAGGCTCAGGTGAACTTGCCTTATATTCTGAATCAGAATGTATGTATTGTGACTGACTTTGGTCTACTAAAAGCCTTGAAGTCATCGTGGTTAAAGTGGAGAGAACAGAGACGCAGGTCTTTATGATGTTTTGTTCGTCCACAGGCATCTTCCCATTTTTTCCTCCTTTTCTTATTGTTAGGAAAGCCGTGAAGACATCGCTTTTCTTGTTGCCCTTTGACTGAAAATTAAAGCCAAAAGCTGCACAATGTGGCATTGTATAAGTACTGTATTTTTTTCGAGTTGTGTTGTTGTAAAAACAGCTACGGGTAGTGCCAGTTGCTTGCTGAGTGCAACCATTTGATGTCTTCAACGTAGAATGCAAACAAAATGGCGCTGCCTATGGTCCTAATATGTTATGGATTTTTTAAATAACATAGATCTTTCATGGGTTTTCTACTACATATTTCAATAAGAGACATCATTTATGTTATATTAAGCAATACAATTTAATAACAAAATAAAAAGCAAAACAAAACCATATCTTTAGAAAAAAAAAAAAAAAAACTCCTCATGGGTTTGGTGTCATTTACATGTCAAAACAAAAGAAATCACATCTTTCAAGATGATAATGACTTTTTGTAAGATTCTAAGAACATCATGTGCCTGTTTTCTGTGCTTCTTTATCTCTGTCTAGCCATTACATCATGCTTAGAGAACATGTTACTTTTCTTAGAGTTGTGTACAACCCCTACTGATTGTATTAATGCTGAGTTGCCATTTTCACTTCCTATATTTTCAATATATAATTGGCTCTCTGACTGAATAAACTTTGTATCTTGGTTGAACTGCACTCTTTGTGTCTGAGTCTTCCATTTGATACCCAGGTACCTGCTTTTCTGTGCTGGATCGCTCAACCCGAATAGATCATTTTGAATTGTATTATTAAGTTGAATTATTAGATTCTAACACTTTTATGAAGGTATTTATTCTAAAGAATAATGGATTAGTAAGACTTAACATGCCATCATTATCACAATGAACAGAACAAGCAGACTTTATTTGTCATGTCATGATACTGTGGTTCTGATGGCCGGGTTTGCTTTGGTTCTATGTGCCTCTCCAGTGCAGCATATCTTTTTTCACCGGGGTTTGTTTGGTCGGCATTTGTGGACATTTGTTTATATAAAGCATATACAGTTGTGTTTTTGTAGAAAATGACAGATCATTTCTCTAGATAAGACCCTTTGTAATGAGGGATCCATTTGCAGCTTTTATTAAGATCAGTATCAACAGGGCAAGGGCAAATGCAGAGACGTAAACAGGAACAGACAATGGCCGAGGCAGGCGGCAGACAGACAGTTTTCAGGATACAGGCAAGGATCAGAGCAGGCAGCAAACAATCACAGTCCAGTAAACAGGCAAGAGTCAGGGCAGGCAGCAGAGAATCACACGGGGGTAAACAGTCCAATAGGCAACAGTAATAACAATCCACAGAAAATGCTCAGAAGTGATCACCAGGGCAAATCAAGACTTCGAGGTGTCTGTGTATGTGCTGTTTAAATAGTGTGAGAGTGATGTGGTGCAGGTGTACACGCAATCAGTCCCAGGAATGATGGCCTATGGGAAACGTAGTCCGAATCGTAAAAAGTCAATATTCCGGTGAAGGCTCCCTCCAGTGGTGCGGGGAAGGAAGTGTGGGAGCCTCACTTGTGACACCCTTATTCCTCGTCTGGTATCGTTTAAAGCCCTTTGAAGCTGCAATTTTGACCTTCAACCGTCTGGAGGCCATTGAAGTTCACTATAAGGAGAATAATCCTGGAATGTTTTCATCAAAAACCTTCATTTCAACTGAAGAAAGACATGAACATCTTGAATGAGATGGCGGTGAGTAAATTATTAGTAAATTTTAATTTGAAAGTGAACTAATCCTTTAATGACTGCCTTGAGTAGCAAAATTACTACTACTGATAATTTCGTTCACTAGATTTCAGATTGCATACAGTGTTTTTCCAGGAAGCTGGTCTGTCACGCTCTGGGCCAGAAATGCATCTGCCCGTGGGTCGCTGCTGGTCACACTGCGAAGGTTGTATCTAGAACACAGATCAACATTAATATGCAAAAATTAAAAAGGACAAGTGGACCATGATCAAATTTGTGTACTTGAGATTTTGTAAGAAATGACACAGCACTTACTTGGCATGGAGTCTGTTTGAATCATCGCCGGGGTTATATATCGTCCTCCCACTACTCGACACAACAAATTTGTCCTCTGCTGCTGTATCATTTCCTTGAAGCGCCGCCAGCTGTACCTTGTTGAAGTACAGACCAAAACCATAAAAACATACATATGAAGCTGTTGTCTTGCATGACATTATCCACCATATATTTAATCTGCTGTTATGGTGTAATTTTGAATATAAACTTACATGTTCCTTGTCATCAGTCAGCAGTTCTTCCTCCTTCACTGCAACAGAAGCTCGGTTTGGTACGTGGGTTCTCCCCTCCCGTTCCTGAACCTACAAACAGACATTTGTGTCAGGCGTCACAAACACTCACAAGGTACACGCATCTGTGGAGCACAAGATCAGGAGGCACGGGTAAAGTAAAATACACTTACGGTCACGTTCGGCACAACGTGTGGCTCGTTCGCACCTTCTCCAGGGCTTTGAGGAGCAGATGAAGGTAAAGAGGGCACAGGCAGTGTGGGGGTAGGGAGGGCTGGAGGTTTGTTTGTTACCACTAAGCCCTTCTTTTGCATCTCCTCTAACAACCTGAGGAAATTAAACACAAACATTTGAATAAATATTGAATATTGTACTGCAACATGACAAAGCAGCGAAGCAAAAATGTAATTTACACACCTGGCAAGAGGATCAGCAGTTGCCAAAATGTCCTGAATACTCTGGTACTCCCAGAAACGTCCCCTGTGGGTAAGTTCAGACAGCTCTTTCTTGGCTTGGATCACCGTGGCCTGTATCTCTGCCTCTGAGCGGTCGCGCATGCACACCGTCCTGAGGTGCCCAGGAAGAGAGCGTGGAGCCTTCTTGCAGTGAGGGCACGGGAAGTACATCCGGCTGTGGAAAGATCTGTGTGAACAATAAGAAGACAAAGTTATATAATACATTTCGGTAAGTTAAATAACAAGTAGGCACCATGTCATGAGACTCTTATTCTGCAGCACAACTCTTCAAAAACAACAAACAGCATCAGATTACACAAGGCCGAAGGAGCTTTCCAATCAAAGGAATATATGTAGAAAGACCTGTAGTGCTCCAGTAAGTTATAGAGAAAAGTGCATTGTTCCCAATAGATTATACTACATTTCTTAGCCAATAAGAAATGATGTTCAATAAGGCAGAAAACAATTATTTTCTTATTTATTATATCCAGTACAATCATTTTTTTTTAACTAAAAAGCATTTATTAGATAAGTAAAAAGTATTGTCTTGGTTTCTGGTGACCCAATAAATCAAAATAAGCAAAATAATTTACCAGTGGGATAAAAAGAATATTATTATTTTTTTCAGTTTGAATTAAGATGAATTTAGCCTGTTTTAAGCAAAAACTCACTTAATTTGGATTTATTTCTTCAGAAAACAACACAATACTGCTTATATATCTAGGGAATGCTTCTTTGTTTAAGAATTTTAGATACTTGGACTGTAAACAAGACAAAAATACTAAGTAAAACATTCTTTGCAGTGTGCATAAGGCAAACAGATAGAAAGTACTTACCCATCGGAAGCCATTTCAAATGCTGAATATCCAAAACAAGCAGTGACTGGTCACAAACAATAGATGATCTCCAGGTGATACTGAAAAACAACTGTAACGTTTCACAGCAGACTGCTCCTTTAAACAGACCTCAGGTCAAACAGCCAATCAGCTCTCAGCACCCAACAGCCCCCAGATAAAACAACCAATCAGCATCCTGCACCCCCTGCCCAGGTGTTGATGGCCCATCATGCTCTAGTGCTGTAGTTGAGCTTAGCTTAGTAAGAAACAAACCACAAAATTTCTTCACCTCCTTAACTGTTTCAAAGTATATGTAGATACCATAAATAAACGAAGATGGAACTTAGTTTATATATAGTGTCAATATATAATGTAACATTTACAGTGCTCAGCGTAAATGAAAAGTAGCATTTTAAACAATATCTCAGTGAACACAAAAACAATTGTTGACAAGACTAAGTTTAATATAACATCTGTTTAACTTATAACATGAAAGCAAGGTCAATAATATAACTTACACATTGTTCAGTTTCATTGAGATATTGTTTAAAATGTTACTTTTCAAAGGGGGTGTACTCATTTATGCTGAGCACTGTACATGTACATTTATTGTTGATATACTGTATATAATGTAACATTCACATATAATAAATGTTTTAATTTAAAATATTTGAAACATTTTACTTTTTTTACATTTTGTCATTTGTAAACATGTTGTTTTTGCATACAAACCTGACACTGATCACAGATATGTATATTATATAGTTTGACTGTTGTCTTAAATACTTTATCACAAAGCTTTTCAGGTGTTTCAATTTCACATATTTTGATGTTGTTCAATTACTTTGACTGTAAATAGTGTTTTGAGTTATAGTTGGTCAAAGTTATGTACTTTAAAATGACAGAAGCATCTTTTGTGAGTTGGTTTATGTGTGACTCCATTAACACTGCAGTTATTTTTAGTACAGGTCACTGTGGTTTACACATTAGAGATGATGTGCTGTAAATCACTGCATCATGTGATCATGACCGTCACATTACCTGCTGCTACATAACAAAGACTTTATGTGTGACTCCATTAACACTGCTTCATTAGTACAGATCCTGTCGTTTACACATCAGATGTGCTGTAAATCACTGATCACGACACATTCAGATGCTCTGCTTCTACATAACAAAGGCTCTTTATGTGTGAAAACAACATCTGTTTAATTCATCATCTACACTGAGGATATTTTCAACTTAGTACAAACCTTGAAAACCCCAAGTGACAGATAATTTAACTTGTTTTAAACAAGAACTCACTTAAGGTTTTACCTCAGCAGAAAACAGGACATAACATATTATCCCATTTTACTTATCCAGTAAATGCTTCTTGATTTAAGAATTTATATTTGGGCTGGAAACGAGACAAAAATACTGAGTAAGAAAAGGATTTCCCCCAGTGTAGACAGTGTCTTGGATTGGATCTCTAATTAATGTATGATGTTAGCTGCAAATTTTAAACCATTAACCATTGCAAATAAAAGATAAAAGCTATCATGATCATCTCTTAATTATTATTTTTTATTTGAAGCCTTAGAAAAAAGTAAGTTCTGTAGTGTGAGCTTGTCCTATCTAGAGAGTGCTAATCAGTCTTACGTTTCTTATTCAAATTTGACCGATCTACATGTTCATGTAACTGAAAAAGCCACTGGGAACTAGGGTTGCAAAGGGGCAGGAAGTTTCCAGTAAATTTCTGAAAAACTTTCTGGAAAATTTCCACAAGAACTTAACCTGGGGAATTTTGGAAATATTCCAATTTGGAACCTTAACCAGAATTTATGGGAAATTTATATAAATTTGATATAAATCATATACAAACATAAATATAAACATTTAGTTTGGTCATAATAACATGAAATAACAGTTATTTCTCTTTTTTCGCATCCAATTAATTCTAATTTAGTGAATATGTAAAATAAATATATTTTTTATTGCAGCAATTGTTATGCATGTATTATTTATTTTAGTGTCACATGATCCTTCAGAAATCATTCTTAATATGCTGATTTGATACTCAATTATCAATGTTGGAAAGTTGTGCTGCTGTGATTCTTTTTTCAGGATTCTTTGATGAATAAAAAGTTAAAAAGAACTGCAATTATTTAAAATAGAAACTTTTATAGCAATACAAATCGTTAATATCAATTTAAAATATCCTTGCTGAATAAAAGTATTCATTTCTATTTAAAAAAGGAATAAAAAACTTACTGACCCCCAAATTTTGAACAGTAGTGTATATTGCAGAGATGTTCACAAGTCCCAAATGTCCAAGTCAAGTCTCAAGTCTTTGTTTAACAATAATTCATTCAGCTAGCTATTTTAGAACTGTATGAGGCTAAATAAATTTTAAAAACCATTACAACTGATTACTTCTACAGAATGTCTTTTTTTCCAAAATGGTCTAATAAAGCACACAAGGTTTTGCTCAAATCATTACTTTTATTTTTATACACAATCAAAAAACAACTTTCAAACTATTACATCTGATCCACTTAATGTAATTAAATGCAGATCTACATTGTCTAATAAGACATGCAAATATATTTTCAAATTTATGAGATGAGAATATGGTAAACATATAATTTTCATTTTATATTTTAATAGAATTTCGATTCAAAAGAATCATTGAAACAGAACATTTACATTTTCAGAGAAATTAATTGCAAAATGTTTTATGCAGGTATGCATAACACTAAAATAATTACAAAAACAGTACTGTTTTCTTCTACAGTAAATTTTCATAGAATTTCGATTCAAAAGATAAAATCAATGAAACAGAACATTTACATTTTCAAAGAAATTCATTGTAAAATGTTTTATGCAGGTATGCATAACACTAGAATATTTACAATACAGTACTGTTTTCTTCTACTGTGACAAAAGAAGATCTTTTCATGTCCAAAGACAAAGTTTTATGCAGACTGGTTACATTTCAGAAAGATTAAATTTGATAGTGTTTTTGCACTTAGCCTGCAGCGATGAGGGCATATAATGAGTCCACCTTGGCTAAACACCCTCTCCACTGGGGCACTGGAAGCAGGAACTGCCAACACTCTCAATGTCACCTGTTTAAGCTTTGGAAAGTCTTTACCGTGGATTCTCTAAAATTCCAGACAATCAACATCATCTTCATTAGAAGATGCCTGAATGTAGCGCATTAGCTCTGCTCGGACAGACAAGCTTACATCTTTCTTTTCGCTGGCTTTGTTCCGGTAATTAGAGAAGAGTTTAGACATTTTGGTAGGTGGCTGCTCATCTTCATCATTACTGCTCTTCTTCATCATTACTGCTCTCAGCAATGCAGTCTGGTTTTTGGGCTTCAGCTATGGAAGTAAATTAATGCCAAATGTTTTTGAAATAAAAAGCTTGTTGAATTGCACTAATTGAAAAAAAATATGCATTACATTAGCTGTGCTTGCATTTAGATGCATTGTATTTTTAAGGCTTGCATTTTTATGGGCTGAAATTCAACATGGTTGTATATTTAAGCTGTGAATATTTTAATTAAATATTTCACACTCATTTTCATTATTAAAAATTCAATAATTTATATACACCTTTCAGATTTCACTTCCAAAATATTCATTCTGTTTAAAAATGCAACCTATAAAATTTGACTATCAATTTTCAGTCCATTTTATTTCGCTTTACAAATTCACTTCAACAAATTCAGTGGTTCAAATTCGGCAGTAAATTCAACATTTCACATTCAGGAACTGCAGGAAAAGCAGTAGAGTGACAATGCATGATCTCCATCTGCTGTTAGTCTACTTCACCAGCAGGTGCCACTACATTAGCATATTACATTCCAATGTAATGTTAAACATTGAGGTTCAATGCCGAAAATAGAATACCTTTACCCCCGGTTTCAAAGACAAGGCTTAAGCTAGTCTTAGACTAAAATGCATGTTTGAGCTGTTTTAACTGAAGGCAACTTGCACTGACAGATCCTAAAATGTCACTGCCATTGTTTTGTCTCAAGATGCACATAATATTGTCTTTTCTAGAGTACGTTTATGCTACCTAAATGGCCTAATTGAACGAATGCCTAATCTTAGCTTAGTATAAGCCCTGTCTGTGAAACCAGGTTAATATGATGTAGGTAAGTCCATTGCTTATTACATTTATGTATAATTTGCAATGGTGGTTGCCTACTATATAGTGATAATATCGTTGATGGTAGGCCTAGTGCCTAAACGTAGTCTCAAAGTATCATAAAATATTGTATATTGTTTGTGTATACCACTATAATATATAAGCCACCATTTTGGTGAAGAATTGTAATTTGTATAATAATTGTAATTGTGCAACTGTATGAATTGCATAAGAGATTGTAGGTAAGTGTTACATTTATGCATTGTTTTGTCCCCTTAGGCCCACAAACGTTCAAAGACCATATTAGTTTAATTAAAGCCAATGAAGGAAAAAACTGCCAGCTATGTAAACAGGCTGTGGTTGGGTCAGAAGAACACCTACAAAAAAAGCATTTTAAAAATTCTGTGCACTTTAAAGATGGGGATTTTGGTAAGCTTGTGTTGGTTTTGTAACATTTTATTCATTAAATTGTTTTTATTATACACTGTTCACTTTGTGCTTCAGATCTGTTCACAGTGCCTAGCTTTTGTGACAAAATTGAGCAATTAAAAAGAAGTCACTGGCATTGCTTTAAGTGTGACCGGATTTTGCACAGGCGAGGTGCATTTGAAGACCATCTACAGAAACATGGTAGGAAATAATTGCCATTACATGATTATTAATCATTCCATTGCCAAAGTTAAAATGTTCTCACTGTCTTAAAACACTTGCTTTGCAGGTTGCATTGTAACACCATTCAAAGATCTGCCAAAGAAAAGTATGCATTTGTTAAATCTATATTTGCATTCTTGTTTTGTTGATAATTTAAGCCTACCTCACAATGTTTTTAGACTTTTCATAATTCTCTAACTGGTTATTGATTGCTGTCACAGGTATGGCATTTAGAATTGGTCTACAGTATGTGTATATAACCTGGACCAAAGCTAATAATTAAGCCTGGTGCATTAAGTGATTGTTATACTAATTAAACTCATTAAGTCTGAAACTGTTAATGTCATTTATTTTAATTAGTAGGTGAGCCAAAGAAAGATTCTGAAAATGCAATGAGTGCCTCTGTCGGTGAGCAGAGTATTCTGTGTTGCCACTGCTCATCCTCTTTTGCTACAGCTGGGAGTCTTCGAAGACATGAAAAGGAGTTTCATGTGACATCAGATTCTGTGTACTGTGTTGATGTACAGCAAGGTGTCTTTTTCACAACAAAAAATAGAAGAGGCCAAAGAGTTCCAATACATGTGCAGAAAAGCACCACCTCTCAAGTAATTGCCTGTGAAGTAGCAGAGTGCTGGGAGTTCATGACTCTTGCTAAACTTGGAGGAAAGCCTGGAGCGGAGTGTGAGCATTTGCTCAGAGTTTCCTCTGCTCCACCATTTGTTCCTCCTGAGCCTCTGAGAGAAGAATCATTAAAGATGATGCATGAAAAAGGATTGATTTCCACCCAGAGGATGACAGTGTTACGGTATGCTGGTAGAGAGATGAGGCAGATGCGGATTTCCACAATCAAAGACAATACTTTAATGAATACAAGCAAGGAGACACCAAACATACGCATTAACACAACAGAGAACGGACAAGGAGTGCAGGGAGTGAGTGCCATATGAAGGGAGTGCTGATAATAGAGTCCAGGTGCAGGTGATCCGTGATGATGAGGAGCTGACGAGGGAAGTGAGTGCAGGTGAAGAAACAGGAGGATGATGGGAAATGGAGTCCAGGGGAACAAGGGATCTGTAACAGTACCTCCCCCTTCCGGCTTGAGGCCCTGGAGACCTCAAGCCGGAGCAGGGGGAGGAGTAGACTGGAGTGGAGGGTTCTTGGACCTGCCCTGGAGACATGGCGGGTCAGGAGCCGAAGGCAGCCATGGAGGGTCAGGTGCAGCGGGCTGCCATGGAGGGTCAGGTGCAGCGGGCTGCCATGGAGGGTCAGGTGCTGTGGACGGCCATGGCAGGTCAGGAGCCGAAGCCTTGATGCCGTTGATCCCAGGAAGGACCGGCGGGAGATGGCAAAACCGAAGGCTCCACCGACCGAAGCGCAGCCAGGGGTCCAGAAGGCCGCAGTTGAAGACAGACGACATACAACAAAGTGAACACCAGGGGGAGTGAGGAAGCCAACTGGAATGGAGGGACGGAGCGGAGACAGAGGAGTGCAGTCCAGAAGTGAGGGCAGGCTGACGAGGGACCAAGGTGTGAACGGGGGCAGGATGGAGACTGGTGAGACTTGTGGACTGATGGACCATGGTGGAGACGAGGGAGGTTGGAGCCAGGGTGTAGGTAATCGCCCAGAGGTCCGAGGTGGAGATCTGGGCGAGGGGGCTTGAGGTGGAGGTGCAGTGAAGACACAAATAGGAGGAGGCGGGAGAGGGAGGCAGGGAGGGAAAACAGTCTTTGAGCTGGAGATTTCTATAATAAAGTTCATAATAGGAGCTGCTGGAGCGGCTGGCTCGGCGGCGGCTGGAGCGGCTGGCTCGGCGGCGGCTGGAGCGGCTGGCTCGGCGGCGGCTGGAGCGGCTGGCTCGGCGGCGGCTGGAGCGGCTGGCTCGGCGGCGGCTGGAGCGGCTGGCTCGGCGGCGGCTGGAGCGGCTGGCTCGGCGGCGGCTGGAGCGGCTGGCTCGGCGGCGGCTGGAGCGGCTGGCTCGGCGGCGGCTGGAGCTGAGGGCTCGGCGGCGGCTGGAGCTGAGGGCTCGGAGAGGGTTGGAGCTGAGGGCTCGGAGAGGGTTGGAGCTACTTGCTCGGCGGAGACTGGAGAAACTTGCTCGGCGGAGACTGGAGAGGCTTGCTCGGTGGAGACTGGCGCTGCTTGCTCGGCGGAGACAGGAGAAGCTTGCTCGGCGGAGACAGGAGAAACTAGCTCTGCGGAGACTGGAGAAACTAGCTCTGCGGAGACTGGAGAAACTAGCTCTGCGGAGACTGGAGAAACTAGCTCTGCGGAGACTGGAGATAGTAGCTCGGCGGAGACTGGAGATAGTAGCTCGGCGGAGACTGGAGAGGCTTGCTCGGTGGAGACTGGCGCTGCTTGCTCGGCGGAGACAGGAGAAGCTTGCTCGGCGGAGACTGGAGAAACTAGCTCTGCGGAGACTGGAGAAACTAGCTCTGCGGAGACTGGAGAGGCTTGCTCGGCGGAGACTGGCGCTGCTTGCTCGGCGGAGACAGGAGAAGCTTGCTCGGCGGAGACTGGAGAAACTAGCTCTGCGGAGACTGGAGAAACTAGCTCTGCGGAGACTGGAGATAGTAGCTCGGCGGAGACTGGAGATAGTAGCTCGGCGGAGACTGGAGATAGTAGCTCGGCGGAGACTGGAGATAGTAGCTCGGCGGAGACTGGAGATAGTAGCTCGGCGGAGACTGGAGATAGTAGCTCGGCGGAGACTGGAGATAGTAGCTCGGCGGAGACTGGAGAAACTTGCTCGGTGGAGACTGGAGAACTTGGCTCGGCGGAGACTGGAGATAATGGCTCTGTCCAAAAGTCTATCAGCCAAGCAGCATCATTTGAAGGCTTGTGACAGGCTGAAGCGCGCTCAAAGAGAGCTGGAGCATGCTCGGAGAGGACTGGAGCTGCTTTCTTCTTCCTCCTCTGCTTTCTGGACCCAGCGGAGGAGTGTGGGTCCAGCATTGAACAGGCAGGAAGTTCGCTGGAGGGGCATGTGGAGGAAGACGGTGGCTGACTGACTGGCCCGGCCAACCGTGTTTCTGGATGGACTAGAGACAAACACCCATCCTGAACCCAATCAACATAGAATTTGGAGTCATTTAACCACAAATTGGAATTGATAGTTTCACTTAAGGAGAAACGATAATCAGGTTCACCAAAACGGATGGTGTCATCATCTAGTCCATCCAGAAACAGGAAGATCAAACATGCTTCAGGCCAGTCAGACAAAAAGGCGAGCTCAACAAACTCCTCCACATACCTCTCCAGCGAACGACCTACCTGTAGGAGCCCGATGAGGCGATCGCCGGTGGACAGATGGGTGAGAGGCATAGGAGGAGCAAGAGCCAGGGAGCTGGGGAAAGTCTCCATCTTTTTTCTTTGTGGAAATCCAAACTGTATTGGTCCGTTCTTCTGTTACGGTATGCTGGTAGAGAGATGAGGCAGATGCGGATTTCCACAATCAAAGACAATACTTTAATGAATACAGGCAAGGAGACACCAAACATACGCATTAACACAACAGAGAACGGACAAGGAGTGCAGGGAGTGAGTGCCATATAAAGGGAGTGCTGATAATAGAGTCCAGGTGCAGGTGATCCGTGATGATGAGAAGCTGACGAGGGAAGTGAGTGCAGGTGAAGAAACAGGAGGATGATGGGAAATGGAGTCCAGGGGAACAAGGGATCTGTAACAGACAGAGTGTATAGAAAATCACAATCAAGCATCAGTTGAGGGAATCTGCTCTGTGTTTTCAGTTTTTTTTTTACGAGAAACATGGATATTCCGGCAGATTTGTTTATTTTTCCATATATACAGGAAGGAAGGAAAGATGGTGCCTCTTTAGACGCACAAGAGTGTCATTTGACAAAGTGGCAGGATACTGGTATTGCCTTTGTAAAAGTATAAAAAAGCAGTACAGATGCCTCCACATCTGTATGGCAATGTGGTGGCTCTACCAAGAAAGAGAAGATTTAATACTTGAGTGTTCCAGAGCAGACAGTGATTTGTCAGGAGACCCCTCTGAAGATGAAGAGCTTGAACTTGTTGATGTAGGAAAAGGACTGCAGAAGCACCAACTGGTTGCAATGACAAACTATCTCTGGCAAAACAAAAGAATTCCAGAAAATTTGCCAGATTAAGATTTCAGGCAAGTGAGGTTCCGAAAATGTTTGAGCCCACAGAGAAAACGTGCCCTTATTGCCCTGGGCCAACCCCACCAGCTCTTACAGAACCAGTGGTTGTCACAAAGAATGCATCGGTCTACGATATACATTCAGTGAAGAGAGGTTTAAACATAGCAAGCATCATGTCTGGAGGAAACCAGGCACCGCTCATCACCTGGCCAATCCCATCCCTACAGTGAAGCATGGTGGTGGCAGGATCATGCTCCGACCAGCAAGACGTTGACTACTTTGGTTTAAATGTGGATTTAAAAAAAAATATATATATATACTACTCTTAGAGGGTTTATATAATTCAGACCAAACTTTTATTTTAACATGGTGCTTAGACATTGAAGATATTAAATTGTGAATGAATATTGGATATCTTGAACGGTGATGCCATGGCAAGAGATTAAATAATGTCAAAAAGGGAAACAGCAAGAGTCTCTTATCTTCTAAACAATACATAATACAGCATTAATTTCTATATAAAATAATACAAATGTTAGAAATAAACACTTTATTCAAATTTGAACAATTCAAGAAGCATGTCTGAATTAAAAAAATGAGCAAATTAGTCACCTTTGGTTGAGAAAGTAAATAAATGTCATACATACTGTAAACACTAGATGAACGTTTTCAGCAGTTTCTCTGTTAATATTGATGATCCTCAGACTATCAACACTCATTCAACAAGACATTCAGATCATCTCACTTCATTCTGAGTGTTTGCTGTTAGAAACTGATTATTGGAGTCACGATATATGAGAAAAGACTATAAAACTGATCTATTGAAAGACAATAATGTTATTTCTCACAAAATGACACACATAAAACATAATACAAAAAATAAAGAGCACCACAAAGCAACATTTAATCGTTCCAGTATCAATCTGTTCATATTTATCTATATTAACATTGAAGTACAGATTTAAAATATCTCATGGCTAGTGCAGCAGCAGCATGTGAGGAAAATATGTTGAATTCATTCAGACCTGTGCGATTGTGTTTTTGATGTTTTATAGTGAAAACTGCTAATGAATGTCAAGTTGATGCAGAAACTTGGGAAAATGAGATCCAGGCAGTAGATAATGTTGATGAAAAAATATTTATTTATTCATTACAATTAAATTTAGCCTCACGCAAACTTTAAGCGATAATGAAAATACTTAATAAAACCAAAAGGTAAAATAACCATCATAAAGGAGTAGTCAATAGTTAACAATAAATTTAGAGTATTGTAAAATCCAGAGTATTGTATCTAATAGATGAAAATCAAAAAGAATTTAAACATTAAGACATTTGCAGATAAGAGAGAAGAAGCAGAAGCCCATGAGAGCAAAGGAGAGGAAAAGCCCTATTATCAACAACTCAGTCCATATTATACCATAAGCATACAGGGAAATTCCCAACCCACTCAAGCTGATGTTTTTGTTAAAATGAAAAAGGTTAATTTCACCCATTACGTCGTCCACTGGTCCAGTGGCAAAAATAGTTGTTTTAACCCTTAGGGAATTTTGCAAATCTTGCACTATTAAATGTCAGCAAACACTGATTCTGAAAAACATCACTTCTGCAGTACTTGGCAGGTGTCAAATGTCTAACCACAAACGTGTCAGCGTGACCTGTCACACTTGAACACTTTGAAGAACAATTGAACATAACAAGCATACATACTCTTAAATATAAAATAAGAACAACCATAAAGGTACAATAACAAGTAAATACTTGAAAATATGATAATAATTAATATATATAAAGTATGAGTACATAAATATAGGAAATCAAAAGTGAAACTGATAAATCATAAGCCATAAACGATTAACATAAATATTAACAAAAATGCATGAATATTAATATTGACCAATTCGTATCCACCACAAGTCAAAAGTCAAAGTTTGAGAATTGATGGGAATCGATCTCTAGTTTTGCTGCTGCCATTTTATTTCATATTCATATTTAACATATTTAGATTAACTAAATTCATTGAGCCCTTAACGAGCCACGTGAGATATTTTAAATCTATAAATGAATAATTACTATAAATATGAATAGAAGAGTTTGTCACTGGAAACATTAAATTGATTTGTGGTGCTGTTTATTATTATTATTTTTTAAATATTTTATGATAATTGCAAGTTTTTCTATCTAATTACATTATTGCAATAAATGTAGTTCCTAGAAAATCAAACTATTCATATTCATTATGCTGCTGTAGTTATTCATCTTATGGTTGATGCCATTAGTGTTTGTTTTTGTGTTTTATTCATGTCATATTGTGAGAAATATTTCTGTTATTTAACAGTATTATCTTTCAATACATCAGTTTTATAGGATTTTCTCATATATCGTGACTCCAATAATCAGTTTCTATCAGCAAACACTCAGAATAAAGTGAGATGATCTGCTAATCATCTGAATATCTTGTTGAATGAGTGTTGATAGTCTGAGGATCATCAATATTAACAGAGAAACTGCTGAAAACACTCTTTATTTCATGTCAATAGTTCCTGTTTTCACCTCATTTATTATGCTGATGTCTTCAGATCTGCTGTAAATTGACACTTAAAGCTCATTTCATTGCTCTCAACAGACTGAGGGGATTTCTTGGTTACAGATATGTTTATTTCTGTCTTCATGCCATAAATATTTTTCTTACAGTTCTTTACTACTTTTCTAGATATTTGCCATTATTTTAATGAAGAAACAGAATAAAGCTAGAATTAGAAACAAAAAGTTCTAAATTAGCCTCATTTGCTTTACGATAGACGGATATAAATGATTAATGCAATTAGTTTAAGGGTGAAATACAAAAGTGTTTAAAATAGCAAAAAAAAAGAAAGAAAGAAAGAAAGAAAGAAAGAAAACAACTTTTCAGGCATATTTAGAATAAGAATCATTTCTGACATTCAAACACTGTATTGAAGGATCACAGTGAAGCCCAAAATACTCTTTAATTGTCATTTTAAATCTTTGCCACTTTCCTTCAAACCACCAGGTTTCACTCATTTGTGAGCAAGAAGGTTTTAATCATTTAAAATATAATGAAATTTAGTATGATCTCTTACTCTTTTATATACTTTATTAAGTACTGGTCAAAATAAATGTTGTTTCATTTTTACATAAATATATCTGTTACACTAAATTATGATGGGACATTAAAACATTTGGTTTTCACAAAAGTAATTTGAAACATTAAAATAGACACTTGCATTTAATGGGTTTTCTACTTAAATACGCTTTTGTACATTTAATTTGATGCAGATACTAAAATTTGATTTCTGGTCTCTAACCCTATAAAAAAACAAACACAGTAACTGATATTTTTGATTTGGGCAGATCATCTCCTCCAAATAATCTGTAGTTTAAGCAGTGAAGCTCCGCCCACTACAGGTCACTATCAGTGAAGCTCCTCCCACAGTAGTCACATCATCAGTGAAGCTCCTCCCACAGCAGTTGATCAATAAATGCTGGAATAATCCCATCAGATGAGCACTGAAGCATCAGGAAGTGCTGAAACCTGCAAAGACTGAGTTTTTTAAAGAGGACAGTGAGAACACGAGTGATCCAGAACCCTGCAGAATGAAACACACTGAAGATACTGAAGAACAAAGAGGTTGGTGTTTATTCTTCATTCATTCATGATGCTGAACAACATTCATGTTCTTGCACATTTACATAAACTATCAAATACATACTGAACTTTTAATGACAACATTCATGTTAGAAAGATTCAAACACGTTTGCATATTTAGATATGCAGTTAAACTATGAAATGATACATAAGGTTCTTTTCTAGATCAGTAAAGGGAAGTTTGAGAAACTTCATACTGATTGTCAACATTAGATCAATCTAAATATTTACGTATTTTACATTTGTTTCATATCTGCTTCACAATTTGCAGGAGTGTTACCCGAAAAGAGGCATTTTTCAATCCAGTTTTCAACACTGTTATTTTTAGGAATAAACTGTAAACACCAAACTGTATGAAGTAAATGAACTTTCCAGAATGGCTGACAGGGTTGTGAGTGTAACTTGAGCAAAATCTCTTCTTACAGTAACTTTGATAACAGGGTTGATGAATGCAGTCATTCATTTGTGTAAAAACTGAGACAATGGATTGAGATTATTTTCTTGTCCTCCCATCATGCTGTAGAAAGAGCCCAGATGATGTCACTTCCTGATGTCACAGTTTTAAGAAATCCTCTGGTTTTGAAAGGAGGAAAATCATGTCAGAAGTAACAGGGTTGAGTGAATCATGTAGGACACTGATAATAACACATTTAAAGATGCAGTCAATCTAGACTTTGAGCATGTGAACTTTCTACAGACACGGCAATGTCAAGATAAGACATGATATTTTTTTAAAAACATAAATAACAAATAATAATCACTCCAGAATTTGAAAATATACAATCTATTCCACTTTACTGCAAAATTCACTTGATCTTGTGTTTCTTGAGTCCCACATTCACATGTGTATGAAAGAAAGTCAGTGGAAGGAACTTAATAATTACAGTTTTAGGAAAATTAATTAAATATCAACCTAAAAGTTGATGTCAAAATATAGCTGTTAATATCACATTAGATAATTTTGTCATTGATCAAATATATTACTCAAAATATTTCAGAGCAATGTTTTCTTTATTTTCTTAATATTATTTATAAATTATTAATAATTATTTAAGGGAAAGTGGCAGAGCAGCTATTTGGGAAATTCTGTAGCCAGAAGACGTCCATTCAGTGCTGATTGTCTTAATTCAGTAAATCTTGATGTAAAAACATTTGAAATTGGAGTCAGATTAAACGAGCAGCTAAAGTAAAATTGAGACTAAATTCTAAAATTAAGTGAACTTCACAGGAGCGCTGAACAGACACACACACATTATACCTTCACCAGACCACTGGATTCTGTCGCTGGAACGACAGCTGGTCCTTTACGATTGGATGATTAATGTTAAAGTTTCAGGGACATATGCAACTAATTTATGCAAATGCATCAAAATGATCGTAATGTTTTGTAGCAGTTGTCTATCACAACAAGTCTCAATTTTATCACCTTTAACTTCATATTTCTCTCTTTAAATTATTTTGATTTACTGAAAATTAAATGACTTTTTTTCTCTTTCATTTCAGAGCTGATGGAAGTGAAGGAGGAGAGTGAAGAACTGAGTGAAGTGGAGGAGGAACATCATGACAAACCTGGAGAAAAACCTTTGAGTCGCTCAAAGACTAAAAAGACTTTTTTAAAGAAAAGAGTCAAGAAATCTACAACCTGCACTCAGTGTGGAAAGAGTTTCTCAACCAAACAACATCTTGAGGTTCACATGAGAGTTCATACTGGAGAGAAGCCGTTCACATGTGATCAATGTGGGAAGAGCTACAGTCAATCATCAAGTCTTAAAGCACACATGAGGATCCACACTGGAGAGAGACTGTTCACATGTGATCAATGTGGGAAGAGATTCACACAAAAAGGACATCTTAAGGAACACATGAAAGTTCACACTGGAGAGAAGCCGTTCACATGTGATCAGTGTAGGAAGAGTTTCACACGAAAAGGACATCTTAAGGAACACATGAAAGTTCACACTGGAGAGAAGCCACACACATGTGATCAATGTGACAAAACATTTCTAGGGTCATCAGACCTGAAGAGACACCTGAGAGTTCATACAAAGGAGAAGCCACATTCATGCTCTGTGTGTGGAAAGAGTTTTTCACTGCTGTGTAGTTTACAAGAACATGAGAAAATACACACTGGTGTGAGAGAGTACATGTGCTTTGAGTGTGAGAAAACTTTTACTAAAGCAAACAATTTAAAAGTGCACCAGAGAATTCACACTGGAGAAAAACCTTACAAGTGTTCACACTGTGACAAGAGATTCAATCAGTCATCATCTCTGAAAACACATGAGAGGATCCACAGCAGAGAGAAGCCACACACGTGTGATCAGTGTGGAAAGAGTTTCACTATTAAAAGTCACCTGAAGATACACATGAAGATCCATGCAGTGGAGAAACCACATCACCACAGTCTGAAATGAAGTAGTTCATTTTTATGTGCTGAACAAAAAAATCTCTTCTGTTTAAGTTAGCCACAGCCAAATCTCTCCTCTCCAGCTATAGTTGGCGCCATGGGCGACAAGTTTTATTTATTTATATATTTTTTTGCAGTTACAAAATGTATTTTTGTACCTGCATCAGCAAATTATTCACAAAAATTTTAAGCAAACAAGTTTAACCCTTTAATGACCCAGTGGTCCGTTAGTGGGACTGATAAGAGTGTTATAAGGTTAAACAAGTTGTTTTTTTAAATGAGGAGTATGTCATCTAACTACTCTTTTATTATGCTCGCGGTGCGTCGGTTAAATGAATTGCAATATTAATTTAATAATAAAAGTAGCATAATAATAACAATAATCCGCTATACGCCACTGTGAAGGAATAAACGGTGTTCAGGCAGCAAATGTCCCATTGATGACATGATGCCTGGTAATAGTATAAAAAAAAATTTATACACGTGCATCTGTGGTTTAGTATACTTTGAAAGATGCACGGACACGACTGCATGCGAGACACGTCCAGGCGTGGAAAGTGAAGTATACCCAGGGCTTGATGGTGCGAGGTCTTTCCGCGCTCTCGGGCAAAGAATTATCTTTGAAAGGCTTGCACACTCAACTGTGCGCGAGATGGAGCAGAACGTGGGAAATTACATATACCCGGGCCTTAACCACTCCAAATTGTAGTGGACTGGAGCTGACGGCTCACTTTGGGAAAAATACCCCCCAGTGTCCCCCATGTTATTATGTCTTGACATGTAGTTTAACTGTTGCTGGTTGATGTGAGAGGCATTCTGGGATACCTGGCTGTCACAAGTACTCTCTCGATGCATCTTCGATTAAAGTCGGATCAAGAACACATCCGGGGATTTGAACTGTACTTGGCTAGATGTGAACTTTGAATTGGATCAGTACTCGGGCAGCAACTGATGACGTTTCACAAGAACAGACAAGAACGCATATTAAAAATGGATAACTAATGAATGAATGAGGCATTTATATAGCACTTTACTATGTACTACTGTACACTGTAAGTGCTTCACAATCACATCAGGGGTCGCTCCTCATCCACAACCTGGATAATTCAACAGCAGACACAGAGCAACAGCACCAAGATCAAATCTGTGGTTTATTGATAAAGAAAGTGCCTATTTGAAAATTTGATCTGATGTTGTCAGAGTTGTGAGATCCAGAAGATCACTGGGCTAGTCCTTCTGATGTTTGCTGCTGACTCTGTAGTGGTTAAACATGAGATATAATTCATCATTTGTATATTTAACAGGCAATTTTTGGTTTCATTAATCTATAATTTGTTCCCCTAGAAAATCGTTTTGGCTGATGAAGTAATGTTTCATAAGTTTATATATTTAGGCTATTTAACTTTACTGTTGTAGTCTATTGGAGCGCTGACTTTGAACGTTTGACTGAACTGTTTGCTTTAATTTTTATTGTAGCTTCTTATACCTATAAATGTACCTTTTGCTTCTGTTTTTATAACGACTGTTATTGATCATTAAAACTGACATTTAACAAAATGAGACAGAGTTGTGTTTTATGATTGCAAACTACACTCACCTAAAGGATTATTAGGAACACCTGTTCAATTTCTCATTAATGCAATTATCTAATCAACCAATCACATGGCAGTTGCTTCAATGCATTTAGGGGTGTGGTCCTGGTCAAGACAATCTCCTGAACTCCAAACTGAATGTCAGAATGGGAAAGAAAGGTGATTTAAGCAATTTTGACTGTGGCATGGTTGTTGGTGCCAGACGGGCCGGTCTGAGTATTTCACAATCTGTTCAGTTACTGGGATTTTCACGCACAACCATTTCTAGGGTTTACAAAGAATGGTGTGAAAAGGGAAAAACATCCAGTATGCGGCAGTCCTGTGGGCGAAAATGCCTTGTTGATGCTAGAGGTCAGAGGAGAATGTGCCGACTGATTCAAGCTGATAGAAGAGCAACTTTGACTGAAATAACCACTCGTTACAACCGAGGTATGCAGCAAAGCATTTGTGAAGCCACAACATGCACAACCTTGAGGCGGATGGGCTACAACAGCAGAAGACCCCACCGGGTACCACTCATCTCCATCTCGGCCTACCTGAGCATTGTTTCTGACCATGTCCATCCCTTTATGACCACCATGTACCCATCCTCTGATGGCTACTTCCAGCAGGATAATGCACCATGTCACAAAGCTTGAATCATTTCAAATTGGTTTCTTGAACATGACAATGAGTTCACTGTACTAAAATGGCCCCCACAGTCACCAGATCTCAACCCAATAGAGCATCTTTGGGATGTGGTGGAACGGGAGCTTTGTGCCCTGGATGTGCATCCCACAAATGTTCATCAACTGCAAGATGCTATCCTATCAATATGGGCCAACATTTCTAAAGAATGCTTTCAGCACCTTGTTGAATCAATGCCACATAGAATTAAGGCAGTTCTGAAGGCGAAAGGGGGTCAAACACAGTATTAGTATGGTGTTCCTAATAATCCTTTAGGTGAGTGTGTATATATATATATATATATATATATATATATATATATATATATATATAATTAAACCCCGCCCCCTTCGCACCCCACCACCGTAACACCGGCGGTTGTTGGTGATTTACCATCGCGGTAGTAAAAATTTGCCACCGTCACAGCCCTAGAAACAATCACCTTTACATACCTGGAATCCTCCCACTTGCCTCTGCTCTGCCATGCTTGATCTGTTCTGTTGCGATCTGCGTCTCCTGCCGATGTGTTTCGCAGGGGCGTGCCCCCGTTTCTTGACTCCACCCCCACGTCAAACCAGTGCCATAAAGAGAACAGCGCAGAAAAGTGCAGCTCAAAAGAAAACCAGTATCCTGAGTGCATGCTTGACTGAAACGCAGAATAAAATGAGTGTTGCAAATGATTTAGTAGGTTTGAGCATGAAAAATATGTGGCAAAGATAAAATAGGATTACAGCTGTCATTGATTTTTGCAATTTATTATTTTTGTTTGCAAAACGTAATTTTTTACGCTCAATACTTTATTTTTCCTTTGCAATTCTTTATTTTTGTTAGCAAAACAATTCTTTTTTTTTTGTTTTGCAAAGCTTTATTTTTGTGCAAAACTTTAAGGCATTAATTTGACTCCATATGGGGCTGGTAACTCCTTGGGCTGTGGGATTTTGAAAGTAGTTGCTCACTTCCTTCATTGCTGGCCAAATGTGTTGACTTGGTGGAGTGGGTGGAAGCTCCTCATTTGATTCCAGTTGGGTGCTCAGTTGACTCTGGAGACGTTTTGCACTTGGCCTAGAGAAGTTAACACAAACATATAAGGCACACCTTATACCTTCATATTATTTCTAGAGGGCATGGAATTTGACCTGCATTGCTCCACAAACACCTACCTTCTTTTTCTTGAGATATTTTCTGTCTGTCAAGTCTGATGAATATTCAGCTTGGTGGGTTTAACCCTGGCTTCAGCATAAGTGGCTGTAAAACACAATGATACACAGTAACAGAACTGGGGCAGATTTTGAAATTTGCATAAGCTTTTAGTACCAGAAAAGCAACATTTGCTCTAGAATATATGCATATACCTATAAATCAAACTTCATATCATATCTGCAAAGTGCTATTGTGGTTGCAGGTTTTCTTTCCTACCTAGCAAGAGCACATCTGATTTGATTAATAAACTGTGTCAAACCTGGTGTGATTCTGCTTGGTAGGAGTAAAAACCTGTAATTATATCAGCCCTTTATGTATTACTTTGGAAAACAAAGATGTAAAGAAATTAACACAAAACTAAAGAATTCAAGGGTCAAATAACTACTTTAGGTAAGTAAAGTATATCAGTATTTATTCTACTATATTTATTAAAGGAGGAAAATCAGTTACCTGCATTTCCCATTGCACACACATTACACACTATCCAGTTGCTGGTTGGTGGAGTGTGCTCCTTCACTGCCTTGGTTACATTGACCAGTGAGGCTGCTGGCCACCAGCATAATTTTCTGTCTGTGCCCTTGAACTAATCTATTGGAATGATGTCCATTTTCTTCCATCAGGGTCAACTTCATCCACAAACTCCACAACACTGAATGAGGACACCCTGCAAAATTCAATGAGTCATGTGCTGTGTAGCTGAGGCAAAGCCACAAACATATTCTGAAGAGGCAATAAAAGCAGTGGTTTAGTGAAGTCTGTTACTGGAGCACTGGAAAGCTGACCAGACTCTTTCGATACCAAACAAATTCCTAGAGATGTAGAATTGATGGGGTAGTTGAAAAAACATGTCCCTGTCTCAAAAAGTTCATACACCACGTGTTCCTCCAGTGGAATGCACAATGTTCCGCACAATCCCAACTCTTCCCTCAAGTTCAAAACAATTGGTACCAGTAGAGTTTGAGATTGTGTCTTTGTGTTTATACATCTTGTACTGAACATACCATAGCATGGGAAATTCTGTCAGCATTGGTCCAGATTCATGAAGCTGTGTCAGTTTAACATCTTCAGGCATTTCTTCAGACATGTAAGTAAATAACTGCCTTTCATAAACACGCCTGACAATTTGGTGCACAGGATCCTGTGGTCTTCTCACCATTTTCTTCAGCTGTCCCAAATAATTCTCAAATGGAATACATGAAACTGAATTCAGAGGGCCATACTTTTTAGCATTATGATCGGAGAAAGTGGATAGAGCAGAAGATGAAACCCGACACTGCAATGGTCCCTTGAACCACAGAGCAATTAATTTACGGACAATGCCCAAGCAAACTAAATGCATATAGTCCAAAGGAAAACTGGAAACCATGCCAATGCCTAGGCCCTGGAGAGGTGATTTAGAGCGATGGTGCTCTTCATCAGACATTTGATCAAACTGAGTGTCTGTCCTTGGGCTGGAATCCATGTCAGGGAACACAACTTTACCATCAAGATAAACGCCATACTGCGTGTAACGCTCTCAAGAACTGTATCCACCATTTCACACATTTTAAAAAGGCTCTTGCTGGAGGGTCACAGATAAAAGCATCTGGCAGTGGCACATTGTAGTGTTTACCATTATAAGTTACACCAACTGTTGTGACAACTTTTAAAGCTTATACAAAATCATGCATGTATTCATTTACTGATTCAGGTTTACAGGGACCTGCATAGAGTCATAATGGGGTTCCTCTTCAGGATTATTTGAGCAAAAATCATCATCAGGATCACTAGCCATGTACAAGTCTTCAGTATCGACATCAAAATCCAGATTTACAGCTTCATCAGCATTGTCTTCATCTCCATCTTCTTCATTTTGCACTGCCTGCTCCATAGCCTCCATTGCAAGACTCAGTAAATGCTGTTGCACTCTGACTTTGATTCTTCTCCTCCTCGTCCATGAATTTCCATTTAGATAATCCATTTCACTACAACACACCGAGACCAGGGGCAGAAACAGATATATAGTCTTCTCCAAAATTACTGGAACATTAAAGTCGATTATAGTCACATATTCGGCCTCTGTGGCTCCCTCTGATCACCACCTGAGGGCTCCATCACCGGAGTGCTAACTCTTTTGGACTTCAGTTCCCATAACTCACTGCCTGGTGCTGATTTTGCGCCCACCTGTTCCCCTTCCAGTGGACTATAAAACACGCACTCTCACATACACACACTGCGAAGTCTTGTTTTGCCACGGCTGACATTTCTGAGCCTTTTTTTCCCCGTGTGTATTGTTTTCCCATTATGACCTTGGATTGTTTATACTGTTACGACGTCTTGCTGCCTGCCCATCTGACCTTCTGCCTATTAATTTGGATATTGTCTGTTCTATTTACTGCCTGCCCCGACCCTGTGCCTGTCCCTTCATTACGTTTCTGTCTTGCCTGTGATACTGCTGTTGCCGGTGATTTATCCTTGCCTGTTGTACTACGATTGTCATCAATAAAGCTGCACATGGCTTCTGACTACTCATTACATAGACAAGGTGGACAATTTAAAACTTCATTTCTAACAAGATGTGATGCAACATGATTTACATCATCTGATTTTAATATCCTTAGCGAAACTATATATATGCATATGGCGAAATAATAAATTCAAATTACTTTCATGGTATATAGAAGAACACCTGCCAGCTATTCAGGATCTGAAAAAAAAATCCAGAGAAGTACATGCAATATTGATCATTGTAGAAAAGGTTTTTTAAGTTAAACTGTTTGTTTCGAGGTTAGGGTTGCCACCTTCAGTGGGGCAAAATAAGGGACACCCATTCATGCCCCTCAAATGATAAATAATAAATAAAAATCATGTCAGACTTTAAGGACACATATGCACATTTTGTTTCATTTTTAACTATAAATTAACTCTTTTTAAAACTATTTTTAATGGCATCATTTGTTTATGACAGGATTATTATGTAGCCTATAATATTAAACATTATTATAAACATTATAACATTAATAACATTCCAATAATAAAACATTTATAATCTTAATACCTAAATCTAAGGCCACGTTCACACAGCAGCAGAATACGGTTGTCATTCCTGTGTTTGAGTCCTTAATACGGTTACGTTCACACACAGTACAGTTATTTACGGGAGTGACATGTAAAACAGGGATTGATACGGGAAGCATATTTTACCTCTCAATGCGATTCTGTATTTTTCGTGAAGGGTAGCCTTAGAAGTGGATATCTCAACATGTACAGTAGAATGAATATCTGTCTAAATAATGCAAATAAAGAAAGGAAATGTGTGCCCAAAAAAAAAAAAAAAGACAAAAGGGCATCGAATTAAATCCTAAAAGGCTAGAAGATTGAATGATATAAAGTAATATTCTTCTGATAAACAAACGTTTTGTGTTTAAACTTTTAATTATTTGACCTGACTGTTTTTACATTTCACGAATCGATTAATTTAACCTTAGTTAATTAGCTAATTGACCACTTCCCCCTTACAGCTGAAGAAACTTATGAATTACCTGCATTCTATTCTGTTATGGATAGCAATGTATGGATCAGCAATGTAAATCCAGCAATGTTTTTTTTATATATTTTCATTTTTTTAAAAGGTACGTACATTTATAAAACTATAATGTTATATTACCTTTGCATAAATTACAAAAAAAAAAAAGTTTGGTTTTCTGCATTAATTTGTCATAATTGTCATCTGATCTTCATCAAAGTCACAAGTATAGACGAAACAATGTGACACACTACAACACAAACAATAATTTTGAGAATGCATTTCACTATTATTATTAAATTTGAATAACATTGAATCTGTTTTTTGTTTTGTTTTTTGTTGTTTTTGCAAGTGAGATGAGTAAATGTCTGCTCACATTTACTCTAAAATTATAGTAACCATCATATTTACACAGCGCACACAACGCCTCTGCACTTACTCCCGATTTCTATCAATAATGGGAGAGCTGCCTGTCAGTCAATAAATGTGAAAAATTACTTATTTGAAAAAGTAACTCATATATTTTGTTGTAAATTTGAAAGTAATGTGTAGCCTGCTTGAAAAAAAGTCATCTGATTATGTTACTCAAATTAATGCATTACCCCCAACACTGATCTCCCAATCACTGGTCTCAGATAATGAACCATGTGTGGTAGGTTTTCATGAAAATATTTTTTTTCTAAATATTAACATTTATTCACTTCATAACTTAATTTGTGTCCGCTCCATCAGACGCACTAAAAAGCATGCTGATTTAATTTAATCCATCAAACAATGAAAGTCTTCACTCATGTAAGAATAATGTTCAGTAAAGGAGCTATAATGATAAAATAAATTCTTTGTTTTTTCCCGTTTTCACACTATGAACAATCCAGTTCCTGTTTTCCTTAATTCCCCTCCATTCTTTTAATATTAAACATAACTTACCAATGTTCTTAGGTAAATAATACATAATATCATGTATTTCCATTGTTGTTTTAACATTTTTACACAATAAATTGAAAAAAAGATCTTTCAAAATTAACAAAAACCTTCATCTGATAGTGTTAACTTGTAACTTGTTGACAAAGGTCCAGCTGGGGCCTAATATACAGTCATGTAAATAGAATCATGAAACAAAATTTGAAGAATTAAAACATAATAAACCAGTTATATAGTATTGGGAATAAACAGTTTAGGACCCTTGAAACCAGATATGTTGAATAAAGACCCGGAGTCAAAGTTTAAAAAAAATAATAAATTGAAGAAAAATTACAATGAAGAACAGTTTGCAGTTTCATCAGCAGAAGCCAGCTTCAAGTCTCACAAGGAGTTCGTAGGCCGCTCTGCGTACATTCACATTTCCACACCAATTATACTCTAACAGAGTCCACTAACTTCATTACTTCAGGTTGAATGATTTTGATTGTCTAAGAAAGATAGACAAATTTGGTAATCTTCCACACATGGACAGATAGTCAGAAGCATATCTTCCTTTGTCACGGTGATGACGAGGGTACCCTGGATGTCTGCTGGTCTCAAGCACAGTGCCAGTTGTCCAGTAACAAAGGGACCTGCATTGAACACTTAGCGCACATACACAGATACACATGATTCACAGCTTCTTCAAGGTTGAAGTTGATCTGAGCTCTGCTCTGAGCAGGAATTTTCCCCAAAACATACCGATAGCATGTTATTTTCACTCAGTGAGAGGTACATACAATATTTTTATATATATATATATATATATATATATATATATATAGTTTTTTTTTTTTATATATATTTTTCTTAATTTAACAGAAAGATAAATGTTGATTAATAACTTAAAAGATAAGCAGCAGTGGATTCCAGAATCCACTCCTTCAATAGTGTTTTTGAGAGCACTTGTCAACCATCAGACAAAATCCTGACGGAGTTGATAAAATATTTAGAATATGGGTGATTCAAAAATGAAGATTCTGTCATTAATTACTCACCTAACCTGTAAGACTTTCATTCATCTTTAGAACACAAATGAAGTTAAATTAATCTTTTTGATGAAATCTGAGAACTTTCTGTCCCTCCATTGACAGTCTAAGCTACGGAGCCCCGCACATGACATGCAGGAGAAAAATAGTAGTCTAAATTGTGTGCACACTTAACTAATTAATTCCCTTAATTTACTGAATTGTGCGCACAATTTATAAATCGAGGGAACAAATTACTAAATGTACACACAATTTACTTTTTTTCCCTGCATGTCATGTGCGGGGCCCCATACTAAGCAACTACCAAAAAGTTCATAAAGAGATCATAAAACTAATCCATATGAATTGAGCGGTTTAGTCCAAATTTTCTGAAGAGAATTGGTTGCTTTATATGATGATCAGTTTGAATTTAGGCTTTAATTCACAAGTCACATGCATCATTTGTGATACATGGAAACTGTATAAAGCATGTTTGCTTGATGCTTACGAGAACCAGTGAGATTCATTCTCGTGTGTTACCCAGCATGATTGAGCTTTCGGAGGAGGTTTGTTCTCGCGTGTGAAGCAGGTAAAATTAGATAATGAGGGTGAGTAATTCATAACAGAATTTTCATTTTTGGGCGAACTAACCCTTTAACCATGCTGTCACAATCACGTTTGTTTGGACCTGTATATTTGTTTGGCTCTGTTTCAGTTCACTGTCCAGTGTCATCAATAAACAAATGTATGTTGCTCTGTTCCTGTTCCACTAGGATTATGTGTTGGATTTATTAAATATTACCTATTTACCTTCATCATCATCTTCGTTTGTGTGTATGCAACCACCCTCGTGACACACACGTTATACAGTGGAAAAATTTAGCCTACCCCCCTCAGTTGTACCTGGCTTAATAAATATATTTAAAAAATGGCAAGATTATTTACAGAAACTTTTGCAATAGAATGATGAGTTGACATGTAAAAGCTGTGACTGCAAAGACTTCAACATTGTTTGTTTAAACTATAAAAAATATATAACTTTCAGGGCTATGTGTCCTACTGTGAGATCCACAATGAGCAGGAATTAGGAAAGGGTTCCTCAGAGTTAAAGATGACAATGACATTGCCTGATTTATTCAGAAATATAAAAACTCCTGATGACATTGACACAAAGTGAGGACACAACTTTGATAGCGATTTTTTTATGGAAAGTATAAGCCAAGCAGGCCCCATATGCATTTCCCCATTCAGATCCCATATAGAGATTACCTATGTGGTTACTACCTTGGGCCCATGTAGACATCCTACATGGGACTTATTGTGTTTGCCCATGTTTGACCCATAAGGTTTGGCCAAGAAGGTCCCATTTGTGTTGTCCATTTTGAGCCCATGCACTCATTTCCCATTAATGACCCAGCTAGGACCCACATAGGGAGCCCACCTGTTTTTGCCCATGTGCGACCTACTTGGCTGACCCATGTGGACCCCAGATAAGATGCCCATTATGGAACCATGCCCACTTGGTACCCATGTAGCCCAAGCATATACCATGTGGGGCCCACATATACATGTTGGCTGGGTTGTTTTGTGTGAACACGTAGCTTATGAGTTCTCATAGTTGCGTGTTCATGTCTCGTTTTGTGTAAGCACATGGCTTGTGATTTTGTCTTCATTAGCCATGTGCTTGTGTTTTTGTTATGTTTGGTGTGAGCACATGGCTCGTCATGTGTTTCTTTGTGCTCCCATCTTGTTACCTGATTATTGGTTAATTTGCCCCACCTGTCCTCCCTCATTACCTGCCTTGTTTGCTCTCCTATTTATTCTTATTGTGTTTGCAGTCCTGTGCTGGTTTGTCGTTATATTTTCTCTGGTGTTTCCATAAGTCAAAGTCAAGTCTGTTTTTCCTCATGGGGTAGTTTTTGTTGTTTTGTTTTATTTTTATTATTAATGAAAGCCATTCTATCCTGCACTATTGAGTCCTCGCTCCTTCCACCAACCCAAAACCCTGACAGTTATAAAACCCAATAAATTCAGAATACTAAAAACATTTAAGTAAAATATTATTTTAGTAGAACCTAAAAAATATTATTTTATACTACATAAATTTGGTAATTAAAATGTAATAGTTTATTCAATATTTCAAACACCTAATCTTTATGGTTAAGTGTTAGTTAGCACCAGAATGCACTAATGTAACCATCAAAGAGACTATCACTATTTACTTTAATGAACTGTTAATCAACCTGCAGTATAGTTTACTGCAGTTTCACAGTTCATCTTGACCAAACCACAGACATACTGTTCACCACAAAGATCAATGATTTAACAGAATTTAACTGCAGCGTACTCAATCTTTATAAGTTAATAGTACTGTTCTGGGGCTGTATTCACTAAACATAAATTCAATTTTTCATTCGAGGGCACCTTTAACAGAGAAAGAATAAAGACATAGTTTAATTTTGTCCAGTCTTTTGATCATCAGAATAATTGTGTCATCGCGTTCAGATACACGTGTATCAGTGTCCAGTTTGCACATATATTACATTTGAAGAAGACTTGATGATGTGTTCATACACCATGCTGGTTCATTTTTGGTGCAGGAGAATATGTAAAATTTGTCTATAAAAACTTTATACTTTATTCTATATGAGCTATTATCCACGTGGCTAGTGTTGTTATCTCATCAAGGAGCACAACGCTGAAACCGATCATATGTGCGCTCAGTGTGTATATCACAATAACAATTGTATTTTTCATGTGTTCGTATTCAAACTTCAGTTCTGACCGTATCGTGGGCAAAATACAAACAACACTCATGTGCTGCTGTGCTGAGGGAAACATACACACGGCTCGTGTGTTTGAATACAGAGGTGAATGAACAGCACTTTTTTGACATTTGAATTCTCACATGCACCCAACCTTCTGCTCTGGTCGGGTCGTAGGGAAACTCATTTTTGTTGTAGCACTGAGGAAACAAACACAACAACAGAGACAGAGGCAAGAGAAGTGATACTTCCTCATGCATAAGACGGCAATTATAATCATGTGCATAGGGGAAAGTGTGGTGAGTTGTGCCACTTTACAGACTTTAAAGTGAGGCCATGGCAGTAATGCCTTCAACTTAAGAATATACATATATTTCAGTATGTGGTGCATCCCTGAGAACAATAACTTTGGATCTGAAATAAATTGTTTCAGAAATATAGTGTTACGGCCTACAGGGTTTTTCCACCAGGTGGCATTGTTCTGTGTTCTAGAGTGAGCGTCAGGAGCAGGTGTAGCATGTTATCGGTGATTGCGCTTGTGTCAAGAGACTGCGAGTACAAAGGGAATGGCGGAGTTGGACTGTGACCGTTCATCTTTTCCTCTTCAGTTCCAGATTGTTTTTCCTTTCTTTATTTTTTCTTGAGTTGTTGTATTATTACTTTGACTTCTTTTCTATTAAATGTTTATTTGTTAAATTCAGTTCTATGTGTGGCCTCCCCTTTTTCGTATGTTGCTTCACCTTGAGCCAGGTGGACGTAACAATAGCTTTTGGGAAAAAAAGTGGTCTCGTGGCACAACTTGCCCCTGGTGCGAGATAAGTTGTGCCTTTGGGGAGAATATGTTGGGGTAAATTGTGCCAGTCATTTCTGAAGTAAAACAGAACATTTTAATGTTATGAACTGTAATGCTATATGAAAGACAAATTCAATACAAAATTACTCATTTAAGGTTTATTTAGATATTGTCACCCTATTAAACTGTTGGAATAAGTCATATTTTGTAGTTTTTGGGAAAACAAAAAACTTAAATAGACAATATATGATATTTGTGAATCATTTCAGGCAAAAAGGCTTTGGCAATAGATGCCTGTTGACATACATAGAACGCTGTCTGTCGATTATGTAACATAAGAAAAGAATACACCACGTTACAAATTATTATGCAAGTGACATATCAGTAAGATTTCAGTAGAATAAACATTCAGATTTAAGTTTTTCTCAGAAAATGTTTGTTTGTTTATTTATTCGTGTCTTTTTAGATAACTGGTATCAATTTGAGACAAAATAATTTGCCAGATCTATGGAGGTTGTTCCACATTATTAAGCAAGTCTCAGTTCTCATGCAATATGAGGAGGAAGAAAGCTTATTTTTATAGCTGCCCTTTTAATACATTTTTTTTTTTTTTTGACAGGAACTTTCATTAATAAGCCTTTATCTGACCAAGTTCTGCTGTGCTCTAAATCAGTGGTTCCCAAAGTGGAGGTCGCGAGGTGATTTGCAGAAATCAATTTTTTTTTTTAAATGATTAGAAATAGCATATTTTATCAATTATTGTGACAAAATACTAAAAATAGTAGTTAAATTCCAATAAAAAAGCCATCAACCTTTCGATTTTCCTTTCCCTCGACCGTGACTCCTGAGGTGATTACGACAGATTGACGACAGAGTAGCAATAGCATCAGCTGCAGCAGGTCAGTTTACAGCACCATGTTAAACATTCAGATGTGCACGTAGGTAATTCTTTAGCTTTAAGCTTTGGATATTATTTTTTTGATATTGATATTTTGGTTAATATCGGCCAAAAAAGACAACGCAGGGAGGCCAGCGGAGGAGAGTGGAGGAGCACCACCATCATGCCTTTGCAGTACATATGCGGAGCAGCACGCGCTATTGTGCTTTCACATATGATGTGTTTGCATTGCGCAACTGATCCGTGGCTGTATATCACAAACACAACATTTACTTAGTTTTATTTCTAATCCAAAAGTTGTTACTGAATATGGCTTGTCAGCATTGCAATTCTCTTTGTAGGCTATATTCACTATATTTCATAGATGTCACGTTTAAACGCACTACATTTAAACATTTTATTAATTTCATTACTTTATATTAAGTAATAGCCTACTTTAGATTTATATATTATGTTGCTCACGGAAGTGGCAAAACATTTAAACGTAAGCTTTATGTTAAAATCAAAAACATTTTAAATTTAAACTTAAAATAGACAAAAACAGGCGACTCTCATCTTTTTACAAGAAATCCCTCAGGTCATAAAGAACTTTGTTTTTCCACCTTTACGAAGAGACGAGTGCTATCGTTTATGTCTCCTTGTTCACCTAAATGCCTGGTAAGTCATTTTCCTTGCTTTACCCGAAGCAAAAAAGCCATAACAGAGACTTTAAATTATATGTATCTATGGTGAAATTACTATTTTTTTTTTCACGTCAATACGTTTATTTTAATGCGAACAGTGCTCTGTCGTTTTAATTCAGCGCTGTGCAGCACAGCAAAAATAGCCGCGTAAATGATCGCTGCAGTGCTGCAGACACACCGCTCCTAGAACGCACTGCTGGACCATATCCGCGTGCAGTGTGAACGCTCTAATCCGTTAATATGGGCACAGAACAATGCACACTGCAAACAGAGTATGTGTGAATCATGTGTTAGTGTGTGTGCGCCATTGCGCACAACGTTTGTATACTTTAACCACCTCCGGGGATAGTGGGGGTCGTGAGTCACTGGCATAGTTATTTTGGGGGTCGTGGGCTGAAAAGTTTGGGAACCCCTGCTCTAAATCACTCACAAATCTTATGATAATTCGATAATCTCCATTCAGTTTCACACAATATGTTTTCATGCCTTTTGCACAACATTGCACGATTTCATGCTTTTCATCATCAGAAAGTGTGTTTTATAAGTGCGTGGCATGATGGGTTTTGGTCTAAAATCAAGAATGTCACATAGTTTAACTGCTAAAATGTAAGAGTACAATGTACAACTAGATGAGTAAAGTTCGTAGGCAAACTTTAAGTTGGCTTGACAAAAGCCTAGCCAGAAAATTTGGAGTAGTTTTACAAGCTTTTCAGTTTGAAGGTTTTCAGTTTGAAATAGTTTTAGTGATGCATATAAAATTTCATGATTTTACTCAAACATACTAAATATAAATAATTAGGATGTTAAAATGTGTCATCAGAGCTGCTCATTGTTTGTTTATGGACATGTTATAGAGCCAGTTCACGGCATATCTCGGCTACAAGTGAAATGTGACGGCGGTCTCCAGCACGACATCCAGCACCGTTACAGTGGAAACGGGATAACAAAGACTGGTCCATTACACTTGAATTACTTCTAAATGTTTAATTTTTACTTGTAATATTTGTTTCAGGAGCTTAAATGCGGTCAATATGTAGCACAACGATATTAAATATCCACATTTGTGTCCCCAAGATTTTTCACTAACAAGAGAAAAAATATGAGTGTCAGATGTCAGTTACAGTTTCCCCCTTGGCAGGTAGTTAGAAACCACATTCATAATCATCATCACATTATTTTATTTATTTTATTTTTTATTTAGTTGTTTATTTTTTGCCTGGGAAACATAAGGCATGATGATATAAAGCTACATTTAAATAAATTATTTTAAGTGTATTTTAAATTAAGATTTGAATTATTACTCACGTGCAAGGCTCGCGAAAGAACCAGAGGGTATATAAGGCGGTGTCCGTGACCTGGGCGCGCATAACAGGACTACATTCAGACAGGTGCAAGAGGAGAGTAACTTTTCATGAGGTAAGTTCTTTTACCTAACCAATTTAAGTGAATTTAAATAATAAAATTCACATAATAATATACATATAATCCCACTACAAATATCAATTTAACAATATGAAGAAAATAAATAATACAATAGCTATATACCCTACCCTAACAGTCCGAGGGAATAGTTTGTTTTTCACAGGACAATTCTAAAAAACAACAACAACTAAAAAAACAAATATCAGCCACGCTTTTACCATATTTATATAACCCATTGGTCAAAAAATTGACGCACTGTCTTTTCCGGCAAATGTACCAAAGTTAGCCTACATGTTAAATGTTTTGGATTACTGTACAAACTCTGCGTTAATACCATTAATGTCCGTTTATACCGTTATATATGTGTGAAATCATTGTACATTTACTGTACAAATAATGGCTTTGCGTTAATACCGTTAAAGGTGCCCTAGAACTTATTTGTAAAAGATGTAGTATAAGTCTAAAGGGGCAACTTTTTGAGCAATGTTGCCGAGCAATGTTGCTTGAGCACTTTCCCATTGAGAATGGGCAACAAGTTTCTATCTGGATACTTTAGATCGGTTGTGGGCAATTTTTTAGATCCTCCAATCAGAATGCTAGCAGCCGATCACGTGACCGGGTTGGAGATTTCAGAAAATTTCAAACAAGATGGCGGTCTCTCAGCGGCAGTGGAGCGAGAAAAAGGAGCGTCTACTTATTTCTTTTTATGCTGGTAAGTTGTCATATGTCAACCCAAAACAGAGAATTTACCTCATTTAATGCTTAAAATATCAACAGATGTCTAATTTAATGTGTCCAGGCTGTAATTTAGGCTGGTTTTAGTTAACGTAATGCTGTTAGCTAATCACCGCTCCATAGGCTTTCTATGGGATTTAGTTAACCTGAGGTGATTTTGCTACATAGTTCCCTGACTTGTCTGTAATTCACTTGTAACAGTGGTTTTCAAACTGGGTATCTTAACGTTACGTGAGGTGTCAGCTGCGGCTTTGAATCGTGAATCATGAGAGTAAATGATTCACTGATTCATTCATAAATAAAGCCAGTTGCTTCGTTACTGAATGAATGGCTCACTCAAAAAGACAGTGACTTGCCGACACCTACTGGTGGTTTTAATTTAATATTTTAAAGTATCACTTTGTTTTACTATCATTGCATATTTCTCTCTCATAAATAATGCTTTAAATAAAAAAATCAATAAAGGTAAAAAATGCACTGGAAAAATTTATTTAAGGGGGTAAATATTGTCCCTTTGTGGAAAAGGTATAACAGCCTAAGTAGGTTGTTAAATGCCTCGGGGGATGCCACTCTAAAAAGTTTGAGAACCACTGACTTGTAATAAATGAGGTGTTTCTCAGTTGTTATTATTATTATTATTATTATTTTAAGTTGGAATAGTGTTTGTCTTGCATTACTCTTGTATTGGCTGTCCTTGTGCATATACAGAGCAGGACTACTTGTGGAACCCAAAGGCAAAGCTGTATAAACACCGGGACCTTAAAACCAAGGACTTCCAAACTCTCTGTCAGCAGCTGTCAGATGAGAAACAAGTTATAACTGGTATGTCCTGTTGTGAAAATTACTTTATGCATATTTTTTTAAACTTTTTAAGCAATAAAGTTGTTGTAGTAAGGTAGTAGCGGTATTTATCAGCAACATTGTTTTACAGTATTACAGTCATAGACAAAGGTTTAAGACCAGATCAGAATAATTTCTGATCAATCACTGTGCTCGGAAGAAAAAAAAGTACATTTTCTCTAGGGCAGTCTTAACTTGTGTTTATGACTGTTGATTCCACATTGCTTCATAATATGAACTGTAATATCACCTATAGAGTATTTATATGTTTCATTATCATGTTATTGTGTCTCTTTTTCTGTTGTTCTCAGAGGAAGATATCAAGAGGAAATTTAAAAACCTTCGCACTGTATTTTCAAGGGAGCACAGCATGGTGCTGAAGAGCAGCAAATCGGGGGTCGGAGCTGAAGATGTTTACCTCCCCAAGTGGAAGTATTACCACATCATGTCCTTTCTCCATGACACCTGCACCCCTGAAGAAAGTTCTGACAACTTTACAACAGTTTTGGCTCTCTCAACATCCCAGTGCTCAGAGATCATCACATCTTCTCCTTCCACTTCCACCTCCACATACACATCCAGTCCTACAACTCCACCTCAACTCCATCCCCACAAGGCTGTGTCTGAGCCCAAAAAGCAAAAAATAGATAAAGCTACAGAGGCCATGCAGTATGCAATGGGTTTCCTGAAAAGAAAGGCCTCCACACAACACACTGGGTTTTTACATTACCTCGAAAGTTGTCTAGAAAGCCTGCCAGACAACAAGGCGAAGAAGCTGAAAAGGAAGATAATTGAGTTGGCTCATGCTGTCCAAGATGAGGACTAGTATGTATATTACTCTGTAATGTAACTTATTTTAATCTGTAATATAATTTATTTAATTTGATAGTAATTTAATTTTTCATTGTGTATTTTATATTTTGCATATGCCAAGGTGGCTGAACTGAAAATAAAAAACAAAACAAAATGTATTTGATTGTAGCATTTCATTTATTATCATCTTTTTGTATTCTACATATTAAATAAATGGGTAGATGTTTGGGTAAAGGTTATGGTAATGGGTAGAGGTTATGGCAGTCAAGACATTGCATTCTCTTGCCAGCTTACTGCTCCATTTGTGTTGAAGTAGCTGCAGTACTCTTCTCTCACTTGTTTGAATTTCTGTCTGAGGAAGCTGCAGTAGGGCACATACATTCAGGTTCTTCCCTCCAAGCTCCGTGAATAAGTTGACCTGTTTCTGTGTCCTCCTGATCCACCAGACTGGTAGGCGTGTAAGTGTAACGGGTAAGGGATTCCGTTCTCAAGTAATTGTGAAGAACACATGCTGCCTTTGTTATTATTACAGCCTTGGACGGCTCCAGTGCAATTGCTTGGCGAAAAACTCTAAATCTGTTTGCCAAGATTCCAAAAACATTCTCAACGCAACGATGTGCACGAGAGAGCCTGTAGTTAAAGATTCTCTTGCTGTTATCCAGTTGTGTCCTTGGGTATGGTCTCATCATCCATGGCTTCAAACCAAAGGCCTCATCTGCCACGACAACATAAGGGACAGGGCTTTGACGTCCAGGCAGGTCTTCTGGTGGTGGTATGTTCAGTTTGTTATCTTCCAATGCCCGGCTCAGCCCACACTTGGCCCAAACTCCCCCGTCACTAACTCTGCCATTTGTCCCTACATCGATGTTAATTTCAGGTCTGCATCTACTAGAGCCATTAGAACTATTGAATTGAAACCTTTGTAATTATAGTAATGAGACCCTGAATTTGGTGGAGGATAGATGTTGACATGCTTGCCATCTAAATCACCGATGCAATGTGGGAAGTTCCACCTTTCCTCAAATCTGGTAGAGATGTGCTTCCACTCCTCTTCTGTGGATGGTACTTTGAGGTAATCCTGTTGCAACGCCTTGTAAAGTGCATCACAGGTCTCAACTACAATCCTTGAAATACTGTGCCTACTTACCCGGAATATATATTCCAGAGAGGAGAAGGTCTGTCCTGTGGCCAATTACCTCAATGTAATTGCCAATCTCTCCCCAACAGGTATTGCCTCCCTCATCATTGTGTCCTGCCTTCTTATTGATGGTTCCACCAGGCTCAAAAGATAGTTGAATGTGTTTTGCCCCATTCTTAACCAGTTTCTGTAGCCAGGGCGATCTTCGTCAGCCAGCTCCCTCAGTAGTTGGCTGTAACACCCCCTCTTCCTCCTCAGCAGCCATCTTCTAGCCCATGTCCTTTTTTCTTTTTTTTCTGAGATGAATTAAATGAAAAGGTTACCTATTATTTTGATGACATGTTATGACAGTTTATATATATATTAGACTTGTGCCGATATTCGGTAATGCGATAAATCGCGATAATGAATATGCACGATATTGTAATGGTCGGCACTTCAGAATACCGTAAATAATAATTTATTACCAATTATTAATTTTTTATAAGGCAATTAAGAATACTTTACCCATCAATCGTATAAAATGCACAATACCGCTGTATTCTGCGTCAAAAGGACACGCGCTCAGATGTAAACAAGCCCAATGTGCACGAGAAGCACATGGCGGAACCAGTGAAGGAGACGAGCTGAATGAAAGTGCGCGTTCACTCTCTGACAGCAGAGGGCGCTGATGGAACAGCAGAGTGCAACGGTTACCCCGGAAACTGTGCAAACAAAGTAACTGCACTAGTGAAGTTTTTAAAATGCTTCAAACAGCCATTCATTTTTTGTAATCTCAGTGTTGTTCATCACAGCACCAAATACTGAATACTTAAAAAAGACTTAAAAGGATATTTATTTTCAAACCTTAACATTTTTATATTTTAATCTGGACTACAACATTCCCTAATGATTAGAAATGTTCTGATTATTTGTTATTGTTCAGTAAAACTTTGAAAACATACAGCTTCATTAGTTAACATGTTAATTCATTATCACTAAACTGACAATAAAAATACTTATAAAGTATTAATTATTATTAATTAATGTTAATTTCTTAGTTACTGTTTAATAACATTACTAAAATCAAAATAACTTATTTAATGGACCTGAGATAAAACTAACAATGATCAGTTGTGTTTCTAAACTAACATTAACAAAAAATAACACTTTCTGTAACAAATGTAGCTATTGCTCAATCTTAGTTAATGCATTAAATAGAGTAAAGTGTTATCTGTTGTTCTTTATGGCCTAATTCTTTTGCATTTTAATCTGTTTGAAAATTTCAGTCAGAGTTGTTTTTGTTTTATTACAAAAAGAGTTCTTAAACCTGTTAAACTATGACAAAAATGGTTTTGCAACTTATTTTAATATCGTGATAATACCGTATACCGTGATAAAAGCTTCATCAATTAATTGCAACATGAAAATTTGATACCGTCACATGCCTAATTTTATATATATATATATAATATATATTATATATATATGATATATGTGTGTATCATCACCTTTACAGGTGCTTGTGAAGGTACGTCTCAACAGGTAAATGTAGGCTACTCTCAGTAAAAGGTCCAACATATTATTACTTTTTGCTGTGATGCTATTTGTCATGAGCAAGGAAATGAGTAAATTAACACTGAGAACGCGAGACACAGAGTGCGGGACATTCTAAAATGCTTAACGTGGCTTAATTTACTAAGACAGTGTCATTACCAAACCAGACTTACTAAACATCATACTAATAAAGTATACTACAGAAAAGCAGATGAGCCCAGAATATGAACGCAACACGTTTAATTAAACATTTTCCTCCCACTAAAAAAACAATTAACGTGACTTAATGTATTATTAAGACAGTGACATTAAAAGACCAAACTTAGTAAACACTATACTAAGAAAACATAGTATAGGTTACAGAAAAAAAAAAAGTTTTTCGTAGAATTTGATCTTTTAATATCACTCAGTAGCCTAGGCTATATAAGCAATGTTAAAAGCTTTTTCTTTATAACTGTTTCCTATGGGAGGAAAATGCAACGTGTAGTTTAATTAAACGAATTGCGTTCATATTCTGGGCTCATCTCCTTTGCTGTACACAGTATACTTTATTAGTATGGTGTTTACTGAGTTTGGTCAGTTAATATCACTGCCTTAGTATACATTAAGCGTTTTTGAATGTTCAATCAATGTAAACTGCATCGGCCACATTTTTTCATGACTCACCACCCAGCATACCCGGTTAAAAAAGTCACTGCTCGCCACTGATAAACATTGTTTGTACCATATTTGTCACTGTTTTAATATTACTATTTTAATATACAAAAAAGTATCTGGTAAAATAGTTGGATTTCTATGCACTTCTGTGATTGTAGACAATGCATGACTTTTATTTTGGAGTGACGACATGACGTCATAAGACTGTGCCGCGCTCCTGCATCTGCTGTGATTCTGCTGAATAAAGGTTTGTTTTAAGATTTTAAGCTGTTTTAATCGACAGAAACAGTTTTAATAGTTTTACCAGCGATGTGAAATGAGTTAATTTACTATCTAATGTAACATTGTGATTCTTTATCTAACTGTAATGAAGGATATTTGTGTGAGTAAAACTCATATCCACTGATGAAAAACAGTAAACCTGCGTCTCATTTCTCTCTCTCTATCATAAATCAGTTTATCATGAACACGAGTTCAGTCTCGGGAGAGTAATGATGGAGAAACTGAACTTTTCAACTCCGAGTCAATTGAATCAAACACTTTGATAAATGATTCAGCGAATCACGACTCGTGCTGCTCAAACAGTGAACATGAACGACAACAAACACTAACAAACTAACTAATCATGTTTTCATCAAAGTGTAATCATTTAAATATAATCTATAATTCTTTAAATACCAAATGTAGATGATAAATATCCAAATATTAAGTTTATTAATTTGCAGCGTTAGTTTTGAGTGTTTTTTGTCCAACAGGTAATTGAAGACCGTTAACTCTGAAGACTTTTAACTCTGTTTAATTATTCTCTTCTTAAAGATGGAGTTTATTAAAGAGGAAGAGAGTGAAGACATGAAGAGTGAGTTTATTAAAGAGGAGTTTGAAGAAATAAAGATTGAAGAAACATTCAGAGTGAAACATGAAGATATTGAGGAACAAACAGGTTGGTTTTATTCTCACAGCTGAACTCAGTCATTTGATCATTATTAAAATGTCCAGCTCTACAGAAATAGAGAATATACAGAAGTATAATCTTACAGATAATATTACAGAATCCATTCATTCCAGCATAATATCATTCAGGTATAAATTCCTTTTTAATTGATCATGAAATGGTTTAATTAAGGTTTGCTCATGCTGAATGAATTTCCAGTTTCAAATTATTATTAAACAGCAGCACAAACTCTGTGAAATCAGCAGATAAGGCAGATAAACCTGTAGAGCAAGAGTTGGGTTTGGTTTAGGGCTGGTTACTTGTAATTAAAGGGTTAGTTCACCCAAAAATCTAAATTCTGTCATTTATCACTTACCCTCATGCCGTTCCACACCTGTAAGACAACATCACTTTAAAATTCAGTGTTTCCATTAAATGTGGTTTGGGGTCACAAAACCAGTCGCATGGGTATATTTGTAGCAATAGCCAACAATCCATGTTTTGGGTCAAAATTATGCAATATTAAGTAAAGATCATGTTCCATTAAGATATTTTGTCTGTTATTTTAGTCCGTTATAATCAAACAAATCATGTATGAGCGCTCTCTCTCTCTCTCTCTCTCTCTCTCTCTCTCGACGCACTGATCTCATGTTGTATTTCTGCACAGACACATTTCAATACATTCACGTTGTTTTCACACACAGGATAATGTTTGGATTTGTCCTGTGTATGTTTCTGTGTACTTCAGTATATATGCAGGTCAAGGTTGGTTTAGGGTTTTTTGGCTTCTCCATGTGGTCCTGTTCAGTATCGCAACTTGACTGGTCTAAAATGTAAACAAGCTCTTTTCAGTTGCCACACTATACACTGTGACTTCTCAAACGTGTTTTTGCTGTGTTTTTTTTGTGGGGGTGCTTTAGTGTACATAAATGTATGAATTATTTGGACTTATTTTGGATAGCATTTGGTTATTTAGTGTCCTTTTGGAGTCTGTAAGTGTCCTCTTTTTGAAAAGACCTAAATTTACCTTAAAAAAAAGCTGAAAAATACAGTTTTGTGAGAATCACACTTCAAAAAAGCTGAAAAATACAGTTTTGTGAGAATCACACTTCAAATCTGATGTATGCTTAATTTTCACGTGTGAGATTAATTTCTAATCACGATTAATCACAATTAATCTATTGACAGACCTAATTGTGATGTTAAAGGTTTTCTGAAATATTCTAATTTATTGAGATAGTGAATTGGTGGGTTTTTGTTAAATGTGAGCCAAAATCATCACAATTAAAAGAACCAAAGACTTACTTCAGTCTGTGTGCATTGAATTTATTTAATACACGAGTTCCACAATTTGAGTTGAATTAGGCAAGGAAATTTTATTAGTATAGCACATTTCATACATAATGGTAATTCAAAGTGCTTTACATAAAGAAGAACCAAATACATCATAATAAAAATGGAACGCATTAGAAATAGAAATAACATTAAAAGTTTTTTGTCGTCCATCAGAGCGGATCTAAATGGTGTCTTCTCACACGTCAGGACTGCTGTCTAGCTCTACCTGTTTAGGCACTTCGAACTGATACACATACAATCTCCCCTTTTGCCAAGACGCCTCAAACTGCGCCACACAGCCCCAATCCCCCTTCCGGAGATATCTTAACTATGCAACGCAGTTCAAATTTCCCCTTTGGAAATGGATTTGTATACATCACACTTCATGTTGGGGTTGTATGTTTGGTCATGGGAGCTGATCAATTGTTGTTCATGGTTATCATGTCACCAGCTGGCAGCAGTAAGTGTGGCACATATTCAAGCCTTTAAAATAATGCTTTTATAGTTACAGTATTTTCTGGAACATAAGAAAACTTTGGAACATTGGGGCCATTACTCTTTAATTTGTACATGCTTCTACTTGGCAACATAATTAGAAAATACAAAATTTCTTTTCATTTCTATGCTGATGATTCTCAGTTGTACCTTCCATTGAAAACAAGAGATTCTCTGCAGCCCTCTCATGGACTCAGTCTCATGGACTGTCTTGAGGATATTAAATGCTGGATGGCAAATAATTTCCTTCAGCTTAAGTATAAAAAAAATCTATAGCCAATTACTTAGACAATCTTACTCCATATATTACTTCACATGCAAAAAATGTAGGTCTTTGACTCTGAGCTTTGTCTTGAAAAACTAATTAGCTCAGTTGTTAAAAACAGCTTCTATCAACTGAGAATCATTTCCAGACATAAATCAACACTTTTTCTTTCAAGATTTGGAGAAAGTAATTCATATATTTATCACATCACAGCTGGACTGTTGTAATTCGCTGTACCTTGGCCTTCCTCAATCTTCATTGGCACATTTGCAGATGGTCCAGAATGCAGCAGATAGACCGTTAACTAGTGCAAAAAACAAGATCATATCACTCCAATTTTATCACTTCACTGGCTTCCTGTCTTTTTCAGAATTCAATTTAAAATGTTGCTGATTGTTTTTAAAGCTTAATGGACAAGCACCATCCTATATCTCTGAACTTATTTATTTGAACTCAGCTCCTAGGTCCCTCAGATCTACCAATAATGGCTCGTTTCCACTGAGCGGTACGGTATGGTTCGGTACGGTACGGTACGCAATTTTTGCCGTTTCCATTGTCAAAATTTGTGAATGGTACCCTAATTCCGAACCGTACCGCTTTTTTGGGACCCTTTCGTTGGGGTACCAAGCACAACAGTACCGTACCAAAAGGGTGGAGCTACACTCTGAAGAATGTTGATTGGTTGACAGAGAATCGTCACTTGCGCGTGCTACAAGGAGAATGACAACACAAGAGGCGCTACACAAATGTGGTCCAGGCCCAGGCAACGCGTGCATTGATTATCTTCACTTCATGTAGGCTATATAACAAAACAAAATATAAAACACAACCCTGCCTCTTTTCGTTTTTTATTTAAAAAATACGAAACCTATTAATGTGTGGTTCAGGCAATATGTGCATATGTACTCTGATTATCTTCACTGTATGTAGCCTATAATAAAATGAAATAAGACAAAACAACCTTCTCTTTCTGTTAAAAGTCAGTTTTAATTATCAATAATAATCATTATAAAAGTATAAGTATAAAATATGAGAAGCTATACAATAAGAAATAAAGACAAGCAAACAATTCAGCCAAACGTACAGGGCACTACAACGGTAAAGTTAAATAAATAACGGGCAATCTTTGGTCGCTTGAATTTATAATTTGTTCCCGGGCAAATCGTTTTGGCTGAGGGCAAAGTGAAGTTTTATAACTTTATAAAACGATTTGCCTGGGAACAAATTATAAATTCATGCGACCAAAGATTGCCCGTTATATACAAGATGAATGATATCTTGTTTTTAACCACTACAGAGACATTTGAGTCAGCGGCGAATGTCAGAAGGACTAACCGAGGTACAGCTGCTCTTGGCTGGGTACATTAGCACCGAGCGCCCGGTGATCGCCTGGATCTCACAGCTCCGACAACATCAGATCAGATTTTCAAATAGGTGCCATCTTTATAAATAAACCACAGGTTTGAGATTTAAACAACTACATTCTCGCCTGAAAAACTTTTAAAACTACATTTCATGACACAATAAAATAGTTTTTAACCCTCTGGAGTCTGAGGCTGATTTGGGGCTTGGGGAAGTTTTGGCATGCCCTGACATTTGTGCTTTTTTCAGTTGTTTATAAACATATAAATGACAAAAGTGTCATTACACTGTATTCAGCACAAACTAGGCTACAAATGTGAGGAACATGTATGTACATGTTTGTATTTTTGAAGGAATAATGCTTATGCGTGGTTATTGAAAAAACAAAAAACTTAAGTCACTGAAATAAGGCCAAAAAAGTATATTAAATCTGTGTTCACAAGACTTTTGGGTATTGGAGGTTGTAGACTAGAGTTTTTGCTTCAGAATTATGTAAAAATTATGCTGCCTACTCCTTCATATAAAACAATATATTGATTTAGTTTTTGTAAGACACTTTTTGTCAAGAAACACAGTATGCATGGAGGCATGAATGATCATGAATAATGGGCCATTTACACCTGAGAAGACAAAAGAATCACATAATAATGACCTGAAATGACTTGCATATTAATGAGGCCTTTCAGTCAGGTAGGCTGTGAAAATAACCCTCTGTAATAATGTCTCAGCTCATCATAAACAGCAATACTGTGAAATATTATTACAATTTAAAATAATGGTATTCTATTATATTCTTTAAAATATAATGTATTTCTGTGATGCAAAGTGTCTGAACAATTGTTACCTCTATGGCATTTCATATAGGCTTTTAGCTTAAAAGCATGCACATTTGGAGAAATATTGACGGATTCTTATACATTTATGTCAATTTTCTATACTGAGAAGTAATATTTATTGTCATCAATATGAGTGCTGGATACTGTGTTTTCAATTCATACTTGCAGCCGGAGGGCGCTCTCTGTGCACATTTAGTCCACAAATTATTCTAAAGAAGAAGAGGACATTTCAGGAATGGTGTTTTTAATTCATACTTGCAGCCGGAGGGCGCTCTCTGTACACCTTTAGGCCACAAATTCATATAAAGAAGAAAAGGAACTAGGAACTAACGGCATGTCTTCTACAGATCACTAACCATGGCTTTAACATCCAAAAACACTTTTCAAGACAATAAATACACGATTGAGACAATGAATGCATGTATTGCCTCTGAATTTGCGTCTGAATAGCGCTGGCTCCGTGGGCGTGGCCGCATTAGCGGGTAATGAGCTGAATCACAGACTTCTGACATGGCTCTCTTTTCATACAGATTACATAAACACAGAATGTTTGTTTTCGATTTGACTTGCATGATTTAAAACCTGACATTTCAACGTTTCTTTAGACATAAGTGTCATTTTTTTTGTCATTAGTATTCATAAGTTACAGTTCATTTTCTGAGAACTATCAGATTGGAGTTCGTTCAGAGGGAGACGAGAGATCACGCATCATGTTAGTTTTCTTTATTTTACAAAAAGCACAACATTGTGTTTTTACTCTGAGTGTACACAAATAAAAGAAGACATTCTATAGTTTCAATTGATATATTACTTATGTCTCTATGACAAGAAATAACGGAGTATTTTAAGTCTGTTTTGCAAGATCAGCTGTATGTCCTCCATTGTTGTTTACTATGTCGTTTTCTTCTTCGCGCGAGAATGACGTTGATCACTATTTTCCGGCTACACCACGCCTATCAAGTAAGGGTACTGTTGGCGGTGGAAACGCAAGCCTGGGGTGTATTCCAGAAAGCAAGGTTAACTTACTGTCACATATACCCTGAACTCTCGGTTGATTAACCCAAACCTTGCTTACTCGAGGTATGCTGGTTCCAAAAATGTGTCCGGGAGTAAGTTCAGCCAACCCAGAGTATGTTCCCGGTTAACACACAAGACATTCTCAACTGAGCGACGGATCGATGATTCACCATGGAAACAGACGCTAAGAAAAAGCGCGCCATTCTACTTCATTCTTCTTCTTTTGTTTAATGGCGATTTACATAACCTACTTGGTGCACATCACCACCTACCGGGTGGTTATGCAATCATTTTTGATCTTAATATTGTTTGTTTGATGCTAATTATTTAAAAAGATATCACATATATGATATGCATTTTATTATAGAAATTATAGCATAGAAAATGTCCTGTTATAAAGGATAAAAAGCAGATCCATGTGTGAGATGATATAATATGATATATTATACAATATATGATATTGTATATTATAACATTGTGTATATAACTGTAACTATATAACAAATTTAGATACATTAATATAACCATATTGATAATATAATAAGCATCTGAATTCCTCTTAAGCTAACTAACCCTTGAACATAACCTGCTCCAGAGCAGGTTATGTTCAGAGAGCAAGTTGCTATGGCTACTTACATACCCTAAAAGTTACCTCCATTTTTGGAACCGAAAGTTGAGGTTATCCGCTTACTTACTCTTAAACATACCCAGGTATGTCACATAACCTGCTTTCTGGAATACCCCCCTGATCAAGGTGTACCGTTCTGAACCATACCGAACTGTACCGAACCGAACCGTACCGCTCAGTGGAAACAAGGCATAACTTACTTAGTATAAGTGCATCTACAGATCAGCTCCATTGCATATTCCAAGCAATCAAGAGCTCAGAGAGGTACATTTAAAGTAGCTAGACAGATTCTGCCAGTGTTGGTTCAGTGTAAACAATGATGTACTTCTGAGTCCTTAAGATGGAGGGAAGTTAACAAGGGAAGGGCATAAAAATCTTAAGCGCAGCCCTGGAGTACCTCAACAGGACACTTTGCAGATGTATCTGAAATATCCATTTCCGATCATGAGTCTCTAATAATGAGCTGATGAACCTAGAGCAGGAATGACCAATCCTGTTCCTGGAGATCTACATACATGCAGAGTTCAGATCCAACCCTGATCGAACACACCTGCCTGTAATTATCAAGTGCCCCTAAAGATCTTATTTCACTGCTTCAGGTGTATTTGATCAGGGTTGGATCTGAACTCTGCATGTATGTAGATCTCCAGGAACAGAACGTCTAGTGTTTCATTTCTATTCAACTGTGCTCTGTCTGTTTGATGCACATGTTCGTACTGCTATTCGTTCACTGAAGTTTAATAGAGCCTGTTGTCAGAAAATGCACACTTGCATGAATTTGTAACATTTACAGATAAGAGTATAACCATAGTTGTAGTATAACCAGTTTTGTGCTGAGGAAAACACATCTCATAAGCACTCATTCTTTCCATCTAATGTCACTAGTGTGATCGCTCTGTACCGGGCCCTGGCCTTCTTGAAGGAGGAGTGAGTTCGCTAACCGTGCCGGAGTACAGAATGGCTACTACTATTGTGTGTGCTATGTCTGACACTACAACAACAAATATCTTCTTTTACTTACTGAATAGTAAAACACTTTTCAATTAATTTAAATAATTCAAGTATATTTAGGTTTATATCGGGTCCGGTTCTCACCTTAGTGATGAACAGAAATTGTAGTTTGCAAATTCCTCCATCAATGTCAGCAATCTTCTAAGAAGCTGATGATCTTAACCAGATGTGAAAAATAAAGGATACATACAAAATGTGTAGTGGTGGGTCCCTTTGGACCAGGTTTGAAAACCACTGCTGTATAAGATCTATAGATGGGCAACTCTGGTCCTGGAGAGACACTATTCTGCAGAGTTTAGCTCCATCATTGATCAAACAAACCTGTAAAAAATTAACACAAGCCCAAAATGTAATGGTAAAGGCTGATATTTATTTCTGTGTCGCACCTACACCCGAGACTCTGTGCAGTAGTCTATGCTAGGGGTGTGCACAAATAGTCCAATATTTGAATCTTTGATCTGTAATTAATATTCGAAAAAACAAAAAGACTATACGAATTTTACTCTGTTGATTTGCTTGCCGTAATGCAGTAGATCCATGAACCGCTCGTCTCCTGCCTCTCTCTCCCGCTGCAGACCTCGCTGAACCACTACACCCTTGCAACACACTCGCTCTTCTCAGATTGCGCCACACCAATTTTTTGACCTGAGGGAGGGGTTCTAACAGACCAATCACAGCGCTTGCGGTCTGTGTAGAATTGACGTGTTGTTACATTTTTTAAGAGGTGCGCATCAGGCTACGTCATAGGCTTCATGTGGTACTCACAGCCTACACTGTACCTATGGCGTACACGCAAAGCAGAAGTATAAATCAGCCTTAAGTCTTCAGGAATGCTTGAAAATTACAGGCAGGTGTATTTGATTAGGGATGAAACTTAACTCTGCAAAAGAGTGCCCCTCCAGTACCAAAGCTGCCCATCCCTGATCCATAGGATACAAACATGTTGTTGGTTTTAAAGCTTTAAATGCCTAAATTGTTTTATGTCTATTTTTGTCCTAGACCTAATGGCACTGAAAGAAGCGAGTCATGAACTTAATGAAAGGCAAGAAGAGGAAGAACATTATTATAAACATCATGATTTCATGACTGAGGAAAGATCAACACAGGCTTCCTCACAAAAAAGAGCTCAAAATACTGGAACTAAAAGTTTATTCACCTGCCAACAATGTGGAAAGAGTTTCAGACATAAAGAAACCTTTAAATACCACATGAGAATTCACACTGGAGAGAAACCTTTCACCTGCCAACAATGTGGACAGAGTTTCAGACATAAAGGTAGCCTTAAAGGCCACATGAGAACTCACTCTGGAGAGAAACCCTTCTCCTGCCAACAATGTGGACAGAGTTTCAATGTGGACAGAGTTTTTTTCTTTTCAACAGAAAAGAAAGCCTTAAAGACGACATGAGAACTCACACTGGAGAAAAGCCTTAAGGCAAAGAGATGCACTTAAAGCAGCAAATAAGACTTGGAGCATGAGCATAAACCTTGCGCGCTGTATACAAACTACAGGTGCTGGTCATATAACTAGAATATCATCAAAAAGTTTAATGGTTAATTTATTTCACTAATTCCATTCAAAAAGTGAAACTTGTATATTATATTCATTCATTACACACAGTGTAGCATCTGGATAGATCAGACTAGTCAATAAACTTTTGAATGTTCAGAATGCTTTTAGCCTGCTGAACTGTGTTTGTAAATCACGGATCGGCTCCGTCCGGTCCAATGAGAGACAGGCACTTTGGCACTTTTGTGGACCCACTGAAGTTAAACAGAGAATCCCACTTCCTAGCTCTGGACACTTCAAAAGGGTCACCCCCCCTTTGTGGGCCCAGACAGACCAGCCAAATTCCAACACAAAATTTGACTGTGAATTATAACTTCCCTTGTATGCCTTTCCCACCTGACAAGCTTGGTCTCTATGTAAAGCTTTCCTTACGCCTCATTCAACAATGTATGTCACATAACTGTAAAATGCATTGTTCTATTTTTAATTGTACTTCGAAGAAAAATGTACCTTGATCTAACACACTCATAAATTATGCAAATCAAGCCACAAGACAAAGAAAGTTTGCCCACCAAACATTGCACCCTGACCATTGGTTGTTCCAACCAAGGAGGCGTGTTGGCTTGTTTGTCCATAAAAGACAAGCACAAACAGTTGTGCTTTGTGTTCTCTCGATTGTCTCTGAATCATCCGTCGCCTTCTCTTGTGCATGTCTCTCCCGGACGTCTCAGGCGACCACGCTCCCATCACGCGCGCATCTCCTTTCGGGATCACCATTTCCAGCAAAACAAACTTTCAAGTCCTCAGTTCAAATCTTCCCGCGGAAACGGAAAAAGCCAACGAAACTGCAGCAGCACTGAACATCACCTGTATCTTTTGAAACTCAGCGCAAACTAATGCAAGTACCGTTTCTCTATCGTTAGATGCGATATACCTAATACGACTTATTGAAACAGATTTTCTCTGTTGGCTCTCAAGGACTGTTAGTAAGTTTTGCTACTTGTTTTCTCTCTTTCCCTTTTCTTTACTTTCACTTCTGTATATATGTATATGCCCTGTGTATATTTAGCCGTATAACTTTTGTATTATCAATTTCATATATTAAATACATATATTCATGCCTAATTGTTCTGCTGCTCATTCATAAAACCCAGGTCACTTTAACGTTTTTCGATCCAGTACCATTGCTTTATGCTTTGATGCTATGATAGGAGGTTTATTTTCGTGGCCAGAGAATAACCTTCCTTTTTTAATAGTCTGTGAAAACTAAGTTTGCTGGACAAACTTGGATAGTTTCTCTAAACAACTATTAAGCTAGAACTGTCCATATACGTAATTGATTATAATTTGTTGTAATTGATTCACATATATATGCATAATTCCTTCTTGGGTCGATATATGTATCATAATTAATCATAAGGCTTTATGATTTATTATATTCATATATTTCGCCCATAAATTGATTAAATAACTACAATTCGTACACATACTTTACACAGACTGATATATTTCAAATGTTTATTTCTTTTAATTTTGATGATTATAACTGACAACTAAGGAAAATCCCAAATTCAGTATCTCAGAAAATTAGAATATTACTTAAGACCAATACAAAGAAAGGATTTTTAGAAATCTTGGCCGACTGAAAAGTATGAACATGAAAAGTATGAGCATGTACAGCACTCAATACTTAGTTGAGGCTCCTTTTGCCTGAATTACTGCAGCAATGCGGCGTGGCATGGAGTCGATCAGTCTGTGGCACTGCTCAGGTGTTATGAGAGCCCAGGTTGCTCTGATAGTGGCCTTCAGCTCTTTTGCATTGTTGGGTCTGGCATATCGTATCTTCCTCTTCACAATGCCCCATAGATTTTCTATGGGGTTAATGTCAGGCGAGTTTGTTGGCCAATTAAGTACAGGGATACCATGGTCCTTAAACCAGGTACTGGTAGCTTTGGCACTGTGTGCAGGTGCTAAGTCCTGTTGGAAAATGAAATCTGCATCTCCATAAAGTTGGTCAGCAGCAGGAAGCATGAAGTGCTCTAAAACGTCCTGGTATATGGCTGCGTTGACCTTGGACCTCAGAAAACACAGTGGACCAACACCAGCAGATGACATGGCACCCCAAACCATCACTGACTGTGGAAACTTTACACTGGACCTCAAGCAACGTGGATTGTGTGCCTCTCCTCTCTTCCTCCAGACTCTGGGACCCTGATTTCCAAAGGAAATGCAAAATTTACTTTCATCAGAGAACATAACTTTGGACCACTCAGCAGCAGTCCAGTCCTTTTTGTCTTTAGCCCAGGCGAGACGCTTCTGATGCTGTCTGTTGTTCAAGAGTGGCTTGACACAAGGAATGCGACAGCTGAAACCCATGTCTTGCATACATCTGTGCGTAGTGGTTCTTGAAGCACTGACTCCAGCTGCAGTCCACTCTTTGTGAATCTCCCCCACATTTTTGAATGTGCTTGGACACAGAGCTCTGTGAACAGCCAGCCTCTTTTGCAATGACCTTTTATGTCTTGCTCTCCTTGTGCAAGGTGTCAATGGTCGTCTTTTGGACAACTGTCAAGTCAGCAGTCTTCCCCATGATTGTGTAGCTTACAGAACTAGACTGAGAGACCATTTAAAGGCCTTTGCAGGTGTTTTGAGTTAATTAGCTGATTAGAGTGTGGCACCAGGTGTCTTCAATATTGAACCTTTTCACAATATTCTAATTTTCTGAGATATTGAATTTGGGATTTTCCTTAGTTGTCAGTTATAATCATCAAAATTAAAAGAAATAAACATTTGAAATATATCAGTCTGTGTGTACTGAATGAATATAATATACAAGTTTCACTTTTTGAATCGAATTGGTAAAATAAATAAATTTTTTGATTGATATTCTAATTATATGACCAGCACCTATATTATATATGTATTTTAAATTTACCTGGGCTACTGTTTGTTATCTGTTACGTGGTAAGTGTTTTCCCCAATAAGAAAATAATTAAAAGAACTGATCATGCATCAGTGATTTAAACAATGAATCCTAAAAGGAACAGTGCTTTATCTGAACTTGAGAATAAACAACTTCCGTACCACTGTTTTGTAGTAGTGTGACAGTGATGTGTCTCCTGAGCTTCTTCACTGAGGCCTCACTACTGCAAAACTCGACTGGCTGCAGACGAAGAATGCATTTGGCAAACTACCAAAAAAATAAACAAATAAATAAAATCACATTTAGGACTGTGATATTAGAAATTAATGTCCATCATCATAACATCATTAATACCTTCAGTGCAAAAACTCCACAGGATGAGAAGTCAGTCTGCATGGGATGAGGAACAGTCTCAAACAACCAGGTAGAGGCATCGTATACTGTCTGATTCATTAATGCCCTTAAATCAACAAACAACAATGTAACAAATGACAGTGCTATGCATTGCAGTTTTAAATGTGTTAAATGTGTTGTGGGAAAAAAAAAATAATAATATTTGATATCATTGTTAATACCTTATCACCTCCTGGCACTTCTCTGCTTTTACTATGCTTTCTCCCAGAGGGTCTAAAAATAAAGTTGTCTTCTGTGCTGGCATGATCACCTTTCAGGATTTTAAAATACATAGAAACATAGTTATGCACACTAGTGTAACATTTTGGTTTAGTTTATTTAAAAAACAAAGCAAGTTGCATCCTATACCATAACTGTCCAATGACAGTGGTTGTTTATGATACCAATTATATAGTGGTACACTGACAGGTCAATCTGAAAATACAAAAGATTTTTTTAGAATTCAAAGCTTTTGCAGCCGTATATTAATGACACTGAATAGACCAACCTTCCGCTTTGTTGAATGGCCTTTCCAGACGCTGGCCATTTCGTAACTGTCAATATAAAAGGCACGCTCTGCTGACCGAGCATTACATTTCTTGATCTCAAGGTGCATGAATGCATTGATGACCTGCTGACAACGAGGTTTACATGAAAGTGCATACATGTTGTGTTTATTGTGCATAACAAAGTAAAAAATAAAAAATGTTTGATTGTGTACCTCACTCTCGAGCTCCTCACCAGGAGTTTTATGTATGTCAGTTTTATGTATGTCAGAAAAGATTTTGTAGGGCCCTATTTTTGAAAGCAGCACATAAATCTTTCCTCCCCATGCATCTGTAATGCCTGTATTAAAAGACATATTAAATGTATAATGTCACCTTTCAGAGAACTTTCCCAAAGTTTAATCACAAACGCAATATATGTAACTCACACTGATCTATGCTTGGACTGAATTCTTGTGGGGCTCCACAAATTGGCTCAGCAGCTTCTGTATTTGCTGTTAAAAGGTGAATGATAACACAGTGATAAATTAATTATTTAATTCAAGGTGATGACACAACAATAATTTGAAATGTGTCTTGCCTTCCATATACTAACTAAATAAATACATTTATTGAGTTAAGCTAGTACAGTTCAATAACAAATAAATAATAATAAAAAACAACTTTAACACAATATGAGAAAAAATGTGTGTGTATCTATATTTTACTGCTTGTACGTGGAGGTGTGGTCAAAGCCAGCAGACGATGTTTAAGCCTCTTCATTTCAACATTGCTCTCATTAATTAGCCGCACAACATGTTGTTGTACTTCCTTGTATCACCTTCTGACCTGTCTTCTTATTGTCTGTAAAAAGAGATAGAGAATGCAAATTAGGAAAGGGGTTTCTGTGCCCTAGTTGTAACTTATTCCTTTTGGTTTTCCCTCAGCAACTGTGTAAACATAATATAAACACACAGAATAAAAAATAAAATAAAATACAATAACAATACCTAATTTATCCCTGATGCACAGCACGCAAGCTACGACTTACATAACCTAAAATTAATCGTTCATTCATTAATTCATTTATTCAATCAATCATTTGGTGACATACTTAAAGACATTTGATAGAGTGGGACCAAACTTTGCATAACAGTATCATTTCAACTAAATCAACTCTTACCTTCTTCCATTGTCATGCTTTGAAATACAGTCTGTTGCAAAGTTTGTTTCTGTCAGATCAAGCATGAAAAATGACAAATAAGCACCATTCAAAAAGTGCAAATGATAAAGATCCAGGGGTGTTTATTATAATATATAATTTGATGAAGAGGAACAAATTAATCAGTGTTTCACGGTTACTGCACATTTACAAAGTACTACAGGGTAATAACACCACGTTTAAAAGTTAGATCATCTGCGCGGCCAATTTGTAGATTAACATGCCAACTGCTACCCATGTAACTGTTATTTATCCACTCAGAAGCCGAGTCTCAAAACCACACGTGTGTGAACGCATATGTACAAACATCACTTGGAAAATGGAAAATGAGCGAATTGTCTATTACCTTGATCAGCAGAAGTTTGAGTCAGTGACCGAACAGCAGCGCAAGTCAACGGGATTGATTTACAACACAGAGGGGTCACAGAGGGGGATGGAAATCTGTGTGAACCCGCAGTGTCCCCTATAACAGTGGTTCCCAACCACGATCCTGGAGGCCCACCAACACTGCATGTTTTCCATGTCTCCTTAATCAAACACACCTGAATCAGGTCATCAGCTCATTAGCAGAGACTCCAAGACCAGAAATGGGTGTGTCAGACAAAGGAGACATGGAAAATGTGCAGTGTTGGTGGGCCTCCAGGATTGTGGTTGGGAGCCACTGTCCTATAATATAGCTTAAACTGACACCTGTGGGCACTGCTGAAGAGCACTTGATGTTTTCCCCCTCACAGTAAAGCACAGGTGCATTTAATTTTAGACTGAAGTACAGTGGTGTTTCTTGGCATCCCCCCCCCCCCATCTAGCCATAAAGAAACATCAAAAATAAAATGCAAATTAAAATATCACAGGTAAATAAAATGGCTAAAATAAAAGAAACATACATATAAATGTTTAGAGAGCATGGCTTTAACTGTGTATCATTATGTGCTTCTAAATGCTGCAATGCTTTTTATACGTGAAAACTATATAATGAACACAATAAACAACGTTAACAAAATAATGCAGAATGCAAAATAATAAAACCAACGGAGCAGGTCCACTTCTTCCTAAACAACCATTTTTCTTAGCCTATCTAGCTCTCTCTTCTGGAAGAAATTCTTTTGTCTCTCTGTGATGTGTCTTTTTATTTTTTCTACAAGGTATTCCTTGAATGTCCCTTTACAACCAGCTAATAATGCATTACAGTAATCTAGTCGAGACGTCATGAAAGCACACTGCAAAAAAATGCTGTTCTTACTTAGAGTTTTTGTCTTGTTTCTAGTCAAAATATCTTAAAGTTCTTAAATCAAGAAGCATTTTCTTGACAAGTAAAAATTATTTTCTTGTTTTCAGGAAAAATAAGTCAAAATTAAGTGAGTTTTTCCTTAAAACAAGCAAAATAATCTGTCAGTAGGGTAAGTAAAATAATCTTATCTTAAACCAAAAATAAGCTATATAATCTTGTTTTCAGTTTGGATTAAGATTATTTTACTTACCCCACTGGCAGATTATTTTGCTTGTTTTAAGGAAAAACTCACTTAATTTTGACTTATTTTTCCTAAAAACAAGAAAATAATTTTTACTTGTCAAGAAAATGCTTCTTGATCTAAGAATTTTTAGATATTTGGACTGGAAACAAGACAAAAATTCTAAGTAAGAATAGCATTTTTTGCAGTGCATGAACTAACTTTTCTGCATCAGAAATAGCTAATATATTCCGTATCTTAGCAATGTTTCTGAGGTGGAAGAAGGCTGTTTTTGTAACAAATGAAATATGATTTTCAAAGGTAAAGTTACTGTCTAATATACATATATAATATATAACTGTCGAGGATGGAGTAACAGGACATCCTTCTAAATGCAGACTGTAGTCTGAGAGATTCTGTGTACAGCACTGAGATCAAGTAACACTAGTATTGAGACACAGCCCTGGTCAGAAGCTAGAAGTAAGTCATTTGTAATTTTAATGAGTGCAGTTTCTGTGCTATGATGAGACCTGAATCCTGACTGAAATTTTTCATAGATAGCGTTTTTTTGCAAGAAGGAGCACAATTGGACCGACACCACTTTTTCTAGTATTTTAGACATAAATGGAAGATTTGAAATGGGTCTGTAATTTGCTAATACGTTTGGATCTAATTGTGGTTTCTTAATGAGAGGCTTAATAACTGCTAGCTTGAACGATCGTGGGACGTGACCTAGAGATAAAGACGAATATTGAGAAGAGGCTCTTCTGCTACAGGTAACAATTCTTTCAGTAGATTAGTGGGTATTGGATCTAATAAACATGTTGTTGGTTTAGATGCAGTGATAAGTTTATTTAGCTCTTCCTGTCCTATAGTTGTAAAGCACTGCAACTGTTCTTGAGGGGCGATAATTGAGGCTGAATCATAAAACTCTGTCAAATGTTGTACATTTACAATGATATTTCTGATGCTTTCAATTTTCTCAGTAAAGAAATTCATAAAGTCATCGCTACTAAATTGTAATGAAATGTTTTGTTCTGGTGATGTCTGTTTATTTGTTAATCTAGCCACTGTACTAAACAAGAACCGTGGATTGTTTTGGTTATTCTCTATGAGTTTGCGGAGATGCTCGGCCCTGGCTGCTTTTAGAGTCTTTCTATAACGGGACGAGCTGTCTTTCCACGCTCGATTCTGAAGACCTCTAAATGAGTTTGTCTCCATTTGCATTTTAGATTACGAGTTTCTCTTTTGATAGCGTGAGTAATAGTGTTGTACCTTGGTACAGTATTTTTCTCTCTAACCTTTTGTTAAAAAAAAAGAAAAAAAAAAAGTAAAACTTGAAACAAACTACTTCCAAACAGTTCAGTTTAGTGAGAACACAGATTTCAGATAAAAAAAAACAGCTAAGAGTTAGTGCGTTTGCTGACGTCTGACTGTTACTGACACTTGAAAAGCAGTTTCACTTCCTTATTTTCAGAGAAAGAGAAAGAAATTTCAGAGCCGCTGTTCAACACGACAGTTCAGAAGAGAAGAAAGAAAAGTCTACAAATATTGTTTAAGGTGAGTGTTTCATCTTTCTTTTGTTGTTCTCATCTAGTTTCAAAAACAGAGTCCATAAATACATACAATATTTTCACTTTTGAATTCAGATCTGTGAAATGTGAGATGGGAAAAGTAGGGCTGAATAATAATAATTTATACACATAATCTGTGCTTTCACACATCTGAAGCTCAGAGACGTTTATCTGAAGTAAACTAACCCTGAAACATCTTCTCTGAGATACAAACCTGCTTTCTGGAAAGTGTGTGTTGTGTGTGTGTGTCTCTCTCTCTGGTTTGAGGTTGTGTAACGCCCTTCTGTCTGTTTCCTCCACTGGGATGTGGAAATCTCACTTAAAAACTTCCTTATTTTCTATGTCTTTGAATTGTTGGTGTTTTTGGAGCTGTATTTTGTTTTATGTTTATGATTTGATGTTTTATGGTGTTTTTACTGACTGTAGAGTCTTTGGTCTATAGTGTAGTGGTAAAGCGCTCTGTAAATAAACTAGACTCGACACTCGAGGCTTGAGGCACGACCAGTGACTGTATTACCTGCTGAACCTGGTAAAGTTAACCTGGAGCTGTTTCCAGCAGGCCGGAGATCCTCATCTCCATCAGCTCTGCTGGAATCAAGTGTCTGTTCAAATGAGGAAGATCTTCTGGAGACCCAGAGGAGATCTTCAAATAGCTGAAAGTGTCTTTCAAAATCCAAGTGCTGTTTTCTCTTGCAGCTTCTTCTGTCTCTGTCATCATTGGTGTTTTAAAGGCTGGGATGTTGTCTGGACTGATGTAGTTTGTCAAAACAGCTTCACAGTGATAAAAACAGGATCAGTCATGGAAACAGCTGTGGAGACGGTTCAGATTCTGCTGTAAAGCGGCTCTGAAAGACAGTAATGTCGTTATTCAGCTCAGTCAGTTCAGTGTTGATTCAGATGAACTATGAATCATATTTCATTTATTATCACAATTTCTTCTCCTCTTGATTTATTAAGCATAATCGTGTGTGATGTTTTCCTGTTGGTTATTTATCCTGAAAACGTTTCATTTTAATTTGGATTTTGCGTTATCTTGCATTGATATCAAGCCTTCTCGATCTTTCATGGTTTCTGTTGTCAGATTTCATATATTGTGTCTGATCTGTGAGTTGATGATTGTGCGTCTGTGTGGATTTGTTGTGTGCTTGAGATTTTCACTTCATAGTTTCAAACCAAATGTAAAATAATAGATGAAGAGCTGAATGAAGATCAAATTCACATCAGTACAGCAGGTGGCGCTGACAACCAGTTTACTCCCATACTGGACTGTTGAAGTGACAGCTTTAACACTGACATAATGAGCATTTATTTTTAAATCAAACCCAGATGGGATGATGAACACAATTAAAGTCATCTGCACAGTTTTTACTATCTTTAGGACATGTTTCTCAATACACTTCTTCAAATCTCTTTACACAGCTCTCCTCATCAGCTTTCAGATAACTTCATGTTTGAGATGCACTAGTACTAGTCTAAACTACTAAACACTTCTACAGTTTTAATCAGGTCATTCTTTCTGTAGTCAGATTTTCAAAACTCTAAACACTATTAGCACAACATCTGTCTGTTGTGACCACGCCATTAACACAATAACTAGGTAGAGATGATCGGTTTACATGTCGACATGTTACTCGAGGAACAGTAAAAATTAGTTGTGTATATACACATATATATTCTATTCATCCTGCTGTATATATAAAACAAATCTGTATGTTTTCTGTTCCAGATGTATACCACATTAGTATTGTTATTTATTATTATTTTCTTAGTTTACATATTTAAATAAGTAATCTTTCTGTTCTCAACAAAGTCCTTGTGTGTTTGTGCACACCTGGCGAATAAAGCTCATTCTGATTCTGATATAAAAATATTAAAAACTACAATGTTTTTAATCAGGATTAATCCCAATCAATTAAATCAAATGCTTGTTCTGATGGTGCTTAAATGGCGCTTAAAATCTCTTGAAAAACTAAAATATATGAATAACATTTGTATATATTCAAAATAAAAGATATACATTGTACTTACTGTCAGCTTACTTGTTTTCAGCTTGCTCAAGATAACATTTATAATTTATAATGATACATTTATAATGATACGCAAAAGTGATAACAGATGATAATGATAACAGACGATACATTTTTCCTTTCTCCACAGCAAAGACACCAGAATGTAAACTGAACAATAGACATGCATTTAACGAGTTTGTTTGCCCATATAATCTTTAGGGTATTAGGTTAGCTAATTTGGCTTGCTGCCCACTGAGGAGGGGCTAAATGAAGCAGCTTCAACTTGAGCTCTGATTATTTGTTTTTGATTTGACTTACACGATTTAAAACCTGACATTTCTTTAAAACCTAACGTTTCTTTAGACATAAGTCTAATTTTTTTGTGATTGTGATTAGTAATCACTAAGTTACACTTCATTTTCTGAGAACTATCAAATTTGACTGAGACGACAGATCACGCATCATGTTAGTTTTCTTTATTTTGCAAAAAGCACATCATTTTGTTTTTACTCTGAGTGTACACAAATAAAAGAAGATATTCCACAGTATAACTCTTAATTGTATGTGCAAAAAGTATTTTTAGTCTCTTTCACACTGGTAAGAAAAAAAACAGAGATTGTATTGCTGGCGATACCTCCGACTCCAGATTATTAACAGTATTAGGGGGTTTAAATTCTGGAAATCTGGCAACCGTAAGCGTGACCGGTCATAAAGAAAGTCTGTAATGTTTTGTCTCTTTTATTCGACATAAACAAAAAGTGATTTCAAAAAAGTGATTTTGGAAAAGTGTTTAGTCTTTTAGCCACATTTCAGTCTCCTCTTTTTTCGTCAGCGATATTGCATGTGTAGTTTTAATCACGTTATCGTTAAATGAAATTGGTGTCATCTCTCATCATCTCGTCTTAGTCATGGAAAAAAAAGTTGTCAACAAACATTTTTCATCATAGTTTTCGTTAACGAAATTAACACTGGTTAACTTAGGTAACTTAGTTATCATGAACTAAGAATGAACAACACTTATATAGCATTAATCTTAGTTAATGTTAGTTTCAAAATAACATTATACAAATCAAATGTTACTATACTAATACATTATTAAAATTAAAAGTTGTATTTGTTAACATTAGTTAATGCACTGTGAACTAACACGAACAAATAATGAACAGCTGGATTTTTATTACTAACATTAACAAAGATTAATAAATACAGTACCAAATGTATTGCTCATTGTTAGTTCATGTTAGTTAATACATTAACTAAAGCTAACAAATGAACCTTGTTGCAAAATGTTACCTTTTTTCTTCTTCATGTCCAACAGCAGTGAGTCAGTGAAGGACGATGGCATCTGCTGATCAGCATTGTGACACACTAGACGAGCAGAAAGAAGACAAGCTGAAACACAAGGAAGGTAATATCAATGTATTGTATTAAAGCTGTAATTTACAAACCCGATTTCAAAAAAGTTGGGACACTGTACAAATTGTGAATAAAAACAGAATGCAGTGATGTGGAAGTTTCAAATTTCAATATTTTATTCAGAATACAAAATAGATGACATATCAAATGTTTAAACTGAGAAGATCCTTCTACGCAGCCATGATGTTGTAATTGATGCAGTATGTGGTCTGGCATTGTCATGTTGGAAAATAAAAGAGACGACAAAGAGTGGATGGGAGCATATGTTGTTCTAGAACTTGGATATACCTTTCAGGAGGGGTGTGACGAGACAGGTATCTCACGAGACGAGACGAGACGAGACTCGAGATTGAGTTCACGAGACGAGACAATATTTCTACACACTATTTTTAAGAAATCCTCAATGGCGAAATACATAACTAGAAAAAATATTCTGCAGGTGTCTTTAAAGTTTTTTTAACTAATCATCTTATAATGAATGTCATTTCAGTTCTACTTTCTGAGTATGAATTATCACATGCAGTAAAAGACAACAATGGGCTATTCAAGTACTGTAAAAGGTTTTGCCACAAACTCAACTGACTGACTTCTCTTCTGTATGATTTCAGTCTCTTCAGACCTTACCGTACATGATTTATGAGCTTCTACAACCTTAGACCTCCTAACTGAACTCCTTTCCACAAACTGATCATAGAAATAAAAACAGTATAAATAAAAATGGTAACACTTTACAGTAAGGTCTCATTTATTAACATTAATGTATTAACCAACATCAACTAACAATGAACAATATATTTGCTACAGTATTTATTAATCTTTATGTTAGTTAATAAAAATAGTCATTCATTGTTAGTTCATGATAGTTCAAAGTGCATTAACTAATGTTAACAAATGAAACCTTATTGTTTGTGATTAATAAGATTAAGAGAAAACTGTTATTCATTTTTTATGGTAACACTTTACATTAAGTGCAACCATAATCGCACTCTCTCAATATTCAAAGTGCAAATAAGACCAAATGTTTCTTTGATACAGAGCTGAGAGATGGTTACAACTACACTGCCCAGCCTAAAATAGCTTTCATATTGAGAGATATCTGTATTCATCAGGGAGCCGTTTTTCAAAATGCGGGGTATTGAAATCGCGTTTGAATGCGCCCTCGTGTTTACTTTCACTTTCAGTGATTGCGCGTAACTCGACCGGCGGCGACCGTTATCCACCTGAATTAAATGTTTTTTTATTTAAATACAAAGCAAAACGACAATGGAGGCGTAATGTAAACGAAGCGGTGGCATATTCTTTCCTAATCATCCTAACACTCTGTCATGGCAAGTTGCCATTGGCAACATCACGAGACTACTTTTCGCCTCGACGAGAAATCTCGTCACATATTAGTCTCGCGAGATCTCGTGACACGAGATCTCATCACACCCCTACCTTTCAGCATTGATGGTGCCTTTCCAGATGTGTAAGCTGCCCATGCCACACGCACTCATGCAACCCCATACCATCAGAGATGCAGGCTTCTGAACTGAGCGCTGATAACAACTTGGTTTGTCCTTGTCCTCTTTAGTCCGGATGACATGGCGTCCCAGTTTTCCAAAAAGAACTTCAAATTTTGATTCGTCTGACCACAGAACAGTTTTCCACTTTGCCACAGTCCATTTTAAATGAGCCTTGGCCCAGAGAAAACGCCTGCGCTTCTGGATCATGTTTAGATATGGCTTCTTTTTTGACCTATAGAGTTTTATCCGGCAACGGCGAATGGCACGGTGGATTGTGTTCACCGACAATGTTTTCTGGAAGTATTTCTGAGCCCATGTTGTGATTTCCATTACAGTAGCATTCCTGTATGTGATGCAGTGCCGTCTAAGGGCCTGAAGGGCATCCAGTATGGTTTTCCGGCCTTGACCCTTATGCACAGAGATTGTTCCAGATTCTCTGAATCTTTGGATGATATTATGCACTGTAGATGATGATAACTTCAAACTCTTTGCAATTTTTCTCTGAGAAACTCCTTTCTGATATTGCTCCACTATTTTTCGCCGCAGCATTGGGGGAATTGGTGATCCTCCGCCCATCTTGACTTCTGACAGACACTGCCACTCTGAGAGGCTCTTTTTATACCCAATCATGTTGCCAATTGACCTAATAAGTTGCAAATTGGTCCTCCAGCTATTCCTTATATGTACATTTAACTTTTCCGGCCTCTTATTGCTACCTGTCCCAACTTTTTTGGAATGTGTAGCTCTCATGAAATCCAAAATGAGCCAATATTTGGCATGACATTTCAAAATGTCTCACTTTCAGCATTTGATATGTTATCTATATTCTACTGTGAATAAAATATAAGTTTATGAGATTTGTAAATTATTGCATTTCTTTTTTATTCACAATTTGTACAGTGTCCCAACTTTTTTGGAATTGGGTTTGCAATAAATGTCATTATTCTCTCTGTTCTAGACCAGATGAGCAGCAGAGATCACACTGGAGTCATTGTTGATATGAACGATGTAACTGGAGCAACTGTAAATGCCCCTTTACTCAATAGAAGCAACTTCACAGGCCCAGTGACCTTCAACTACTACACTGCAGGAAACGGTATCAACAGCGCTTACTGAGACACAACTAATGAAGTTTGTTTTATGACAGTATTGCTCATGGACAGACAAGCTTTACCTACATAAGTCTTTTCTTTAGTTTATCTGTATATTTTGTCCCTAATTTTTTACTTCTACCCTTTTCTCTCTCCACACAGCACCACAAAAAGCCTCAGAGAGAGAGACAGAGAAGCACACAGTAGATCAAGGTACAACAGTTGTGTTCTCTCACACTGTACTGACACTGTACTGACTAACACCAACAGAAAAGTTTGTTATATTAATTGACACAGCCTGTTTCACAGTATAAAAGTTTATAAAAGAACTCACGCTGTCTCACTCTAGGTAAAGAAGCTACAGAAGCTCATTATTTCAAACGCAACTGATAGTGATTTTGGAGCATACATTAATTTTGTATCTTTTGGAGTGAAAACAGGATAATAATCTCATAATTGTCATGTTTGGCACTATGCTAAGCAAATATACTAACTATCCCTGTTGTCAGAATCAATTGTTTTATTATAAAGGCCATGTTCACACAGCAGCAGAATACGGTTGTCAGTCCTATATTTGAGTTCTTAATACGGTTACGTTCACACACAGTACGGTTATTTACGGGAGTGACAACCGCATCCTATATGAAATGACAGCTTGATTTTTACAGCACGCAATCAGTTGCAATTCTGGTGCCTCCGTCCCAATAATACTGTACAACTCGACATATATTCGCATTACATTAGGGCTGCACGATGCGTCGTTTTAGCATCAATATTGCGATGTGCACACCCACGATAGTCGCATTGCAGTAATTGCAAAGTTTAACCAAAGTTGCACGTTGTTTAGGTCCTGTCACACAGAGCCGCGCAGATGCACGTGAACACCAAATTGCGTTCATTTCCGCATCTACTTGTGCTTGAACAGACATATACATGCAGAATTATGTCAAAATGTCCTTGTAAACACGGTTGCTTATGGCTTAGGTATAACCAAACAAAGAAAACGGATGTGTGTCATTATAAAAGATCTGTGCATTCGGTCTTAAAGTCACTGCAGGCTTGCTGCTTTCTGTGTCATGAATGTTAACAACAAAATACAAAGAGAAAATCACTTTTGCAGCTTTAACACAGATTAATTATATTCAATTTATACAGTGAAGAATATTTAGTAATTTTTTTACATTGGATTATTCATTTTCTGGACCTACATACTTACCTGATTTCATTACTTATTTCATTAAATCACTCCAATATTTCTAGAATTATTCTTTCGAAATTTATTTCATATCGCAACATTTATCCACAGAAAAACAAAATATCACAATGTCATTTTTTTCCAATATTGTGCAGCCTTACGTCACGTTAACGCAGCAGTAGAGTTACACTCACAGGACACTGCATTTATTCACAATCACTAAAGTTCATTATTTGCATGTATTTTACCAGTTAAACATTTCATTCGCGTGCTGTTCTGACATGCGTTTTTTCAGAGCGCATACACCCCCGAAGCACGCACACTAAAAGCCTGTCAAACAGCGCCTGATTACATCTGATTGTGCTAATACTCAATACACACAAGATTTACATAAACACAGATTAAAGTGAAAGTAATTATTTGAGAAAACCGTATGCTTGTCTTTTTGTTAGATGTTTGCAGGTCTTAAAGTGACAGCAGCCGAATAGTAAACATGCTGCCGATTGTCCTTAAAGGAATAGTTCATGCAAAAATGAAAAATTCTGTCATTATTCACTCTTTCTCATGTCTTTCCAAACCTGTATTAATTTAATTAATACAAACCAAACAGTTGCTGGTCCCCATTGACTTCATATATACTTTATTATACTTTTGTTGGGGATAAACAGTTTAGGACCCTTGAAACCAGATATGTTGAATAAAGACCCGGAGTCAAAGTTTTAAAAAATAATAAATTGAAGAAAAATTTAATGAAGAATAGTTTGCAGTTTCATCAGCAGAAGCCAGCTTCAAGTCTCCCAAAGAGTTCGTAGGCCGCTCTGCGTACATTCACATTTCCACAACAATTATACTCTAACAGAGTCCACTAACTACGTCATTACTTCAGGTTGGATGATTCTGATTGGCTAAGAAAAATAGACAAGATTAGAAATTTTCCACGCGTGGACAGATAGTAAGAAGCATATCTCCCTTCGTCACGGTGATGACGAGGGGGACCCTAGATTTAGGTACCGGATGTCCTTTTGGGGTCATGGCATGGCGTCTGCTGGTCTCAAGCAGAAATGCCAGTTGTCCAGTACAAAGGGACCTGCACAAAACTCTTAGTCAAAACTTGAGTCTGAGTCAACATGAGTTAAGGCATTTCCATGACTGCAAATGTAGTCAACTTAAATGTAGTTTGATTCACAGCTTCTTCAAGGCTGAAGTTGATCTGAGCTCTGCTCTGAGCAGGAAACTTTCCCCAAAACATACTGATAACATGTTCTTTTCTCTCAGTGAGAGGTACAGAGGAAAATAGATCCTTTAACATATATTGTTAAGTCATTCAAATAATTTAACAGAAATATAAATGTTGATTAATAACTTAAAAGATATATATTGAAGCGGCAGTGGATTCCAGAATCCACCCCTTCACTTTATACTATAGCATATTTTTTTCTATGAAGTCAAGGGGGACCAGCAACTGTTTAGTTAACCACTTTCTTCAAAATAACTATTCCTTTAATGATAATACATTTATTATTGTTATCTTGTTACATCTAAACTGTTAATATTGTACGCTTTATACATTTACATTTATTTTTATATAAGATGATACTGTTTATCTTAAGTTTATCTGCCAGTCACTGTTGTCCACCAGAGCGGCTCCCATCAGTTTTGTTTCTTTTTCAAATTCAAATGCCGTGTCATGCGCAAGACATCGCAAAGGACATGACACGCGTGTGCAATGTTTAAACACTCCGGCTATCGCGTGTTAACATGCTGCTGTTGGTTACTGAAGTTTTGATGGATGAACTCGCGGTTCATTTAGTCTCTTGGCATGTCAAAAATGATGAGATTTTTCAGTTTTATGGACGTCACCATCTTTAATATTATATTGGTCACTGTCGTTATGGTTACTAGTAAGAGAATACTTGACTCTTGTTGCACGTTTAAATACAGACAGTGTTCAAGACGCTACTGTAAAATGCTGTGTGAACGAGACATCGAGACTCACACCAGTTAAGTAAATGCGGTTGTCAATGCCAAAAAAGAGAGACTGAGAGGTTTAATTAAAAAAATGAGGTACTAAAGCAGTCTGAATAGAAAAATGGCACTAAAAATAATAAAAAACAAAGTATTTTTTTCCTACCGAACATGTGCTGGGAGTCTGCTGTTGCTAGTAATGAACTGGAAGCTGAACTGGAAGTTTTGATTCATTTGATTCATAACTAGTCAGATCTGTCTGTCATTGCCTGAAGTGCATGGAGAGGTAGAGCATAGCTCCACAGTAGTGGTTTGAAAAGTGCCTGTCAAATGCCCTGTTGCTAAATCTGCACCTTTTTCAAAGTACTTTGTACTTTTAGTGAAAAAAAATGTAGGGAAGCTGAATACTTTATTTTTATTCAACTTAAGTACCACAATTTAATTGTACTCAAGAAAGGAGGGAAAAAAAATGAAAAATCTACTCAAGTACTGTAACAAAAGTATTTTTAATTACTTTCTACCTTTGCATATAAGCTAATTAAACAATAATAATTTGGTTAATCACAGTGACAATGAATGGAGAACTCACTATTTTACTATAACCTATTAGTACTGTATATTAACAGTGAAGAGACAACAATATAGACAATATATTAACTATGAATTAAGTTCTTTATTACTGTATACTTATTATAGTATTACTCAATATTGCGCATTATCATTAATAACAATCACTGTCTGTACATGGAAACAAGATAATATATAACAGCAATCAGCAACTGCAGGGATGAGCACAACTGCGGTAAATCCCATACAAATAAATAGAATAGAACAGAGTGTCCCAAGTGGTGATTTTACAAATAGCTTACAATGGTTTAAAAGCTTTACAGTAATCAAAACTTTTCATACGGTGATAAAATTAATTATTAAGGTTGACCAGTTGGTGGCACTATCTCCAGAATGATTTGACAAGTTACAACTGCAAACAAACATGCAGTAGTTAATTTAAGCAGGACAAAACATGCTGGAAATACAGCCTTGCGTCTTGATTGATTTGCTAGCTGTTAATGGTTTAATATATCAGAAAAGCTTTTAAAAACTTAAAAATGATCTATCTGAGTCTAATGGAGACAAACCACTGAATGCTATGGAAGGAATTAGAAAATATTGCACAAATTTTTAAATTGAAACCAAGGTGTTGGGGTGGGAGATATACCTGCAGACATGATTAACCATTGAAATTTGTAAATCACTAGAGATTTTGTGGTTATCTATCGGGGTTAAACTTAAGTGACATTGTAGTGCTGTGCTCTCACAAAAGCTCATCACTTGATTTTAAAGTGTTCAAGTGCAGTAAGCCATGAAAAAGAACTCAATTCAGTACTCTTATTCTGCCTGAGAGTCAAGAACTTTTTAAATTATGTTAGTAAGGCTAGAAGCGATATCAGTTGAAATTAGTGTTGAGAATTAAATTAAATGGTTAAATTAAATAGTATTATTTAATGTAATTTAAATAAAACATTTAAAATGTAACAACCTTAAGCAAAAACAACTATATTGATATGTATATATATATATATATATATATATATATATATTGTTAGTATGAAATAAAATCATTCATATCTTGAAGATTTTGATCGCCCACCCCTACAAGTATGAGTCAACATGAGTTAAGGCATTTCCATGACCGCAAATGTAGTCAACTTAAATGTAGTCTGTGTAAGACTACATTTAAACACTGTTACAGTATGAGTGTGATTAATTTGAATGAATAAGAAGCACAGTTTTCAGGTTACCACACATGTGTGGTAGTTACTTTTGTAATAGGAATCACAGACTAGATTAGAATTTACATATAGATTTATTTTATTTAAGGACTGATCACTTTTTGTTGACTTTTTTCCTCTTTCTCAAAGGCTCAAGTGCAGAGGACAGTAAAGCTGCTCTTCATGAGACCAGCCTCAGACTGAAGGACAAATTAAAACAGGAGTATGAACGAATATTGGTTGGTAATTCTCAGACTGGTCATCAGAAATACCTGAACAATATTTACACTGATCTATATGTGGTGGAGAATGAGACTGGAGGAATAGTCAGTGAGCATGAGGTAAGACGGATCGAATTCAAACAATTTGATGCCAAGGACACACCGATCCAGTGCAATAACATTTTTAAAGTCCACAAGGGTCAACGAAACAGAAGAGTGCTGACAATGGGCATCGCAGGGGTAGGAAAAACAGTCTCTGTCAATAAATTCATCCTTGACTGGGCCAAAAGAACAGAAAATCAGGATATTGCCTTAATTTTCCCTCTTCCATTCCGTAGACTGAATTTGATTAAAGAAGAGTACAGTCTTATAGGACTTCTTAACAAATACTTCTTAAGTAGTCCTGAAGAACTGCCCTTTCTTCCTGATGGTGATGGTAAAATCATGTTCATCTTTGATGGGCTGGATGAGTGTCGCTTCCCTTTGAACTTTAAAGAAGATGACGGATTTACAGATGTTCACAAAGAAACAACAGTGAGTAAGATAGTTACAAGCCTGATCAAGAGACAACTGGTTCCCTCTGCTCTTATCTGGATCACATCCAGACCAGCAGCAGCCAGTCTGATACCCCGAAACTACATTGATCTGGTGACAGAGGTGCGAGGATTCAACGATGAGCAGAAAGAGCAATACTTCAACAAAAACAGCAGTCCTGAGGTTGCTGGAAACATCATCCGTCATATCAGGAAATCCAGGAGCCTGTACATCATGTGAAAGGAATGTGAAAGGAAATCTCATTTTCTACAAAGAAGATCTTGAGAAATGTGGACTAGATGTCAGTGAAGGGTCAGTGTTCTCTGGGTTATGCACTCAGATCTTTCAGGAGGAAAAAGCTGTTTCAGCAAGAAACGTTTACAGCTTCGTACATCTCAGCATCCAGGAATTCCTTGCTGCTCTCTATGTGTTTTTGATTAGCAAAGATGAGAAAGCAAAGCTACTTTTTCAATCCCTGAGAGAAAAACTGACATGGACACTGTCCAGAAAGACACTGTTTCAGCTTTATAAGGGTGCGATCAACATGGCTTTACAAAGCGAGAATGGACACCTGGACCTTTTCCTCCGGTTCCTCCTGGGTCTCTCTCTGGAGTCCAATCAGAGTGACCTGAAGGAATTAGTGCCAGGACTGGAACTCAAAACAGAGAACATGAAAAACACTGTTGACTATATCAAAAAGAAAATAGAGAAGGAGAAATCAGTGGAGAGGACCATCAACCTCTTCTACTGTCTGAGTGAACTGAAAGATGACTTTGTGGAGGAAATCCAGAAAAACCTGAGCTCAGGAAATCTTTCAGAACAGAATCTCTCCTCTGCTCAGTGGTCTGGTCTGGTGTTTGCGCTCCTGATGTCAGAAGAGACTCAAGAGAAGTTTGAACTGCAGAAATACAGAAGATCTGATGAAGCAGTAATAAGACTGCTGCCAGTGATCAAAAACACAAGAAAAGCACTGTAAGAGTCTTCTTTACATTCATTTATATGCACTGTTGGTTTTTTGTAATTGGGACTTCTTTTTACATGGATGACTTGTTTGCCTAGACAGTTTTAAAAAAAAAAAAAGAATAAATGTACATGTTATTCAATGTATGTGATGATATTAAATGCCAACGTGTTTCTACAATCAGACAAGTTGAACCTGAGTTTTACCCTTTTTATTATTCTTAATTGTATCATAAATTTAAAAAAAATACAGGTTTGATGTTTTATGAAAATTGTTTTAGCTTTGCTTACATCCCTACAGTCAAAGGTTTTTCCAAGTTATCTATGCTCTAGATTATAAACACTACCTAAAAAGCATTGATATCACTGATTGTTGTGTTCGCTTCACAGGCTACAGTGCTGTAATCTCACTGCTCAGTGCTGTAAGAGTTTGTCATCAGTTCTACAATCCTCAAACTTCCTGAGAGAGCTGGACCTGAGTAACAATGACCTACAGGATTCGGGAGTGAGGCTTCTTTCTGAGGGGCTAAAAAGTCCAAACTGTCAGCTGGAGATAATGAGGTTTGAGTTTAAATGATTTATTTATTTATTTATTTCCCATTAAGTTAATTATTTATAAACACACAGCTAAGATTGATTCTGTATGCAATTACATTTTGTTTTTATTGTTCAGATTTTCCATATAATAATTTTCCATAATCTCACTGCTCAGTGTTGTGAGAGTTTGTCATCAGTTCTACAGTCATCAAATTCCTTCCTGAGAGAGCTGGACCTGAGTAACAATGATCTACAGGATTCAGGAGTAAAGCTTCTTTCTGATGGACTGAAGAGTCCAAACTGTCAGCTGGAGATACTGATGTAAATAGTTTTAAAATAATTAACAAAATGCTATCACAATAAATGATTGTGATTGAATGTGACATTTGTTCTCGATGTAATGGAAATAGTCAATGGAAATTGATCGGGACCGATACCAAACTCATGTACTTGTACTCATACAAATATGGATGTGCTTGAATCGTTCGTTGAATCGTTCTTCAGATTCTTGACTTGTCACCATCTGAACAAGCTCAACACAGTTGGCTGATCACCATAGAAAATCAGCGATTCAGTGGATGGAATCAAAAGTTGCTATTGTGAATGGTGCGCGCTTCACTGCTGTACATGTTTAGAAAAGTGAATGAATACTTTGGTACATTTCCACAAACATTTTTGTTACTTTTATGACTGAATCTACAGAAAATAACAGCATACAAACTGCACAGGTCAGTGTGTGATAGTGACTGATCTGATTGTCAAACTAATGTCATGTGGACTGTTGCTGTGTGTGTTTGTAGGTTGTCTGGCTGTATGGTGACAGAGGAAGGCTGTGGTTATGTGTCTTCAGCTCTGAGTTTGAATCCCTCACACCTGAGAGAGCTGGACCTGAGCTACAATCACCCAGGAGATTCATTCATTGATAAATTCAACCATCAAAACTGCAGACTGGATAAACTTAAGTATGTTGAGCAGGAAGAGTTTGACTTTATTTCTTTCATACATTTACAAAAGTTTTTACTGAGAATAAACTGAGGTTTAGCTGCAGTTATACTACAGGGCTGTTGAATGCTTGATTCTGATTGATTGACAAACTTTCTAAGGTGCTCAAATATTGTCAAGTAAATGCAGAGCTAAAGTAATTCCAGGCAGGTCTCAACTAAATTAGAGAATCATTTTTTCCCACTCCATGTCCAATACAAAGGAACACAAATGCAGTACAGACACACACTAACACAAACACAAACACATTCAAACATGCACATGCACAGGAATGTGTTAGTGCTGCCCCACGACTTCATCAGTAAAATAGTTTCAGAATTTATGTAGTATGCCTGAAAAAGGGACTGTAGTAATGTTACGTGACGTGTATGCAATAGAGATGAAGCTTAAACGGATATCCACAAACAAGGGTTTTAATGAAGAACACGGAGCCAAAGCACAACATCACATGAAAATAACATTAAGAAGAGACAAAAAGTGAAGGGAGTGAGTCCATATATAAAGGGAGTGCAAACGAGGAAGTCCAGGTGATGATGATGAGTGATGATGGGGAGATGACGAGGGAAGTGAGTGCAGGTGAGGAGAACAGGAGGATAATGGGAATTGGAGTCCAGGAGACAAGGGGTCTGTGACAAGTAAGTGATGTCCGATATCTAGCTTTCCTAAAGGGGTGTTGGTAAAAACATAGGATACAATCAGCTTCATCCAAAGAATGTTTATTTGTTTCTAACACAATGGTAACTTTAATCCATGCTGTACACAACATAGCTATACAAGGGTTTTACAGAATTAAAGGGTTAGTTTACCAAAAATTGAAAATGCAGTCATTAATTACTCACCCTCATGTTGTCCCACACCTGTAAGACCTTCGTTCATCTTCAGAACACAAATTAAGATATTTTTGATGAAATCCAATGGGTCAGTGAGGCATGCATTGACAGCAAGTTCATTTACACTTTCAATGCCCAGAAAGGTAGTAAAGACATATTTAAAACAGTCCATGTGACTACAGTGTTTCAACCTTAAAGGGGCTCTATGTAAGATCTTTACTTTAATAAAGCATAAAAATACCCCAATATGTTTACAGATATTTAGGAAACATGCTAAGTTCACCTACTTGTTTCTCAGAAACACAATGCTACAGCCAGATATTCTACTTTGAAAATGTGCGTTCCGTGTCGGAATGTCTGTTTTTGTTTTGGTCTGTGCGAAACCCCGTGCTGCAGTTTATCCAATAGTATTTCGACATCACAGGTTGCCAGTTGGCGGAAAACACTGTGTATTGTAGCCGTGGAAACCAACAAACAAACTGAGTCAGAGGATCAGGCAATAACGTCAGCTGCGCGTTCTCGCTCTCTTCTCTGTCACTGTGAAGTGACACACACCTGCGCAGGCGCCTCCTCTCTCTCACTCGTCTCATTCGCTCCGGTTAAGTAGTGCTTGTATTGCGCATAATTTTAGTCATTCCTGCAGGTCTCGCGCTCACACCGAAAGCGCGCGCACTACTGATCTATATAAGTGAAACGTACAAGCCACGCTCAGTCTCAAACAGAGACAGAAGTCAAACAGAGTCACAAGTACCAAAATAAGCACCTTCCTGCGCTTAAACTGTCAAATACATACAAAAGTATGTCAAAACCAGCGGCACAGGCAATCTTGGCGAGTATTCAGATAAACACTGTCAGTTTTGAATCGTTAAATTGCTAAGAAAGTGAACCCATGTCGTGTATAACATTATTGGGTCCGTTGAACACCGTTCGTGAACTCTTAAAGGGACAGCAGTCCAGTATTCCTGCTGCTGTCTGTCATGTTAATCAAAGAACAAAAGACAAAGAAAATCACTTTCTGCTCTTGACTGAATATGTTTCATAACTTTAATGGTAAGAATTATTTACAATAAAGACTACAGAAATTAAGATAACCAATGTAAAATAACACTGAATGTTCTTACCTGAATAAAGTTTCATAGCTCTCTTTATTCTATTGCATTTATTTGAGCTGTTTATATTTTATTACTTACTTTTACTTGTTTTTTTTAATGAAAATAAAACTGCACTGAAGAAAAGTAGATTTTTTTTGTATATGTTGTCAATTATAGTTCTTAGAAAGAAAATCGGAATCAGCAAAAATCGGTTTCAGCCGATCATACTAACAAAAAATCGGAAATCGGAATTGGCCAAGAAAATTGCAATCGGTGCATCTCTACTAAAAAGCCTCTGAATCCATCTAAATATCTCTATGAACAACAGCATATCAAAACAGATAAATCAACTCATCAGCTTACAGTGTTTAAGTCTCCTCAGCTTTCATTGTCAATTGCGCTCCCTATTGTTGCTGGCAACCATATGCTGTAAAAGCTGGCAACCCACGTCTTTGAACGAGGGGGTGGGCCAAACAATATTTTGAATTTTGACTGCAGTACCTATTTTGAACACTGGATGTCATTCCTACATAGAGCCCCTTTAAATTTTGAAGTGACGAGAATACTTTCTGTGTGCCATAAAACAAAATGACAACAGTCTCCAACACACGTTCACGAGAGCACCATGACACATGCGTGTGGTGATACGAGACACGTGTCGTTTCATCGCATGAATTTTCCACACTTTCAATATCACAATCGATGCAGTACACTGTCTTGTTCAGTAGGCATCGCTTGGCACTGATGACATCTACACCACCAGCTCTCCATTGCTCTCTGTCTTTCAGAAGCTTGTGGCTGTGGTTGTGTTGCAGCCTCTTCCATCTCTTTTAGTTCGTTCTCTGTATATTCTTTTTCGAATAAGTAAGGTTGTGCAAAAAAACCAAAACAATTCATCCTCTATGTTGAAATCTGCAGAGATAGTTATGAAATGTTTTATGTTGAGCATGCGTCTTTCTCTGTAAATACAGTCCTGTATTTCTGGGTCTTGGTGCTCTCGTGAACGTGTGTCCGAGACTGATAAGGATTAGAAGAAATTGTTGAATAAAATTATTGTTTTGGGTTTTTTGGCACACCGAAAATATTCTTGTCGCTTCATAACATTAAGGTTGAACCACTGCAGTCACATGAACTGTTCTAAATATGTCTTTACTACCTTTCTGGACATTGAAATTGTAAATTAAAGGGTTAGTTCACCCAAAAATGAAAATAATGTCATTAATTACTCACCCTCATGTCATTCTACCTTTGTTCATCTTCGGAACACAAATTAACATATTTTTTATAAAATCTATGGTGGTTCAACCTTAATATTATAAAGCGACGAGAATACTTTTTGTGCACAAAAATAACAAAATAATGACTTTATTCAACAATATCTTGTGATGGGCGATTTCAAAACACTGCTTCATGAAACTTTGAATCTTCATGAATCTTGTTTCGAATCAAAAGTTTGGAGTGCTAAAGTCACGTGATTTTAGTAAATGAAGCTTCGTTACGTCATAAGTGTTTCGAAATTTCAATGGTTCACGTGACTTTGGCAGTTTGATTCACGGTCCGAACCTCTGATTCGAAACACAAGATTTATGAAGATTTGAAGCTACCTGATGAAAACAGGAGGCACATATAGACTCAGTTTCTCAGTAATGAGGTAGTAATGTCACTGTTCTTTAAACAGTTAAGTTACCCTATTACAGACACTGATGCCAAACACACACACTCACACACACACATACAAAACTACTCTGATCAGGCATAACATTAAGACCACTTCCTAATATTGTGCTGGTCCCCCTTTTGCTGCCAAATCAGCCCTGATGTGTCGAGGCATGGACTCCACTAGACCCTTGAAAGTGTGTGTAACACACTTCATGTACGTGGGAAGAATGAGGCAGGAACTGGTAAACATTCAACACACTTTAATACAACATATACAAATTCAAAACAAAAGTAAAATAGCGGCCGCCCCTCACAGATGACTGTCACACACTAACATAAATCCAGGCCTGGTCCTCTCTCGTCCTTCACTGTAGTCCCTTCTCCCTTTATGCTTCCGGAGCTCCTCCGTGAGAAATACGAGACCGGTGCAGTGCGCAGGTGACACTCCGTAGCAATTACGCCACCGGCCTCGCGCCGTTCCCTCACAGCTCTCGCTCCGCCCTGCTTGTCACATAACCCCATCATCATTTCATCTTGGTTACTAATTTGCATACTAACTGTTAAATAAATCTTATTCAAACGTTTTCTTGACTCCCGAGTCTTTCTGGTAGAAATTATTTCCTGCACCTGTGGACCGTGTATGAGTTTGAGATTAGAGGCCTTGTTGCCATAATTGGGCGGTGGAATTTATGCGGCATTTTGTTTTGCTCCTGACTGATTTTCCTTCCACAATTATGTTTATATTATTTTTGTAATACAACGCCTATTGGAATGAGCATCCGTAACAGACTTGGTTGGTAATGTACTTAGCCTTACAATTTCCCAAAATTAAAATTGTTTTGTGTATGTGTGTGTGAGTGAGTGAGAGAGAGTGTGTGAGTGTGTTTACTAACTAACTAACTATCATTGTGTGTGTTTTCTAGTGTGGATCATGGGGGAGAGTTCAGGATAACAGCAGGACTACACAAATGTAGGTCTAATCGCACTCTCTCTCTCTCTCTCTCTCTCTCTCTCTCTCTCTCTCTCTCTCTCTCTCTCACTCACACACACACACACACACACACACTCTCTCACACACACACACACACACACACACACACACAGTATCTGTCAAATGATGCAGTTTAATAATAAATAATAACTATAATACTTTTAGATCACCATTATTAGAATTATTGCTAAGACAGTAAAATAATACTACTGTAAATGAAAAATTAATATTTTATAAACAGTATATTATTTTACAAAAGGATGTTACAATACTGTTGTATTGTCAGAAACCTGCAGTTTTAGTGAAAACAGGTTTATAACTGCATCTTATTACAAATCAGTTGAAATACTGTAATCAACTGTCCACAAAAATGTTGGATATAATGTGACTGTGAAAACAGTATAACTGGTGCTCGCTGCGTCCCCAAATGCACATTAAACTCAAGGCAAATGCAGAGATGGAGTTCACTGCATTCATTCCCTGTGAACCAAGACGTGGAAAACAAGCTGATGGAGTGAGAAAAGTGTGTTCTTCACTCTGAAACATGCAGCGCAACAGACTACAGACTTACTTAATTATCGTCTTTTTTGTAATTTGATGAGGGCACAAAGCCATATTGTGCTTTTAATTTAAGTTTGTTTGAGAGATGCTTTACCAAAGCAATGAGACAAAACACAAAGACAAAGATTTATCTCATTATGAGACAAGTAAAATAGTTTTGGTTCAAACTGTGTTTCTTTAAAATCTGTGTACACCTGGTCACTTCATGCGTTTTCTCTGATGGGATAGCTATCCGATCGTGAAAAGACCAGGTGTAAATGCCCTCTGAAATGCATTCACTCAGATCAGTTCAGGAGGAAGTCTAAATGCATCTGGCTGTTGAAACCACACATGTAAATCTTACTCCTACCAAAAATACTAAAAAATAAACATGTGAGAGTGTGTTATACGCTACCAGTCAAAAGTTTATGAACAGTAAGATTTTTAATGTTTTAAAAGAAGTCTCTTCTGCTCACCAAGGCTTCATGTATTTGATCCAAAAACACAGCAAAAACTGTAATATTGTGAAATATTATTACAACTTAAAATAGCTGTTTTCTATTTAAATATATTCAAAAAAGTAATTTATTCCTGTGATCAAAGCTGAATTTTCAGCATCATTACTTCAGTCTTCAGTGTCACATGATCCTTCAGAAATCATTCTAATATGATGATTTGATGCTCAAGAAACATTTATAATTATTGTCAGTTTTTTTTTTTTTTTTTTGAAAGAAATTAATACTTTTATTCAGCAAGGATGCATTAAATTGATCAAAAGTGACAGTATAGACATTTATAATGTTACAAAAGCTTTATATTTTCAGAATTCAGAGATGATCCAAATGAAGCAGCACAGAAACTTGACTGCATTAACAATGATTGATCACTGTCAACTGAAAACATCAAATTAAAACTATTTCACATTACAGGGTTTTTCCTGGGTCTAAATTGGTCTTTGGTGGTGGTGGACAAACACTGTCATCCACAGTACAAAATACCGTACCCATGTGATCTGTGAGTTCAGTACTGTCAGTAAATCCACAATAAATGCAGAGAAACACAGTTTGAAATATCCACATATTCTATTCATGAATTAAAGGATGAACACTGTCAGGACAGATAATAAAACTCATTTATATTTAAAATCTGTACATTTAAAAGTAAAAAGTCACTGAGTGACCAGTTTGAAAAGTTAGTAATAAAATGAACAAAGTAATACATTATATAGCAAAAGTAAGGGATCTGTTATTTTTTACATTTACACCCCAATAGTTAATGAAGAGATTATTTTGTTCCATCCATTGCTATGGTTTTCACGGTCAACTGGATTTAATCACACATTTAAAGGTGCCCTCGAATGAAAAATTTAATTTATCTTGGCATAGTTGAATAACAAGTGTTCAATACATGGAAATGACATACATTGAGTTTCAAACTCCATTGTTTCCTCCTTCTTATATAAATCTCATTTGTTTAAAAGACCTCCGAAGAACAGGCGAATCTCAACATAGTAACACCGACTGTACAATATTTGCATATGCCAGCCCATGTTCCCAACATTATGAAAGGCATTAGACAAGGGCAGCCAGTAACGTCTGGAGCCATAGACATCATATTTCTGGAGCTGTACAGCTGAATCATCAGACTAGGTAAGCAAGCAAGAACAATAGCGAAAAATGGCAGATGGAGCGATAATAACTGACATGATCCATGATAACATTATAATATTTTTAGTGATATTTGTAAACTGTCTTTCTAAATGTTTCGTTAGCATGTTGCTAATGTACTGTTAAATGTGGTTACCATCGTTTCTTACTGTATTCACGGAGACAAGAGCCGTCGCTATTTTCATTTTTTAAACACTTGTAGTCTAATGCATAATATAATGCATAAACACAACTTCATTCTTTATAAATCTCTCCAACAGTGTAGCATTAGCCGTTAGCCACGGAGCACTATTAAACTCATTCAGAATCAGATGTAAATAATATAACAGTATACAATACTCACATAATCCGACGCATGCATGCCGCATGCATGACGAACACTTTGTAAAGATCCATTTGAGGGTTATATTAGCTGTGTAAACTTTGTTCAGGCACTGTTCAAGGCAAGCGCGAGCTCTGTGGGCGGAGAGCACGAGAATTAAAGGGGCCGCACAGCATAAATCGGCGCGTTTATAATGATGCCCCAAAATAGGCAGTTAAAAAAATGAATTAAAAAAAATCTATGGGGTATTTTGAGCTGAAACTTCACAGACATATTCAGGGGACACCTTAGACTTATATTACATCTTTTAAAAACATGTTCTAGGGCACCTTTAAATACATTTGTCAATCCAGAAACTAATATATTTTTAAAATATTTTAAATATTCATTATAAAGGCCTACAGAAAGCAAAGATCGCTGCTGTATTAGTCAACACGAGAAACACAACGCTTCTGCAAAAACTATATAATCTATATAAGCTTATTTGCATTGTGTTTATACTTGCACTTTACAATAAGGTTCATTAGTGAAACATTAGTTAATGTATTAACTAACATGAACTAACCATGAGGAATACATTTGTTACTGTATTTACTAATATTTGTAAACGTTAGTTAATGAAAATACAGTTGTTCATTGTTTGTTCATGTTTGTTCACAGTGTATTACAGTTTTTCTCCATTGGTTTGGCTCATTTTTTGAAACAGAAATTACATTCTAAAAACTCTAAGATCATTTGGCAAAACAGTCTTACAGTTCAGTACAACACTATAGCTCACTTGCAAAAGCTCATATCTCTCCCAAAACTGTTAACTCATGTTTAAAAACTAAATTCCTTTTCCAAATAAATAGTCAGTGCCACAGAAATGGCAAAGATCCCTCTCAATTGCTTTGGCTCATTTCTTGAAACAGACCGGACATTCTCAACACACTTGGTGCTTTTGTTAAAATAATGTGGATGGTTCGGCACAACACCATGGTTCACCTGCAAAAGCTCATACCTCTCCCAAAAACAGTTCACTCATGTGTCAAAACTAAATTTCCTTCTCATTTAAACAGTCAGTGCCCCCAAAATGCTTTGTCCCTTTGGCATTGTGTAAGCACGGCAAGTCAAAATGTTTAGATGTTTTGTCACTATGGCAGAGGACCATTGAAATATCCCTCATGCCCACCTTTCAGTCTTAGCCCAGTCCTTCATTGACAATGGTTACTGTACTGTTTTTGTCTAGCCAGCATAATACATTAAAACTGTAATGGGTCATTGTATGGGACAATGTGAATTTCCACCGTGGCCTGCTCATCAGGGCCTGGTTCACTACTCATCCAAGGATGGTCATGGTGTTCCTACCACCTTACTCTCCTTTCCTCAATCCTATTGAGGAGTCTTTTCTCTGCTTGCAGGTGGAGAGTGTATGAGCATCGGGCTCAAGATCAGAGGTCCCTGCTCCATGCAATGGACGCTGTGTGTGAGGATATTACAGGAGATCATTGTAGGGGATGGTTGTGACATGCACTGTGTATAAAACTGAAAAAAAGAAATAGGATTTTAGGGTGAGAGTAGCCTCCAAGGTTTGACATCACACATTGCACTCATACTGCCAAGGAAATTGTAACCATTATCATTCACACACATAAAGTAACTTCCATACATCAGAGTAAAAAGAAAATATATACAGCATAATATACTGTAATATATACACACAAACAAAAAACAATGAAAATTATATGCAGCCTACAGTGCTGTAAATAAAGCTGAAGTTTCACAACTAACAGTTCTTCACTGGTCGCTGTCCTCACCCTCCCTCTCCTGGACATCATCCTCACCCTCCTGGCCATCCACATGCTGCTGTCTGTATGGCCACAGATTCTCGTCCACATCACAGCGTATATTCTCCTTTGCAATGCAACGAGGGAAGAAACGGTGTGCATGTCGCAACCATCCCCTACAATGATCTCCTGTAATATCCTCACATACAGTGTCCATTGCTTGGAGCAGGGACCTCTGATCTTGAGCCCGATCCTTATACACTCTCCACATCCAAGCAGAGAAAAACTCCTCAATAGGATTGAGAGTAAGGTGGTAGGAACACCATAACCATCCTTGGATGAGTAGTATACCAGGTGAGCGGGCCACGGTGGAAATTCACATTGTCCCATACAATGGCATATTGTGTTAGGTGAGGCCCTACGAGACCTCTCTCATTTTCAGGGTTCAAATCAAAATGAAGGCATTCCAAGAAGATGAGAAGCTTCTGTGTATTGTATGGGCCAAGACTGGGGATGTGAGTGACCACACCATTCTCAGATATGGCAGCACACATAGTTATATTGCCCCCTCGCTTCCTTCGTTAGTCAAGTTCTAGTTTCACCTGACTGTCAATTGCTGTAATAAATTTATCAAATGTTCCAAGGATTCATATATGGTATTCATGGTATTATGTTCTTGACTAATTTTGACAGTTGAACAGACTATTGTGCATGTGATGACTTACACAATGAAATGATGCTGACACGTTTTGGAGCTAACGACCATTAGATAGAGAATCAACAATCAGTTTAGATCAACAAGATCTATTCACTTTAAATTGTGCTAAATGTAGGCTACCTGTACTTAATCATTTGCAAAGATGTACTGAGACATTGAGACATGTACTTAGACATTTGCAATTTGATGAAATGATGAGAAATTCAATTCTGTTGTGAACAATTGCCAAGTGGTTTGGAGATTTGTCCATGTTGTTTTGAGAATGTAATTTCTGTTTCAAGAAATGAGCCAAACCAACGGAGAAAAACTGTAACTAATGTTAACAAGATTTTATTAGTATTAGTAAATGTTGAAATTAGCATTAAAAGGCACAATATGTAAGATTTTTTATATTACAATATCCAAAAACCACCAGCACAATGTTATATATTACGTTCAGCTGTGTACAATATCCTAAATGTTTAAGAGAAATTCACAGTTTTAAATAGTGCCCGTCCCTCCCTTGTCACATGTCAGTGATGTAATATCTGCGTTTTCCCTGGGTTCCTTGTACTGCATAGTAACCATGGCAACAGATGGGATGGCTGCGTTACGTCTACTGTTGTTGATTTGTTCAAACATTATGGACCATGGCAAGCAAACTTTGGGATAAAAATAAAAAATATAACAACGATCAATATCGGCGTGGCGATTCAGAGAGTAGGCTACATAAGGCTAATCAATGTTATATAGATTATAACACAATAAAATGTTAGAATATCATCAGTATGATGTAATGTTGATATCTTACTATTGGTCTCATACAGCCAACAAACTAATACATAGAACAACATTACAACTTTCAAATGCAGTTTAGATTGATCGTGTAACGTGAGACCAAGTGAAACAGCACTATGTTACCTCACAGTTTTAATTGAGTAAATTGACCTGTATGAGCAGTATTTCAGCCTTGTGAGTAGTTCAGTAGAATGAAATGTCCTCATTCCTTTATATCCCCTGTGACTGGTGTGTGGCACTGATATCTATCTCTCATTAGCCCATGATTCTCAGCCACGGCCTGCTTCATACCACAGTCATGGTAAAAACATTCATTCACTCATCCATAAACATTAGTTCCCCATAAACATGATTAGATCCATCGGAATGATGACAAGTTCCATGATTCCACTCATTCACTGTTTCATCAATCTACACCTTTGTTATTGTTTTGAAGAGTTTAGCGCCCCCTAGCAGTAAAAAAACATACTGTGCCTTTAACAAAGATTAAAGGGTTAGTTCACCCAAAAGTGAAAATTATGTCATTAATGACTCATCCTCATGTCGTTCCAAACCCGTAAGACCTCCGTTCATCTTCAGAACACAGTTTAAGATATTTTAGATTTAGTCCGAGAGCTTTCTGTCCCTCCATTGAAAATGTTTGTACGGTATACTGTCCATGTCCAGAAAGGTTATAAAAACATCATCAAAGTAGTCCATGTGACATCAGTGGGTTAGTTAGAAGTTTTTATGGCATCGAAAATACATTTTGGTCCAAAAATAACAAAAACTATGACTTTATTCAGCATTGTCTTCTCTTCCGGGTCTACAATCCGCGTTCACGACTCCGCAGTGACGCTGCTTCTTCTTTCCTGTTTTACGGCATCCAGCTTATTGGTGCATTACCGCCCCCTTCTGCTCCGGACAGTAAGACGCTACTGATGTGTTATCTGGTGCGCCCGAGCTTCGTTTACAGTCTGAGGGAGACGCATGCTGTATTCAAGATATTCTACATTGTTTGCAGCTCTTTGACCCTTTTTCTTATTGTATGTTATATTCTTCAAAATAAGGATTATAATGATAATTGCACCATACAGTAAGCTGCAGTTTTTAGGCAAAATCAGATAAACCAAATACTTTCATACCTGGATTACCTGGATACACAAATCAGGTAAAGTGGGTACTGAAGCCAAAAAAGTTTGGGAACCACTGCTTAATTGTAAAAAGGTTATAATGATGGACAACCAGTAACTGACTTACATGTTACATGTTAGTCAAGTTCTAGTTTCACCTGACTGCCAATTGCTGTAATAAATTTATCAAATGTTCCAAGGATTCATATATGGTATTCATGGTATTATGTTCTTGACTAATTTTACAATTGAATAGACAATTGTGCATGTATACAATGAAATGACGCTGACACGTTTTGGAGTGAACAACCATTAGACTGAGAATCAACAAACAAGATCTATTCAATTGGAAATTGTGCTAAATGTAGGCTACCTGTACTTAATCATTTGCAAAGATGTACTGAGACATTGAGACATGTACTTAGACATTTGCAATTTTGATGAAATGAATGAGAAAATCAATTCTGTTGTGATCAGTTGCCAAGTGGTTTGGAGGTTTGTCCATGGTGTTTTGAGAATGTAATTTCTGTTTCAAGAAATGAGCCAAACCAATGGAGAAAAACTGTAATAAAGCCAAATGCAAACCTGAATCTCTCTTCTCTGAGATTAACAAACATGTCAAACCATCATCTGTAGCTATTAATGGCTTTGTTGATCTCTGTGAAAGCTTTCAGTCATTTGTCCTACATCAAATTTATCAAGCCGCCGCAGTCACATGACTGTTTTAACGACGTCTTTAGTGCCTTTCTGGACCTTGAAAGTGTTGATTATATTGCTGTCTATGGACGAGTCATAAACTTAAACTCAGTTTATGAGTTTAAGTCATAAGTCATAAACTCAGATTTCATCAAAAATATCTTAATTTGTGTTCTGAAGATGGATGAAGGTCTTGCGGGTGTGGAACGACGTGAGGGAGAGTAATTAATTACAGAAACTTCTTTTTTGGGTGAACTAACCCTTTAATCTCACATAATATTTAGGATGGATAGTATGAATACTGGGACGCAGGGTCTGTATAGTGAAATTCCAGGGTTTTGTGGGATATAGGGACATGGTGCCAAAATTTGGAGGGATCTTCTGGAAATTAGTAAATGACATCTAAATGACATTAGTAAATGACAAATGACATCTGCTTCCTGCTTCGCTACTGTTCGGACGCTCTTGCTTACAGCTCTGTGCTTTGCTCTATTGCTTTTATATTTTATCTCCTAATTTTAACTACAGCAAATCAGCACAGAGCTCAAACGACAAATCTTGGCACCAACAATATTTTTAACTGGAAGAATTGCTACAAAAAAGGGGAATTTTTATCCAACCAGCCTCCCACTGACGGCAGCCATCAGCTTACATTCCGGAGAAGGGAAAACACAGCTGCCTACATCCAAAAGGATTAGAAATAATATGCCTCCTCTGGTTGAAGAATCTACCTGCTGCACAAACTGCCACAGACTTCTACAAAGGATTGCAGTCCTTGAAACAAAGTTACTTGCGGGACTACCAAACCAGAAGGAACACACAACAGAGCTTCGTCATGGACGTCCTCAGCACACAGTCGGTGAGTCCCATGAATCTAATGCCCCTAAACAGACCGTACTGAGTGCCGAAATTGATCAACATATTAATCGATGGCACACACAGGGAGCGAGACCCAAAGGCACTTGAGACATCAGATTGTCACGAGTATCACATATTAATGCAGTAGTATCCTCTACCCCAAACACTAGCTCCCTACCACCGCCAATATAACTGGAGAACAGATTTGAAGTGTTAATGAATGTGGGTGAGGAATCTCCAGACATGATGAATGTGGGTGAGGAATCCCCAAACATGATCGGACACAGATCAAATCAGCCAGCAGCTAACACTGATGCTAACTGCTGCTCAAGGTTGAACAGTCAGCGGCACTCAGCTCTTAGAGCAGCCGAGCCCAGGACTCTGATAGTTGGTGACTCTATTATCAGAAACATTAGCAGCAGGGATACAACTACATGCTGCCTTCCACAAGCAACAGTTTCTGATGTAAACGGGGAACTTAAGAATATTCTGATGAAATATAAGTCTGCAAACGACTAATCATTCATATGGGGAAGAATGATATTCGGAAGGAGCAGTCAGAACTCCTTGAGGGATTTCAATGAACTTTTTGAAATGCTTAAAAGACTAAATGTTCAGTCGTTCATCAGTGGACCACTCCCAGCAAGAGGACCAAATAGATTTACACGGTTGCTTGGGCTTAATACATGGCTGCAAAAAACCTGCAACTTAAAAGGACTGAATTTCATCGACAACTTCAATCTGTTCTGGAGTCAGAGACAACTGTTCACTCATGATGGCCTGCACCCAAACAAACTGGGCTGAAGAGTGCTAAAGGACAATATCTACTTCTGCCTCAATCATCCTTCAGCAGTGTGTGCAAATCCACTCAACCTGAATGGCACAAACACACCTGGACAGAGTACAACTGACCACAGGACTTCATTTCAGCACCTGAATGGACATGCGGTTGACACAGCCCACAAGGTCAATGATAACACCACGCAGCCACAACAACCACTGCTCACGCACACAATCCTGACTGAGCCCTGCCCACAGAGCTCACCGAGAGACAGTGACGTGTTAGAACTGCTCCAAGATTCAACACCCAAGGACGACTTTCGGGAAAACAGCCAGGGAAGCCAGGACAACATATTACACCCTCCAGTAACACCAGAGCAGCAGCCCCTCTCACCAGACATGTTATCCCTTTCTCCAGCATCCCCTCTTCTGTGCTTCTCAGAGAAAATGGAGGAACTGGTGTATGCTGGAACCAAACTCTCCCACTCTTTTGCTGCGAGCCCCCAAATATCAACAAAAAAGCGTCAAGCCCCGAAACCACCAAAGCCTGTGGGCCCAGCTCACCCTCCCCCCCCTCCTCCTGCGAGAGCTCTTCGGCCCCTGCCACAACGCCAGGGCCCTCAACCTCCTCCGTCTATTTTAGGTGAATAACAAATAACTATGATAACAGTGACTTTATCAAATGTTTACAGAACAAGTGGGAACCCAGTGTGCCTGTAGCTTTCTCTATTTCTGTTGTATTACGTTATAAAAAGCCTAAGGCCTTCTCAAACCGTTTGGCAAACCCATTTAATCTGCTACCTATTACACGTCAAACTAAGATTACTGTAGAGACACAAAGTAAGACTGTTAAGTTAGCACTTTTAAACATCCGCTCACTTAAAAATAAATCACTTCTAATCAATGACTTAATAACCACAAACAACCTAGATTTTATTCTTCTAAATGAAACATGGCTTGAAGACAGCTGCAGTGCAACAATCCTGAATGAAACAGTCCCTCCTAACTTTAATTTTATGAGTGTCTGCAGAGCTGTTAGGAGAGGTGGAGGTGTTGCTGCTCCATTTAAAATATATCTATCAATGCAAGCAAGTGTCATTTGGTGATTACTTGTCTTTCGAATACTTGGGTATTGTGTTAAAAGGTGCTCCTCGCATTCTACTTATAGTTATCTACAGGCCTCCAAAATACTCTCCAGCCTTTGTGGAGGACTTTACAGAACTATTATCAGCAATTTCCTCTGAGTTTGACTGTTTTGCTATTACTGGGGACTTAAACATCCACATAGAAAATGCAGAATCCAATATGGCAAAAGAAATCATAACTCTTTTGAATACTTTGGACACACTCTAGATTTAATTATTAGTAAGGGTCTAAACATTTCATCCATTGTCATTAAGGATGTAGCGCTATCTGATCATTTCTGTATTTTCTTTGATTTATTGATCTCTCCGACTGAAATCCATTATAACATCTATAAAGATATTCTTCATGCTTTCAATGTGGAATTAGGCAAAGCTAGACAGACCTTCTTCTCAAATATTATAAACAAAAACTTAAACTATACCTGCACTCTTTTTGCTACTGTAGAGAGACTAACAAACCCCCCAAGTCAGATTCCCAGTGAAATGCTCTCAGACAGCAAATGCTGTGAGTTTGCTTCCTTCTTCTCTGAGAAAATTAGTAATATCCGAAAGGCGATCAGCACATACTTGAGCTGCACTGGGGTAAAACAGATCAGATCACAATATCAGAAAGCAGCTATTATGTCTGTTTTCGAAGCAATTGATGGTAAAATTTTGGAAGAAACAGTACAGCACCTTAAAACATCAACCTGCGCCCTTGACACACTTCCCACATCTTTTTTCAAAAATGTGTTTAACTGTTTAGAAGCAGATCTTCTAGGAGTGGTAAATGCCTCACTTCTTTCTGGGACTTTTACAAAATCCCTGAAAACTGCAGGTGTCAAGCCCCTCCTGAAAAAGAGCAATCTGGATAACACCATATTGAGCAACTACAGACCAATCTCAAATCTTCCTTTCATAGGCAAGATCATTGAAAAAGTTGTTTTCAATCAGCTGAACAAGTTCTTAAGCTTGAATGGATACTTTGACAACTTTCAATCTGGTTTCCGACCACAACACCACAGAGACAGCACTCATAAAGATAATAAATGATATTCGCCTTAACACAGATTCAGGTAAATTATCAGTGCTGGTTCTACTTGACCTCAGTGCTGCGTTTGACACTGTCGATCACAACATTCTTCTTGACAGGCTGGAAAACTGGGTTGGGCTTTCTGGGATGGTCCTTAAATGGTTCAGGTCATACTTAGAAGGGAGAGGTTATTATGTGAGTATCGGTGACCATAAGTCTGAGTGGACATCCATGACATGCGGAGTCCCTCAAGGTTCAATTCTTGCACCCCTCCTGTTCAACCTATATATGCTGCCACTGAGCCAAATAATGAGAAAGAACCAAATTGCATATCACAGCTATGCAGATGACACCCAGATTTACCTAGCCCTATCACCTAACGACTACAGCACCATTGACTCCCTGTGCCAATGCATTGATGAATTTAAAAATTGGATGTGTCTAAACTTCCTTCAGTTAAACAAAGACAAAACTGAAATCATTGTGTTTGGAAACAAAGATGAAGTTCTCAAAGTGAACATGTACCCTCACTCTAGGGGTCAAACAACTAAAAATCAAGTCAGGAATCTTGGTGTGATTTTGGAGTCAGACCTGAGTTTCAGTAGCCATGTAAAGACAGTAACTAAATCAGCATATTATCATCTAAAAAATATTGCAAGAATTAGATGCTTTGTCTCCAGTCAAGACTTAGAGAAACTTGTTCATGCTTTCATCACCAGCAGGGTGGATTATTGTAATGGGCTCCTCATTGGTCTTCCCAAAAAGACCATAAGACAGTTGCAGCTCGTACAGAATGCTGCTGCCAGGATTTTGAGCAGAACCAGAAAACATGAACACATCACACCAGTCCTCAGGTCCTTGCACTGGCTTCCAGTTGCATTTAGATTTGATTTTAAAGTACTGTTACTTGTTTATAAATCACTCAATGGTCTAGGACCTCAATACATTGCAGATATGCTCATAGAATATAAACCTAACAGATCACTCAGATCATCAGGATCAAGTCATTTAGAAATACCAAGGGTTCACTCAAAGCAAGGAGAGTCTGCTTTTAGCTGTTACGCCAGCCGCAGCTGGAACCAGCTTCCAGAAGAGATCAGGTGTGCTCCAACAGTAGCCACATTCAAATCTCAAAACACTCAAAACACATCTTTTTATCTATGCATTTGCTGATTGAGCACTGTGCTATGTCCGAACTGTTTGCACTTTATTTTATACGTATCTTTTTATTCTTTTAATTCCATTTCCGGTTTTTATTTCATTTTTTATGTATTTTATATCTCTTATGTATCATCTTGTTATTCTGACTTTTAATGCATTTTAAATATTGCTGTCTGGTTGAAAGAGCTGGGAGAATTAGGAAGAAAGTGATTAGGTTAAAATTTGGTACATTTGGATAAGGGGACAAACCATGGGGAAATTTAAGCTGTAGTGCATGGTTAAGATATCTCTGGATTACAGTCAGGACACTTTCCAAAGGAGGTAATTTCCAATGGGGAAATTTGAACTGCGTTGCATAGATAAGATATCTCTGCAGTTTGAGGTGTCTTGGCAAAAAGGGAGATTGAAACTGTGTTTATCAGTTTGAAGTGCCTTAATAGGTAGCAGTCCTGTCGTGTGAGGAAGATCCATTCTGATCTGCTCTGATGGACAACAACAACAACAAACTCCCTGAGACTTCCTAGCTCTTCCATCCAGATAGCAAAATTCTCTATTTTTACTGTTATTTCTATTCCTTATGTTCTATTTTTATTATTCTTTTTTATGTAAAGCACTTTGAATTACCATTGTGTATGAAATGTGCTATACAAATAAAATTGCCTTGCCTTGCCTTGCCTTGAATTACAGGGACATGACCCCTGTCTTCAAACTTAAATGTCCCCGTAATGATGGTAGTATTCAGTCCTCGTAAATCACAAAATCCAACACACATATTACTTCAGATCCTGTCTCATCTGTTTGGTGGCCATGGCAGTTTCAGTCCTAATCCTAACTCGACAGAAAAACTGTAGCACAACCCCACTGGTGTCATAACTTCAATCATGTTTGAAATTGTAAAAATCATTATTTCATTATTAAAACTAATTCATTATTTAAATAGCTTAGATTTTTTTTTGGTGCACTATATTAGTATAAGTATTAATTAAGTGTGTGTTTTAGTATTATTTGTGTACTTATTTTTTTTTTTTTAATCATTTTTCCTCCATTTGAGTTATTATTCCTATCAAGACATTTATTTTGAAGTGGCTAAGCTGGAGATCGGAAGATGAAAAGATAATGGACACAGACAGATGATGATTCATGATCAAAATCATGAGTTAAAAATGAGTTTTAATCAAGCAGAGTCTGTACTCATTCAGATGATGTGTAACAGTGTATAACAGTGAAAACATGGAAACCCGGAAAATTCTGTGTTTGGAGGGAAAGAGTTAATGATGAACTATGAAGATCAGCGCTGGAAAGACTTTCTGAACACTTTGACCCAAAACACTGATGAATAATGACAGACTCATGAAATACAGTGACAGGCTTTGATCAAAACTTCATTAAAGCACATCTGTTTTGATCCTCCATTTTAATCTGGAGCGTTTCTTCACAGCAGCTGCTCTTGGTAACAGACCTGAGAGTCGATCACCGAACTGATGGAGGCTTTAAGATTCACAACTACACATAAGATTCTGTGAGAGACCAGAAGATCCTAAATCCAGTTCAGATCTGAGACAAATCCTACATGAACTCAAGATTCTGGAATAGATCCAGACCAGAGCAAAGCATGCTGGGAACTGCCCAGTTTCAGTTCGTTCAACACCAATAATGATGAAGTGAACTTCAGTTTGACGTGTTTAAGTGGATTTACTCAATTAAATAAGGACAGAGTGTGCAGTAATTGTGGTTTAACACTCTGAGGTCTGAGGGTATCGCTGGCGACACCACCGCGGTTTTTTTCTTACCAGTGTGAAAGAGACTCAAAATACTCTGTCAATGTTGCACATACAATTAAGAGTTATACACCATTTTAATCTGTTGAATATCTTCTTTCATTTGTGTACACTCAGAGTAAAAACAAAATGCTGTGCTTTTTGTAAAATAAAGAAAACTAACATGATGCGTGATCTCTCTTCTCCCTCTGAACAAAGTCCAATCTGATAGTTCTCAGAAAATGAACGGTAACTTAGTGAATACTAATGACAAAAAAATTCAACTTATGTCTAAAGAAACGTTGAAATGTCAGGTTCTAAATCGTGCAAGTCAAATCGAAAACAAACATTTTGTGTTTATGTAATCTGTATGAAAAGAGAGCCATGTCAGAAGCCTGTGATTCAGCTCATTATCTGCTAATGCAGCCACACCCACGGAGCCAGCGCTATTCAGACGCAAATTCAGAGGCAATACATGCATACATCATCTCAATCGTGTATTTATTGTCTTGAAAAGTGTTTATTTGGATGGTAAAGCCATGGTTAGCGAACTCTAGAAGACATGCAGTTAGTTCCTGGTTCTTCTTCTTCTTTATATGGATTTGTGGCCTAAAGGTGTACAGAGCGCCCTCCGGCTGCAAGTATGAATTGTATCCAGCACTCATAGTGATGATATATAGAATAAATATAGAATAAATATTACTCCTCTGTATAGAAATTTGACATAAACATATAAGAATCCATCAATATTTCTCCAAATGTGCATGCTTTAAGCTAAAAGACTATATGAAATGCCACAGAGGTAACATAATTGTTCAGACTCTTTGCATCACAGAAATACATTATATTTTAAAGAATATAATAGAATACCATTATTTTAAATTGAGCTGAGACATGATTACAGAGAGTTTTTTTCACACCCTACCTGACTGAAAGGCCTCATTAATATGTAAGTCATTTCAGGTCATTACTATTTGATTCTTTTGTCTTCTCAGGTCTAAATGGCCCATTATTCATGATCATTCACGCCACCATGCATACTGTGTTTCTTGACAAAAAGTGACTTACAAAAACTAAATCAATATATTGTTTTATATGAAGGAGTAGGCAGCATAATTTTTACATAATTCTGAAGCAAAAACTCTAGTCTACAACCTCCAATACACAGAAGTCTTATGAACACAGATTTAATATACTTTTTTTTGGCCTTATTTCAGTGACTTAAGTTTTTTCAATAACCACGCATAAACATTATTCCTTCAAAAACATGTACATACATGTTCCTTACATATTATTGTAGCCTAGTTTGTGTTGAATACAGTGTAATGACACTTGTGTCATTAATGTGTTTATGAACAAATGAAAAAAGCACAAATGTCAGGGCATGTCAAAACTTCTCCAGGCCCCAAATCAGCCTCAGACTCCAGAGGGTTAACTCATTTTGATGAAGTTCATTTAACAAGCAACAGAAATCATGTTTACAGTGTAGATTAAAAGATGGACAGATTGATGATTCCTGATTGTGATGTGTTTTATCTCCATCAGATTCCCATCAGCTCACTCTGGATCTGAACACAGTGAATAAACGCCTCCGTCTGTCTGAGAGGAACACAGTGATTACTAACACTGTCACATTCCAGTCGTATCCTGATCATCCAGACAGATTTGATTGTGTGAATCCTCAGGTGTTGTGTAGAGAGAGTGTGAGTGATCGACGCTGTTACTGGGAGATTGAGTGGAGTGGAGAACATGTGCGTATATCAGTGTCATATAAGAGCATCAGCAGGAAGGGACGGGGTTATGAGTGTGTGTTTGGATCTAATGATCAGTCCTGGAGTTTGATCTGCTCTTCCTCCAGTTACTCATTCAGACACAATAAGATCAACACTGATCTCCCTGTAAAGCCCATTATCAGTAGAACAGTGAATGAGGAGAATCACTATAGAGTAGGAGTGTATGTGGATCACAGTGCAGGAACTCTGTCCTTCTACAGCGTCTCTGGAGACACAATGATCCTCATCCACACAGTCCAGACCACATTCACTCAACCGCTCTATCCTGGGTTTAGGGTTTGGTCTGGATCATCAGTGAAACTGTGTTGATGAATCAGATGTTATAGAGTCTCTTCATGACATTAACACTGAAATATCACGACAAAATCACATGATGAAATAAATGTTGAAATATTGTAATAAATGTTGAACTCAGTGTTCATGTATATTGTGTCATGTGGTGTCGTTATGAGGAGCAGGAGTGACACAGATTTAGATCCACTAACCCACTGAAAAATAACATCAACAATCAATTGATCCATTTAATCATTCAGACATTAATGGACATTTTTTACATGTATAAAAGAATAAGAATAAATACTCAAACTTAAAACTGTTTATTTGATTCATGTTTTAAAACGTAAATTAATAAATCATTTTAAATCTCTTTTTATAAAGCATTGGCCAATTGCTTTTCTTTATCTGTATGTCAATCGAGTTAGAAACGCCATTGGTCAGGACACACGTGGAACAACCAATCAGCATTCACCTCAGTGTGACGAGCCAATCCTCTGTCACTGTAAATGTAACACACGCTGTCATTGGACAGTGAGAACAACTATTGGTCAGAGCCATTAAATGAGAGAGTTGAGACACTCTGACTGAAAGAGTCTGAAACCGTCTACTTCTCTACTATATAGTAGGAGAAAAGCAGTAGGCGAAAGAATAAGTGTGTCAGAAACCTCAGTAATCATAAAAGAGTAGGCGAGAATTACGTAATTCTGTGCAACGTCGCCATTTTCGTCTGGAAGACGTATATTTTAGAGCGTTTGCTCATCTGCAATACGTCGCCGAGACGTCCCTGCCACGACGTCTAGGCGATGTCTATAAGACGTTAATAATTTAGAACATTGGCAATCCGCTCTTTTAAAGAACAGATCAGCTATTGATAAGCCTCACAATAAAAATAATATAGATCAACACAGTCTCGGTGGTAAGAAGTGGATTATCCTTCACCTGAAATGTTTGTCTTTTCATCATGAAGTGCAAGTCAAATGTTGTATAACAATAATTAGAAGTTTCCACAAATCCCTTCACTCGATTGGGATGTTCTCTTTTATTTTGGACGTTAAGGGCAGTGACTGTAACATCAAGCACATTTTCTAGTATTAAACACCGAAAATACCTCAAAAAGAACACAAAGAATGGCCTTCTCAGCTGCCATAGTTACAACTCTTGCGTCATCACAACAGGGTGTTCAACGCGCCACCGTTTCCGTTTAAAAAACGTTTTGCAACGTTTTGTCAGTGCTAAACGAAGCCCAGATTTATGTAGCCCACCCCGACAGCAACATAGTGTCGGCCCAGATCTGGCCCACATCTGGTCTGCGTGTAATCCACGTATACCACGTCTAAAGTCCCCGCCAAAGGAAGTAGTCCCTTTTAGCAATTTGTTAGCAACCGCCGATTTGAAGACACAGTAAAAGTTTAAAAATCACAAGTGGGTTATAACTGGTGTGTTTTATGTCATAGATCAAAACGTGAAAGTGTTTAGAGGCTTTGTTAACCATAGACCTTATTTCAGGCAAAAACCCATTCAAAAAACCCATAGACTTTACGGCGTTGGAACCGTAAAGTCCTAAAATGCTAACTCGCTTCCGGGTTTTGCCTACAAAAACGCGTCATCCCTGGGGCACTCTATGATCGTGCCTTTTTGTGTAGCCCCGCCCCCACTCGTTGTCTTTTGTCTTCCGGTTTTTACAGCTATTTCCACAGCGATCTTAAGGAAGTATGAATCAACTGCTCAGTCTATTTAGTTAGCTTGTACGTGTGCTGTTTTGATTAGAGTCACTTTCCAAAAGTTGCTAAAAGTTGCCAAATAAATGTTAAAAATTGCTAAATTTGTTGCTAGGTGCTTTTTGGAAAAAAAGTTGCTAGTGTAGTCTGAAAAGTTGCTAAATCTAGCAACAAAATTGCTAAGTTGGGAACACTGGACCCGAAGTGCATTATGGGAGTAGCCGCCATTTTTGGGGTATCCACGCCTGGGTGTTCTAATGTTAGAGAATTGTGTTTTTAATTTCGTTTCAGTGATAAAATGGTACGGTCTTGTTGCGTGATAGGCTGCAATAGTAAGTCTCACGACAAAAAATGTAAAAAACTAAACAACAGAGAAAGGTTTTTTAGCTTTCCCGCTTTGAAGAAAGGACATGGACAGCATGTGGCGGACGTAACAAAGAGGCGTAGGATGGCCTGGATTGCAGCGGTGCGACGCAAAAACATCACCTTTGCAAACATATCTCCGTTTATGCGTGTTTGCTCTCGACATTTTCATAAAGGTAAGAGATTTAATGTCACAAATGTGAATTATATAACATTATATCCACGCGTTGTTTTGGACTTCTCTGTAGCACAGATAAATCAACGCATGGATATAACAGCGATCGTTGGAGAAACTGCTTAATCCTGTGTTTATACTATAAAATGTCATGCAATCGTCTTATGTAGGGCTGTTATACTTCACTACAGCACTATTATTTTGGTGGTTTGAAATTTACTCAACTGAATACATATGGATTTAGAATGGAAAAAGTACTTTTTACAATTTTTAAGGCTTAAAGTACTCAATGTTTTATGAAAATGTACTCTTACATACTTAAGTGTGAACTATACTTAATATTTTTCAAAATTTAATTGATTAACTTATTGCTCAGTATCTGTACTCTATCTTTTTAGTACAATTTTTGGTAACGCTTTAGATTACAGCCCGGAAAGTACTGCGTAATTACAACGAATTTACAGCATAACTTTCAATAATTATAGTGTAACTATACAGTAAGTATGTGTAAGTATAGGGGAACAATATGTAAAGTATTGGGAATAAAGGGGTAACAACCAGGAAAATAACAAATTATTTATACTGTAAATATTTTATATCTAAGGGGTACTTATGACATATAACTAAGGGGTAAGTATGACATTACGGGCCGTAAATTAAAGTGGAGCTTGTTACCCTCTTATTTCATGTAGTTACAGGGTAAATATGACATTACGGGCCGTAAATTAAAGCGGTGCTTGTTACCCTCTTATTTCATGTAGTTACAGGGTAAGTATGACATTACGGGCCGTAAATTAAAGTGGAGCTTGTTACCCTCTTATTTCATGTAGTTACAGGGTAAGTAATTAATAAAATGCAAACAATCTGATTTCACAGACTCCGAAACCTTTATTTGAAAAACAACTTTATTAAAAACAGGTCTACAACACTTATTATTAATTTTTTTAAATCAACTTTTCATTTCAAACTCTAAAGTCCTGACAGAAAGTAACAAGTTTTGCCCGTTTTTTGGTTGTTGTTGTTTCTCGCTTGGCTTCCACCTGCTCTTGTTTCTCAGCTGATGAATCTCAAGAAGGAATCCCGTTGCTATTCTGTATTATAAGAAAATACAGTACACCCCAAAATTTTCTCATGGTTTAGGCTATTCATCTTTTCGCTTCTGACCAACTGTCACCAGCGCCTGCATGAGAGTCGACTTCGCGTTCGATGAAGCACATTGAAATGAGCAACGTGAAGCTTTCATGATGTTCTCGCGGGAGATTCGTGTGAAACTCGCGCGAGAACTGCCGTCTCTGTTATTCTGTTTTGTTTGTTTCTCATTCTCATTATCTGTTATTCTGTGTATTTTGTTGTGAGCATTACTTAAAAAAATAATAAAAAAAACAACATCTGCGTAAGTTTCTCGGCACGCTTACGTCACGCTTCAAGTTACGTCAAGCAGCATGAACTCTCAACCCTCGCATGTACGCGCAGAAGACAGCTGGTCGAAAGTTTTAAAAATATTCAAATATTTGGTATTTTTCTTACAAATACGTATGGTTTCACTTCAGAAGATTAGGGTCATATGGATTACTGTAGTTATTGCTGTTTGTGCTGTTTGATGCTTCGACTTTTAGGAACACGTGAGCTTGCATTATAAAGCGTTCCCAGATGATTTTTTTTTTCTTCCTAAAATCCTTTTTGTGTTCATCTTAAGAAGGAAAGTCGTATACATCTCAGATGGCATGAGGGTAAAAGATGAGCAAACGGTGAGCACATTTCCGGGTGTTCTGTATTTTTTAAATACAGAATAGCAAATGGGATTCCCTCTTAAGATTCATCAGTGGAAAGAAAGAAAAAGAGGAACAAGAGGAGGAGGAAGCCAAGCAAGAGAAACAAATAAGAAGTGTTGTAACTTTAAATCTGTTTTGAAATAAGTTGTTTTTCAAATAAAGTTTTCCAAGTGATATATCTGTTTGCGTTTTTATTTATTTATATATTTTTATTAATTACTTACCCTGTAACTACATGAAACGAGTGTAACAAGCTCCACTTTAATTTACGGCCTGTAATGTCATATTTACCCCTTAGTTATATCATACGTACCCCTTAGTTATAAAATATTAAAAGTATGAATAATTTGTTATTTTTCCTGGTTGTTACCCCTTTATTCCCAATACTTCACATATTGTTCCCCTATACTTACACATACTTCCTGTATAGTTACACTATAATTATTGAAAGTTACGCTGTAAATTTGTTGTAATTACGCAGTACTTTCCGGGCTGTAATCTAAAGTGTTACCTAATTTTTGACTAATGTTAACACTTCTGGTCCCATGTTATGAAGCTAAAACCTTTTTGTTATTACAGGTCAGCCTGCATATGAGATGATGGAGACTGACCCAGACTGCGCACCCTCCCTCCATCTGGGTCACACAGAAATCCCTTGCACCAACACTGCACGCTCTGCAAGACAAAGTAAGAGGGAGCAAAGAAACACACTGCAGTCAGCTGAAGGTGGTGGTGAGCAACACACCGAGGAGGAGACACAGAAGGCTGAAGGAGATGCTGTGCCACATGTTGAGACACAAGAGGCTGGAGATGGTGAGGGACACATTGAGGAGGAGACACAAGAGGCTGGAGGTGGTGAGGGACACATTGAGGAGGGGAGACACAACACACAGGAGGTGGCAATGACACAAACAGAATGTAACTTATGTGTGCACAGATGCGCAGAGGTAAACCGTCTGTTGGAAGAAAACAGACAGCTGCGACGTGAACTTGATGAGTGCAGAATGACTGATTTTTGAGACAATGATGATAAAGTAAAGTACTACACAGGGCTGCCAATCCTGGGAACCTTCATGGCCTTACTACATTTTTTGGTGCCTCTCATGCCAGACCAAAAGAAGAAAGTTCTCAGTCCATTTCAAATGTTTCTCTTAACTTTTATGCGACTCAGACTGGATCTGCCTGCACAACATCTGGCCCATCTCTTTTCTGTTTCCCCAAAGACGGTATACAGAACATTTAATGAAATGGTGTCATTTCTGTATGCAAACCTGAGCCGTACCATTGTATGGCCAGACAGAGATACTTTGCACAAAATTATGCCTCACCAGTTTGTGGAGTCCTTTGGACGCAGAGTAGCAGTGATCATTGACTGTTTTGAGATTTTCACAGAGAAACCATCAAATCTGAAAGCACGTGCTCAAATGTTTTCCATGTACAAACACAATCACACTATGAAGTATTTGTTGGGCATTACACCCACGGGGTCTATTTGTTTCATATCAAAAGGGTGGGGTGGCCGTACAAGTGACAAACACATTACAGAAAACAGTGGTTTTCTTGAAAAATTGTTGCCAGGGGACATTGTATTGGCTGATAGAGGTTTCGATATAAAGGAAAGTGTTGGCATGTTGTGTGCAGAGGTCAAACTCCCAGCCTTTACAAAGGGTTGCTGTCAGCTATCGGCAAGAGATGTGGAGGAGACGAGAAAAATAGCTCACCTAAGAATCCATGTTGAAAGAGTGATTGGAAATGTTTGTCAAAAGTATAAAATTTTAACAGGAACCATACCCATCAGCATGGTTCTCCCATGTAAAGGTGAGGATATCACATTTGTAGATAAGATTGTCACTGTCTGTTGTGCTCTGACAAACCAATGTCCAACTGTAGTGTAGAACAGTTGTTTTTCGACCCTTGTCCTGGGGTCCCATCATTATGCACATTTTTGTATATAAGTTAAACTCAATTTCATGCAACTTTGTTTCTACTTTGTCCATCTATTGTAAGAATTATTATTGTACTGATGCTTTATCCTGATTGACCAGCCTTGCATTAACAATAAAGCATGTATGATAATTTTTCATAATTTGTTTGTTTTCTTATTTACAGAAATTCCTATTGACGACAAAATGAAGTATGGAAACACACATGGGTAAGGTTTAATACTTGAGGTGTAGAAGTCATATTTTGACAATTACAGTAGTGCAAACAGTGTGCAAATCCGTGATTCACACAAACAGAACATGTATTCAGGTAAATGTCAGTGCAATTTATATATTTGTGCATGAACATACTGACAATTTTTTTTGTAGCATTGCATGTTTAAAACATGTTTGGTTTTTTGGGGGGTTTTTTAAAGTGAAACTTTTAACAAAATAACATTGTGCAAGTCTTGCTCTCAGGCTGTTTGTGCACAAGGCAATTTGTATAACATGAACAGCGTCAACAAGAAAAAAACTATGGTAGTTATTACTAGAAGTGAGAAGAACCTGAGTTTGTTTGCTTAGATCAGGGGTGTCCAACCCTGTTCCTGGAGAGCTACCACCCTTGCTTAGAGGAAAACATCTAATATGCGAGACGGCGGCTTGGGCTTACTTGGAACAATGAGAACAGATCCAAATGTCTTCTTTGGCAGGTGCATGTTGTATTCCCACACAAGTGAGATGAAACCAAACAATTGTGCAGTTTTGGTTGTCACAGGCTACCATGTCATCCTTGCTTTCTGGTCCACGGCAAATGCACCACAACTCCTCAGCACTTCTCCTGGTCCTGCCCTTCTTTGGTACCATTTTAGAGGTTTGTTTTTTTTTTTTCTTTCTGATTCCATCCTAGAGCAGAAATCTGTTTAAGTGACATCTGAGTGAAGTAGCCACCAGGATGAGCATTTGTGCTGCTTTCTGGTCTTTCCTTCAATGAATTGGGCCTGCTCAGGGGTAACATTTACCTTACTTGCTAAGGTTTTGCAGTACTGTCTCAAGACAGGCAGTTCACTGCCATCTGTTTTTTTATCACGTAAACTGCACAGTGAATCTGGTGCTGAGAATGGCAGTACTGGGTCTGCAAAAGTATCACAATACCCAGGCAAAGCTGAAAGAATTGCTGCTTTGGGAGATGCTTTCTGCAGTTGTGCAAGGTATGATTCCCACTGCTCTTGTGTAGCAATACTGAACTTGCAGGTGTTAATTGAAGTCCTTAAAGCAGGTACACTCGCTATCTCACCATCCAGAACACTATTAATGGATTTTCTTTTTGCTTTTGAAGAAGTGAAATCTATTCTGTGTCCTGCCTCTGCTCCCACCTTTGTGATGTTACTTCACTGTAAAAAAGGCAGTGTCAAATTAACACTTAAAGTGTTAATTTTAACACTACTTCGGATCATATATGGTCCCATTCTATTTAGTGTAAAAAGTACACTGTTTGTAGTGTTGAATTTACAGTGTTAAAAAAGCACTATATAGTGCCAAAAAATTACACTATGAGTGTAAAGTTTTACACTTTCTATGTTGTACTAGTTTTACACTATGGTGCTTTTAACACTTTGAGTGTTGTTTTAATTCATTTGGATTACACTGAAAGTGTTAATAAAGTGTCCATTCAGTGTATTTTTACACTGTTTTAGAGTGGTATTGTACATGATCAAACATAAAATCAAGACTCTTTTAGATATAAAAATTCATATTTAACATGGTGAAAAGCGGCTTTAAAACATGGCAGAATGTCAGTTAATCACATTAATGAGGTGTTGCATATAAATTTAAAACTTAAAACACAAATTCATCAAATTTTGTCATGAAGATTTAAGAACCGATTTGAACAAGATTGCAGTAAGGTACAACATACCAAAAGAAATTAGCAGACCCATATGACATCTGTAAATCAAAAGGTTTGTAATAAGTGAGTTCATTGAGATTGAAGACTTTCAGAGAATCACTGGGTCTTGGATCAATTCTGTAGGCATACAGATGTTCGTCAAAATAAACAGTTTTTAGGCATGATGCCACCAGTAACACACATTCGTTTCTAACAATGTCTTTAATTTTATAAAACACTGGCAAATCAAGGTTTACTTCACCACAAATAATTAAGGTAGAACGATATTCAGTTCCATTATACTTGACCCATTTCACTGAGAGAACATTGGTTTGTGGAATATTCTAGGTTTAACAAGTCGAGAAAAAAATATGTTGTCAATTAAGCTTAACTTAAATGAAGCCCATAACATTTATTTAACCCTAACCAATCATACCAGGCCTTTAATGTCCAAAAAACGGGGAAATTCAGTCAGCACATCAGTGGATCTCCTTGGGTCTTGAATCATCTTGCGACGATACTGAAACGTCTCCCTCATTTTGACCTTCACGGTTTCTACCTCTGATGTATGTTTCATTAGAGAAACAGCTTCTCTACACTGCTCTTCTGTCAGGATAACTTCAGTGCTGGATGAAGCCTCTCTTTCTGCAGTTGGGCCACCACTGAAAGACTGGGGGGAATATCTACGGTTGTCTGATGGTGCACTGTTCCTGTGAATGTTCTTTATTTTCCAAGTGAAGTACCCTTGTCCACTTTGAGGATCATAATAATGTTCCTTTGAAAAACAAAAATGTTTTCAGCAATACAAAAGTGACCAACTAACCTATAACTATTTTTCCAAAGAAATATTTTCACTTACATATCCATTCTTTGTGTAGGCATCACGAAGATTTGGAAACAGGGAAACAATTCCTTGGGCATACATTTCTCGAATATGTTTAGGTGGAGATGTGCTGTCAAAATTAAATGGACAAACACGTTACATTACATGATCATGCTCTTATTCAAACAAATGCTTTTAAACCATTCAAGCGCACCAAAAAGAGAATGCACTATCTGTGAATGTCTTCACACACACATGACGCACAGAAAAACGTGAGCCAGAATAGAGTTCTCTTTGATGCTTGAACGGACAATAACACACAATATTAGGGCTTGTCCAAATACTATTTTTTGAGCTTCGAAGCTTCGGAAGGAGGGGGCTGAACATATTCTTCTCTCTAATAAAGGCAGTGTAACTGCAATGTAAATATGGTTTGGCCCCTTTAAGAGCTGTGCGCTCCCCATTGAACTGTCTGCATTGTATGTGCGACTGGAGCACCACATGTCAGCGGGTTATTTCTGTTGCTCATTAAAGGGTTAGTTCAACCAAAAAGTGAAAATAATGTCATTAATTACTAGGGCTGGGTTAAAAAAAAAAAAAAAAAAAAAAAAAAGGTTTCTTGATTTTAATCAATTCTCATTTTTACAAACCGATATCGATTCTTAAATCCCAAGAATCGATTAGTCTGTTTTCAGTTGATGAATGATCAGAATATGTAGCGCCTCTCATCCCAAAAAAAAAGAAAAAAAAAAGCAATAATCTTTGTGCTTTGTTGCTTTAGATATGAAGCAAAGTCTCAGATTTCAAATGAAGTCCATCTTATTATGAGATTCAAAAAATAAATACCGTTTTGGCGCTGTTTGCAGGTTCAGTAGTTCTAACTTATTATTATTATAAAGCAACGAGAATACTTTGTGCGCCAAAAAACCCCCCAAAATAACGACTTTTCAACAATATAGTGATGGGCCGATTTCAAAACACTGGAGCTTTCCGAATCGAATCAGCGACTCCGAGTGCCAAAATGAAGTGATTTAAGCAGTTTAGCAGTTTGATAGGAGATCCGAATCACTGATTCGATTCGTAAGGCTCCGAAGCAGTTTTTTGAAATCGGCCCAACAATATACTGTTGAAAAGTCGTTATTTTGTTTATTTTGGTGCACAAAAAGTATTCTTGTCGCTTTATAATATTAAGATAGAACCACTGAATGCACATGAACCGTTTTAAATGTTTTTAGTAGCTTTATGGATAATTTTCATTTTTGGGTGAACTAACCCTTTAAAGTTACTTTCTTTATTAAAGGTGCTCTAAGCGATCCTGGGTGGAGTAACTTCCTGTTGACGTTTGAAGTGCTGTCAAACAACAGAGGCTAGCTAGACCCTCCCTCCTCCTCCTCCTCCTCCTCCTCCTCCCCTCCGTGCTTCCTGAAACAGTCATGAACGCACAAATCATTCTTGTCGGTTATTGGCTGGAGCATGTTTATTATGATTCGTGGTCCAGGCTGCACCAGTTTGTTTTTGTTGCCGTTTTCGGAGCTTGTGGCGACTACAGAGACCACGTTTTTTTACAGGCAGCTAGCGGATAGTGAGGAGATGTTTGCTGTATGTGACAAAAAATGTTTTGGCCTAAAAACGCATGACATCACTTAGAGCACCTTTAAGTAATGCTGTGGACGACATAACATTTGCGACGGACAGTTACACGACTTTCATGGGGAATAAAGTGCCAGTTGTGAAATGTCAAAAAATCGCCTATGTGAAGTCTGTCTGGTATCAATAACACAAGCCAAGTGAGCCAACGTATTCTTATTTGCTCTGTACACAACACGTTACAGCAGGAATCTCGCGTCTGTCGGTTTGCATTTGATTATGTTGAGAACCGTTCATATAATCGTCACGTGGCGGGTGTGTTGCTGCGGACCCAAGGGAGTGTAATTTTGCATTTGGTCCAATATGGACACACGAAACGTTCAGAATAAATAAGCTTTTAATAAACAGATAAAATACAGATAAGCTAAATAAACTAACAATTGCCGAAAGCAGCACGGCTCACGCGGGCAGGGCTTATATCCTCAGAGAACGGACACTGCACTGTATTGCACTATATAGTGATTGTCACAGACACTTGTCAAATCTATTTTTCTTTAAAACTAAGTTAACATTCAAATCTTATCAGTTAACAGTTAATGGCCGGTTAATAAGCGTCGGATGTCGGTCATGAAAATCAACATCCCTACTTTGGAACGACATGAGAGTAAATAATGACAATTTTTTTGGGTGAATCGTTTTTGGGTGAACTAAACTTTAAAGATCTAACAGATCACAGATTTTTATAAAATCTTCTTTTGTGTTCTGCTGAAGTCAGACAAACACACAACCTTTACATTTTCGAGGACTGGAAATAACAATTTACAATTTCTTGATATTTTAAGTTTTCCATGACCAAGGCAATCCTGGATGTAGAATACAAAATACTTGAATTAAGTGTTACCTATGATTTTCAGTCATATCTGCAGTAAGAATCTTGATCATCTTCCTCCTGGTGCTGTCAGTCAAGCTTCTGGTTTTTTGGTACTCTGATGATTGCATCCCCACCAGGTTAAGCCTGCAGAATTGTTTGGACCAGCTGCAAACAGTTACATAGTACAATCAACGACAACCTCTCAAGAACCATTCTGTTAACATGATTGTGTAGTCACAAAGCTCAATACATGTGTAAACTCACACAAGACGTATTGAGATCCAATTGTTATGACCCCATTTGGATGTCGTCTTTGCCAGATTCTTTTATTAACTTTTTTTGGTTTAGTATAATTTATTAAAGAGTTAGCAATGTTTCCAAAAGGTTTTGAAATATACTTATGGTGGTAGCCAGGTGGAAAATGACTCTGTGTGATATATATATATATATATATATATATATATATATATATATATATATATATATATATATATATATATATATAAAATAAAATAAAATGCAACTCACAATTCTAGCTTCATCTTTGGCTCTCTGCTGCTTTCATGAAGGGGTTCCGCCACTCAGAATAACTGTGTCATCAGATTCATAGTTTGCAGTCTCAGAGGAGCTTCCTTCACTGGACACTGCAGGGGTATTTGCTAATTCTATTGAAAAAAGGTTTCAAAAATTAAGTTGAGAAATTATTCAATAACGAAATATAAATTAAGTAAAGCACTACAATTTAAATTTGGATTTCAATATGGTAAAACAATTTTGATTATGCTCAATTTTGAATAAGTTGAAAACTAAATAAATTACTAAAAATAATCTAGCACTGATGTCAAATTGTAAGATAATTAATTTTTTTTAATTAAATATTTAAGGATAAATTAAATTACTGTTAGAGTTAATGACCTTGGCAACATTCATGTGGAGGACTGAAACACTCATTTATTTAGCATTTATTTAATCTGATTTATTGTCACGTCGCCGGAAATAGAATCATAAGTGTCCCAATGTGTAGTGAGCCAGCGTCCGTTACTGTCCTTACCAGTGCCCGAATTCGTGTACACGAGCTCGGGTCGGGAGCTAGGGAGCTGATTGAGACGCATCCTGTATTCCTACATTTAATAACATGTTGTATGATAGCAAAGAACAATTTTACCTCGAATGCCAGTGCGCACTAAAATAACGGCTGGAATTGGAAAACTTTTGGGAATTAGAGTTTAAGATTTAAAACACTTTTACAATGTATGCATGAACGTAATTCTCATGTATGAAAACTTGATAGCAGCGCGACTGTGTCTGACACATATATGACGACACGACAGATATGATTTTCAGTATAAAAACGCAACGAACATTACACAAACAAAATTCATGTCATTTATAGCATTAACGTTTCACGACAGAAAATGAGGTAGGCCTATACCCGGGGCCTTTAACTTTTTAAATGAGTGATGTTAACTTATGCGTCACAAAAAAACGCGTTTCAGTTCTAGTTTTACAGATTTCAATGGGTAGACACAACGCAATACCGCACTTAACGCTTTCAAAGTAAATATAAAATTACCATTTGACAAATTCTCCAATCTGAGCAGAAAAACGCCCAAATCTGGCTGCTTCAGAACTTCCCCAAAGACATCCTCGTCCACTTCAGTTCCAGACTCATCGAAAAGCTTCGCCTCGGCCTGACTGGAGGCGGGAATGCCGAACTTCACGAAGGCTGTGAACAAACCAAAATCCAAGGAACTAAAAATACCCATTACAATGTCAGCACAGGACTAACTACTAATTTAGTTTATAAAGTTACCTTCATCCAGGAAATGCGAAAGTTTGGAATCGAAGTCAGAAACTTTCACGAACTTCTGCAAGTCTCTGAACTTTACTTTAAGGAGCATTCTTAAACCTGACAAAAACACGCGCAGTTAGTAATTTTCAAATTTGTCCAACTCCATTTATATTTTTTACTAATAATGCTGACACAAATTTATTTACTATTTAATTTTTGAGAGAGAGAACGCAATCACACTTACCGTCTCAGTCGCATGAAGAAAATGGCTTCTTCTTCTTCTTTCGGGTTTAATGGCGGTTGGCAACTAATCTCAAAGGTGCATTACCGCCACCTACTAGACTGGAGTGTGGGCATTAGAATGACATCAAAGGAGAGGTGAAGAAAAATTAAATAAGTAAATAAATAGAAATAAAATCTTATATAAAACCTTTACAAAAGAAAATTCCTTCCTATTAAATTCTTTCACTTAATCCAGTGTTTTTCAAAAACAAAATTAATAAATTGTGTATACTCCCAGATGATTTCCCTAATAAATGCTCAAGTGTCATGCTTTGTTTATCCATCTGTGCCTTTAATTCTGCCCGATCTTCTTCATATTTTTTGCAGTTGTTGTGGAAATTTTAATTTTTCATATGCTTTTTACCTGTATTGTGAAATATGATGCTTATGGAACATGGTATGATGTTGGCTTAAGTGGTAATGTTTAACATAGGGTTAACATAGATGTTGGAAATAGAAAGAGCAAAATATGGTATGGGGAAATGCAAGATGTATGTTAAAAACATGTCTGTGCTAACAATGTGTGGAAAGTTACAGCCATTAAGAGATGTTCCTAATATGGTAAAAGGACAGAGGCTTCGGCCTTGGAGGTTAGAGATATAAAAGTGAGGGGAAGCTTTCGTTCTTGGTCTTACACTCTGCAGCTACTTGTGTTTCTGTATGACCTGTCTGACCTTTCTTGCAAGAAATAAAACCTTTAAAGACAATTGGACGTGTTTGTCTCTTATGCAGTAGAGTCGGAGTTGATTTTTTTTGCCACCACAATTTGGTGTCAGGAAGTGGGATTCCATGGATGTGCCTTTTGGACCCGAGAGCGGACGGTGACTGATCATCCTGGACTTAATAGTAGTCTCAGCCTTACCCCGAATAGATTAAGGGATGAGGGGCCGACCGCCAGGGTCCAGAGGGGGACACCACTGGAATCAGAAAACGAACCCAGGTGGCTACACGACTCTCTGGTAAGAGATAAATCTAAATTTGGTAAAATTTGGAAGATTAGGAAACAGGAAAAATTGAAAAATTTGTGATTTAAGTGATTTAAATATGAGTTTATGTGGGTAAAGTAAGTTTTTGAATAGAAAAAGTGAAAAAAGGGGAATTTATGATTTGGTAAATAAGTAATTAGGCAACGGGACGAACTGTTTTGATGGCTCTGGCAGTACTCTGTGGTCACGGTCCAAGTAGTTTAAGGGAGGCCTAAAACTGATCGTGTGTGGGCGGGCAGTGGCTAAATTTATAATTGGGAAGGGGAAAGAGTCCCAAAGGCTAAAATTTGTTTTCTGAATTTGGAATAGCCTGCAGAGCACAGATTGCTCCGAGCATTGTTGCTCAGACCTGTCCGATTGGGGTGAAAAGGGATTGAACTGAAGAGCAGTTCAAGAACTGAAGAGCAGTTCAAGAACTGAAGAGCAGTTCAAACAATCGGATCTGCGGAGACGTCCACAGATTATAGACGCGCGTTGAAGGGAAATCCACAGAAGTCGGGAGAGTCAAGATGGGGAAATCCCAGAGCAAGCTTGCAAAATCGGGGAGAACAGGGGGTGTAGTAGAATATGACACTCCTGTGTATTTTCAAATGAGAAAAATGTATGGTCGTGTGTGTTTACGGGACATAGACAAATTGATCAAGTATCACGATTTCCCAGCTGGAAAAGAAAACATGTGTGAACGGCTGGTTGCAGGAAGCAGAAAAGAGAGAGCGGAGAGCTCTGCAGAAACAGTTAGTGCAACCGGTAGAGGAGGAAGTGCAGGATAAAGAAAAAACCTGAAGAAAAACAGAAAAATATAAAACACGATAAAAATGAAGGAAAAGTAAGTTAAGTATTATGGTTTTCCAGAAGAGGGAACGTTGAGTGGTCATAAGACTTAAGGTCGTAAGGGAATGAGTTAAAGAGAACTGCGATTTGGGGATGTTGTGTTTGTGTGAGCGCGGTGTGTGTGTGAAATGTAAGCAGACTAGAAATTATAGGCTAGAGGAAGCAGACAGAAGGGAAAGAAGGTGAATGCAGAAAGAATTGGCATATAGGGAAGAAGAAAGAATTGGCATGTAGGGAAGGAGGATAGAATGTAACTTACAGAAAAGTTTTGTTTATTCATCCATTAAATGGATGCATGACATTAGATGTCTAGAGAACGACAATTTATATAAGAATGGTTGAAGGAGAAAGCAGCTATAAGGCTGTCAGTCCAACCAAGTAGTAGAAATATGATTAAAATAATATTGTGGTTCTGCAAAACAGTAGAAACCATATTGATAATATGTTTTGCATCTGCAAACTAACTATTTGATAGTGAGATAAGTGGCTATGATGAAGGGAAATATAGCAGGAAAAAATTAATTTTATGAAAGTGAAAATGAAATTCTAAAAGAATGTTTCACTTTGGGGAAAAAAGGTTGAACAGTCTCAAGTATGTTTTTATGTGATGAGCGCATCACTATCACAATGTAAAATGACTAAAATGATTTTGGACCTTTAATGTCTAAATGTTTGGTTTTTGATGGTCAAAAGTTAAATGGCAGGCAAAAATGAGACTGTCAGTTGTAACGAAGACTCAACCTGACTGGAAATTTGTAACCTCTAATTTCCATGATGTGTGAGTAAAAGACGAATATAAACAGTTGTTTATTTGGGAATTAATGTAATTTCTGGCAAAGTCTTAAGCTAGGCCAGAGTCAAAAGACAGTAGATAAAGTTTGATGTTAAAAGTTATAAAAGGCAGAGTACCAGTCCTGAAATCCTCAGTCTCTCTCTCATTCAAAGTCAGCTAAAAGCTGCTATCTGAGCTTGTGTCATAAGTGATAACAAGCTATTTATAGTGAAGCACAGTGTCTGAGCTGAAAATCATGGACACAGAGATGTTAAAAGAAATGATTGCCATGAAGAGGGAAATTAACTGTTAAATTTGTTAAAGGAAAACTCAATGAGTGTAAAGAGGTCTTTAAATTAATAATATAGACCTTGAAGGACAGAAGTGACTATTTTGATGAATTTCTTCTATGACCAGTAACTTTTTTGTCTGATCTTTGTCACCACCATGCGCAGGGCCGATGGCTCCGGTTACAGATGTGGCAGAACATTACACTGAATGGACAGCTGTGAGAATTAAATTCACTGAGTATATTCTCAGCACTGATATTGTTGCTGCTGAGATAATGCACAGTCTAATGATTTTAGTGATTAAATACTGCTGTTATTAACCTGTCTCCGTGTTTTAACACTATTAGGCAGTCCAATGGCTCTGGTGGCTCTTGAATGCAACTTCCCTAAGCTCCAGAAAACACCTGATTCTGGTGAAGAAAACTGTCAAAGATCTGGAATGGGAAAGAGCGGGTACCAGTGTGCACGAGGTGATTTCTCAATGACGGGTAAGATCCTCTTTGGCCAGTCGAGGACAACCTAAGGCAGGGGGTTGCCGCCGCCACTGGGCATCTACCCTGATGGGAGGTGTTTATGTGAGATGGGTATGAGAGTTGAGCAGGATGTCTGTGAGGCCAGCAGCATCATGAAGGGGGAATGACCTGTGAGAAGAACAGCAGTCTGACCCAAAAGTGCTCCTCTATACCACTCACCAGAAACCGCATTCCCGAGAGGGCTTGTTTTTCATTGTGACAAGCAACTATGCCAGGGGACAAGACCCTGAGGAAAAAGAGCATTGATATAGAGCTGATGGGAATGAGCTTTCAAGAGCCGACTGAGACCATGAGGTGATTGTCCGTAAGTTCTGGGGAGACCAGAGTAAAATTTAGTAACATGATGTTGGTTGCCCTGTTGGCAAGAACTGTATAGAAGTTTAGGATTCAGCAGGATGATGAATCCCTGAATTCATGAGGCTGTGTGATTTTGAACTAATGTGTCTCTATCATAGTTTTACTCCTGCAGGTCATTAGACATGGCAGAGGATAATTCCAAGACATGGTGGTGTTAAAGATGAAGACTGATTTTGAAGAGTCAAGAGACAGATAAGTGCATTCAGCATTTAAAAAAGATAACCTCAAAAAATGGCTACTGGCATAACATACAGTAGGTGGACAACCAAAATGGGTATTACTGCCGCGCATACCGCCGCTGCAGGGCCGTTGCGTTAACTGAAATTCAGTCGCGTGTAAAAAACTACCGCCAGGTGACGCAAAGGGACGGATTGGAAAGTGACTGTAATAATAAAATGTCGGTTTGTAAACGGAGATGAAAGGACGAAGTAAAACAACAATAACATTATAATATAACCTTTTAACATCCTTAAAAACCATTAGAAAATTGAAAGTGAGAGTTAATTTCAAAACGTGGGATAGTCTTAGGCTACTCTATGCATCAAAAATTAAAAGAAAGACCTTTACACAAAGTCTTACTGCATGCTATTGTCATTAAACAGTCATTAGGCATATTATTTTCATTCTGGTTTGCTCTTAGCAAAAAAAAAAAAAAAAAAAAAAAAAAATCCTTCAAGTTCCATATGCGGAGCGAAATGAGAACGGTCCAGCATTAAGACCGCATTAAGAGCAATAATTCTTATTAACTGCTATTGTTCTTGATTTTTTTATTGTTCTTGATTATTATTATTATTATTTATTTATTTATTTTATTTTTTGGCTATTATATATGCTATGTAATGTTTAGTGATTTTGATATCGCAGACTAAAATACCGGCAGGAATAAATATTTAGGCAAATTTACTCATTAAAACCAAAGGTGTTCATCTGTGATTGTACATCAAGAGCAAGGACACGTTGTGTGCATTTTGTTTTGTGCTTTTACCAGAATGAAACGCTCGATTGTCTGTGTGAAAACTGCGCGTGTGCACGAGCGCCAAGAGAACTGATAACAGCAGCAACGAGCACTGGCCATGATTTCAGAAACAACACGCTCCAGCGGATAGATCGCCTCTTATTTAACACAGACCTATATCTTATCGAATTGAATATTTCTTTCTTTTTAGGTACAATGATTCACTGAGTTTAAGTTCACTTTTGAGACGTTTCAGATTCTCGCAGAGAGACAGCTGAAAGCGCACCCTGTTTTTTATTTTATTTTATTATTCAAAAGTACAAGGTTTTGTTGTTATTGTGAGCGTACACAAATAAAAGTAGACCATTCGTAGTCTTGCATCAATCTGTAGGCTATCGCCAAAAATGACGGAAGGCCTGTTTTTGTTTCAGCTGTCATGAGGAAAAAATCCATCAGAACGCGCCGGCGCTTTCGTCGGCCAGAGGAATAAAAATGTAACCAATTTAGTTTCATATTTATATTTAAATATTGGGCTATTGCCTATTATTTTTAAATGAATAAATTCCACCTGTTCATTATGAAAAGGGAATAGCATGACGGATGCGCAATGTCGGGAGACAAATGCAGCGGGTCAGACATAAGTTTGACCACTTCATTAAGTTTTGTTTTATAGTAAGTCTTTCTTTAAAGTGAATTTCGTTTTGTAGAAATTGTATCTTAATTTTAATCAATGTTTCTTCAAACAATTGCCTATATTTAATAAATAGGAAGAAAACCAAGAACATCGGGTGTGGAATGGAAACGAAACCATGTTTCTGCGGCCTTTGAATAAGGCTGAAGCAATATACGTCTTTCTGTTTTAATTAAATGTATTTATTACTTTATTACATGTCTTTATTACTTAAATAATTGATAAGATGTTTTTGGTCGAACAATATATTTTAGCTGGTCTACTTAGACACACATTTGCGTAGTGGCTTATTGTGCAAACTTTTTTTTCCTACCACACGCCAAACTCATAACATTTCTTGCAGATTAAAAAACAAAACCAAAAAAAAAAACAAAAAAAAAACATGATGCTCCGACTTTTACAAAATCCCTCCTCGCTCCAGTCAAAACTTCGCACATACATTGCTCGGCAGCAGCAGACGCTGGCAAACGCGCGGGGGGAGGGTTGATCCCATTCGGAACTTCTGGAGTGGAGCGTGAAACACTGCAAAACACTGCAAATCTCCATAATACAAACAAATAAAGAAACTTACTGCAAATACTCATAACAGAGTCTAACAATTGTGTATTTCGTCAGCTTATTTCATATGATCAGATCAGGATGTTAAAATTAACAAAAAGCACTAAGATTGCAAAAGGGTCTGTCACGCGCATAGCTTAGGCTAATATTTTGAGTCTCCCGCCCTCTGGATTAATGGCTTTGCTGACAAACATTTTAAACAAAGCGCCCTTCCCCCTATCTCAAACTTGTCAAGCACTGTTAGGTTGGGTGAGTGCTTTTTATACACACAAGATAATGTAAAAATTATACATTGATATATAAATGGAACACAATCGGTTTGTTGTTTTTGTTTGTTTTTCTTTAACATTTTTATTTTATTTCTTTGTCTTTAAGGAACATTGGATCGCAGTAAAGATTCTGTACAGTTATTGTTCTAATAATACGGAGCCATAATGTTATCTTGGTCAATTCTTTCGAGCTGCTTTACAGCTTAACCACAGTTTGCAACATCAGCAGTTATTGAAATGAACTGAATCAACACAGATCTGCTGATATAAATAAATAGGCCTAAATAAATAGCAAAAAACAAGATTGGGTTTGTACAGTTCATCTGAACTATAATTTAATGATTTATGTTATGATGTTATAGAAGTACAGTGTACAGATGCCTATATGTTTTGCATAAAGTAAGAATATTTAATAAAGAATCTTAAACTTCCAATGTTAAACATGTTCTCGTCATTTTGCTCTTAACTGCAGTCGAAATACAAATAGGCCTATAAAATATTCATATGCATTGTGTAGCCCATTGTGGAGAGTCAGATTAGGTGCAAACTATCTATAGCAGAAACTTTTTATCTTAATAGCCTAGCACTTGTTGAGTAACAAAATGTTGATTATTGGGATGACGTTTTTTTGTTCGTAATTGTGTATGGCATGACATTTATTTTTGTAATGTTTATGAGTGTGTTAATGTATACAAACTGCACAATTGCAGTTTATCAGATTGTTACATAGCTATAATTGCACGATATAGTTGAAACATTAACACATTAAAATCGTCTGATAGTTAACATGAACCCATTGTAAGCGATGCATTACATCATGGGCGTACGGGACACCCCCGCAGCCCCCACCCTATGATGGGCCCGTCGCAGATTATTTACTAGCCTTTGCTTTTTTTAGAACTGAACTCAATTGACTAAAGATAAAAATAAAGCATCCAACTGAAGCCCAAAAATGCAAGCAGAATACCATAGAAACTAGTGCTAAATTACCACAAAAGGGGGAAAAATTCACTGTTGTTTCCATCGCCGTTTGTAAGGTAGCTAAGACAACAGCAAGCTTTGATGCGCTGTGCTACTGTTAGCAGTGGTGTGCCTTGACAAATAAATATGTTCGGTCTTTGCTGAGATATTATTATTATTATTATTATTGTATTGCCCAAACGTAAATAGCATAGTCAATAAGTCTAGAGTTAGGCTATTTCTTTATTCTTTTACTGTAAATACATGAATTTAGTTTAGGCCTATATCATTTGATGCACCGATCGAAATTACTGAAAATTTGCGGCCGAAACAGCAATTTACGCGCTTGTCTAGAAGGGAACCTTATATAGCCTAGCCTATGCACAAATTTGTGTCTAACTTAGAATTTAGAGCAGCTAAAATATATTGTTAGACCAAAACATCTTATCAATTATTTAAGTAATAAAGACATGTAATAAAGTAATAAATAAATTTAATAAAAACAGAAAGACGTCTATTGCTTCAGCCTTATTCAAAGGCCGCGGAAACATGGTTTCATTTTAATTCCACACCCGACGTTCTTGGTTTTCTTCCTAATTAAATATAGGCAATTGGTTGATGAAACATTGATTGAAATTAAGATACAATTTCTACAAAACGAAATTCATTTTAAAGAAAGATTTACTATAAAACAAAACTTAATGAAGTGGTCGAACTTATGTCTGACCCGCTGCATTTGTCTCCCAACATTGCGCATCCGTCATGCTATTCCCTTTTCATAATCAACATTGGTGACATCTTTAAAAAATATATATTAGGCTATAGCCCAATATTTAAATATAAATATGAAACTAAATTTATTACATTGTTATCCCTCTGGTCGACGAAAGCGCCGGCGCGTTCTGATGGATTTTCTCCTCATGACAGAAACAACTTAAAACAGGCCTTCCGTCATTTTTGGCGATAGCCTACAGATTAGTACAAGAATACAAATAATCTACTTTTATTTGTGTGCGCTCACCATAACAACAAAACCTTGTGCTTTAGTAAAATAAAATAAATAAAAACAGGGTGAGCTTTTAGCTGTCTCTCTGCGAGAATCTGAAACGTCTCAAAAATGAACTTAAACTCAGCGAATAATTGTACCTAAAAAGAAAGAAATATCTCAGTTCGATAATAAATTCGTAGGTCTGTGTTAAATAAGAGGCGATCTATCCGCTGGAACATGTTGTTTCTGAATTTGATATTTGATATTTTAAGGAATAGAATACACTCCTGCATTTAAATGCGGCTGCAGGAGTTGCAGTTTTTTATGACGTTTTATTAATCCGTCCATTCTTTTTAGTTTCAATGATTTAGCTAAATCGTGCCTTAATAATGGGAGTGACTCACGTTTTACTAAAATAAAGGGATATAATTCATGAAACACGCAACAATTTATTAATCAGTGTCCAAACAGATAGGAAAAATATAGCCTAAGTAGTTATCTGTCAAATAAAGGACAGGTAACGAATAACAAAGTAGCCTATGTGCATATCAAAAATCCATGCTGTTTTATTAAAGGAGTTTAAAATATAAATAAAAAATGTATTTGTGATAAATATAGGCCTAATATGTGAGAAAATTTACATTTTGCATAAAGATAAATGTGCTTTGATGCATTTGTTGGATAACATGTGGTTAAAGCGCTACTCAGCGGTCAAAAGCTGCAAATGCACTTTGCGACGCGGCGGCGGCACGCGCGGCAGTAGAAACACCGTTTTGGATGGCCACCTACTGTATTTTAGATGGTGGTAATGTTCTGTTTATTTGAAAGTTAAAACATTTACATTTGACCAAGGGTCATGTATAGTAATTTGATGTTAAATTTAGTCTAAGTTACAGTCTTGAGAGGCTGCTGAAGTGATTATTTGTGCAGTGAGAGAGAGAGACGGCTGGGGTAGAGACAAGGATACTCTGTCTGTCTGTTATCAGTCTGCTAAAGTTTAAACAAAACAAAGCAATGAGACTAGAACCAAAACAACCCAGCTGACTTTTGTGAAACAGTGAACAGATATGCTTTGAGACTGAATAAAAGATCATATAAGAAACTAAGTAAAGATCTACAGAACAATGTGAAGTTTAAAGATGTGTTTTTAGATTTAACACCAAAGTAACTTTGAAAGTGAGCAGTTTATAGTCATGTGTGTCTAGTGTGAGTGAGTGTGAGAGTGATTGGACTCTATGTTTTGTATGTGTTGGTTTGGGGAAGAAATTTGGAGAAGTATATGTCATTAACTAGTGTGAATGAGTTTTATCGTTACAGATGGGTTAAGTGAAACGAGAAATTTGGAGAAGCAGATATTTTGATTGAATCTGATGAAAAGACGATACAGAACATGGGACGAGCTTTAAGTGGATTGTTTATCCAGCTCTGTCTACTAATGGTAATTATGACTACTTTTATCATTTATGATATTGATTTGAATTACTCTCTGGATCAGTAAGTTTAAGTAGTTATGGAAAATTGGAATTGTGAAATTGAGGATTGCCGTCCATGGGTTAAAACCCCTTGTCTAAATTTAACTTGGAGTCTGAATTTAAACACTGTCAGCTATGTGTGATCACAATGCTAAATGTAAAATGTAGACTTGACGGCAGAAAAACAGTGACACACTGGCAATAAACAAAATTATCCAGAGAGCCCAGTAACCTTCATAGAACAAAGGATGATGAGAAGGAACATCATTGTTGTTTGACTATCCTTGATCAAGTCGGTACACCATGACTTGACCTGCTAAATAAACCATTTGATAACTGTGAGGACGTGTTGTTTGTAGATGGCTCTGTCTTCAGAGACAAAACAACAGACCGGAATAGCGAAGGATAAGTTGTGACCATGGGATGTGAAGTGTTGGTTTCAGAGCTACTGTCCTCTATTTGGCATAAGCAGATGAGTTTTGACCCTCACTGGAGGGGGTAGACTGACTGAAAGAATTGTAATATCAATTGAAAAACAGAGTAAAGAAAATCATTGCACAGTAAACAATTGCGCTTCAGAAGTACACCCAGCATTGGCTGAGGTACCTGCTAAATTTTGAGCTAAACATAAGAATAAAGTGGTCCTGTTTGTCAGAGAGTGTGCTGAGACTGCAGACTGGAGTCTCAAGAGAAGAGTGACGATGTGAGTTACAGTGAGAAGTTAGGAGCTTTTATGACAGAAAACAAGGGAGAAGTCAAGGTGAAAAGAATTGTGATTATCTATACAAGTGCTCATTATTAGTTTGGGGTGGTAGACGATCTTTGGGGTGCTGTGGTTTGAATTTCTGGTTGTGCCCAAACTAATGAAAAAGGTTTCTGTTTCTTTAGGAAGTGCTGGAGCAGACACAGGAGATTGTGTGTAATCTGTCATCTGAAAATAACCTTGATTTTTCAAACTCTTTACAGAGCATGTTCAGAGACAGAGAAAGCTGGAGAAAATCTGGTTGCAGAATTGAAGATGGATTTTAGTTTAGTGTTGATGGCAAATGTTGTTTAGAGAAACATGTCACCAACCACTATGATCAATTAATGAACAATGTATCAAAAAGGGGGATGGTAACTAACGAATGTGTGGCTGAAAATATGCCTGAAAATTCTAAATTAGGTTGGAAGAACCCATTTTTGGGAATAGAAGGGGCTAAACAATGAGTGGCATCAACAGAATTGTGTGAACATGACATGTTGAACTATTGCAAAGTAATGTTTTCTATTTTCTATTATGTTTTCTATTTCTATCTGTATCCTGTCTAAAATTTTCATGTAGGTGAAATCAGCTCAAGGAATTCCAAATCACCACTGAGGCTGGACAATGACATCATGGGCTACAAAATGGATCTGTTGTGATAAGATGTTATAGAACCTAAATTTGCATGCTTTATGTCTGTAAAATGAGGGATTTCTATGATTGGGTGATGTATCTGAATTTGTTGTTTGTTTGAAGATCAGAAATGAAGAGCATAAATGTAAGAACTTAAATTTACTGTATAAGATACTTTAAGATGAATATGGATGATTAGTGGTTAATCCTCAAAGAATGTGATAGTAAAATGTGACCAAGGTATTTGACTTCATGGTAAAGCCCATTTACCCTTTATCTATCCTATTTAGCTTGCTAAAACACAGGGTCTATCCCCACAGAAAAAGCCTTAAGCATTTTCTAACTTTCTTCACAAATGTAAGACTGTGATGTGAAATGAAGTAGAAGTAATCATTAGTTATCAATGAATGATAAGAAGAGGGAATTGTTGTGGAAATTTTAATTTTTCATATGCTTTTTACCTGTATTCTTGTGAAATATGATGCTTATGGAACATGGTATGATGTTGGCTTAAGTGGTAATGTTTAACATAGTGTTAACATAGATGTTAGAAATAGAAAGAGCAATATATGGTATGGGGACATGCAAGATGTATGTTAAAAACATGTCTGTGCTAACAATGTGTGGAAAGTTACAGCCACTAAGAGATGTTCCTAATATGGTAAAAGGACAGAGGCTTCGGCCTTGGAGGTTAGAGATATAAAAGTGAGGGGAAGCTTTCGTTCTTGGTCTTGTGTTTCTGTATGACCTGTCTGACCTTTCTTGCAAGAAATAAAAGCTTTAAAGACAATTGGACGTGTTTTTCTCTTATGCAGTAGAGTCGGAGTTGATTTTTTGCCACAACACCCATAAAAAACTTGTGTGCTCAAATGAGGATTAGGATGTTTTTATGTGCCATGAAAACGAATGCGAATAAACTATAATTGGTCTTTCTGTAAATGCTGTCGTTAAAGTGTGTGAGGTGCTTCTGGGAGGGAATTATACTGAACCAATTGCATTCACAAATACCAGGCATCTGAATGCAAGATAACATGACAGCGTTTATTGTGTTTCATCTGCACGGTCTGAGGCACAAATAATTTATGTATGAAATTAAATTAAATTAAAAACGTACATTTTTCTTAGTCATATGTAGCGCCAGTGTATCAGGAAGTGACGTTTATGTTCTCTTTGACTCGCTGGATGGAAACAGTGCTTTTTTCACAAATGTTTTATATGATATTCAAAATTTGCGCTTGAGTTAAATATGCAACTTCGGATGGAAACATAGCTAGTGTCTTTAGATTTGAATTTTTGACAGCTGGAAATTATGTCATTATACGCCAATGGGAGTTTTTCCAAGTTTTGATTGTCATTTTTAGAGAAAAACATTATACAAACCATTGAAGCTTCAATGACCAAAGGCTTTGGGTTTTGGGTTTGAGAGAATGTTTTATTTACATAATTTAAAAGAATTGTATTACACATATCTGTCCTGTACTACTTTTCATTACAGGTCTGACGTCCAACAAAGATAGAAAATGAGGCCTACTGAAAAGAATGTGAGACTTTTTGTTTCTTCTCTTGACATATAGAATGACTTGTATTCTCTACTATTGTTTTAGGCACAAAAGGCAAACATGATGTCATGATCACCGTCTGTTCCTGTCAGTTCCCGGACTACATCTCCCATCATCCTCTCTGCCACTCACCTGCACACACTTAACACTAATCACTAATCACCACACCCAGCTGCAGCTCATTACCAGGACTATAAAAGACTCTTACACACATCACCTCACTGCTAGGTCTTGTTTTCCCTGTGTGACATTTCCAAGCGTTGTTATTCTGTTTCCCTGTCTGTTCCGGTTCCTGTTGCTGATCCCTGTCTGGTTCTACAGTTCTGTGATTGTTAGCTGCCTGCCTTTTGACCTCTGCCTGTTCTCTGACTACGATTCTGCCTGTCTCTGATGTTCCTGTTCGCCCCGTTTGACCATGCCTGTACGACCACGCTCAACATTTAATAAAGCTTTGCATGTGGATCTTACTCTGAGTCCCGCCTACGTTACAGAAGACCTAGCCACACCAAGATCCAGCAGCTTTGTTGGGCGTCCTAGTCCCAGCATGGATCCCGCAACACATCTGGTCAGCCTTCGTCAAGGTAACTGCACCCTGGAGGTTCATATCCTGGAGGTTCATATCCAGAAATTCCTGGACATTGCCCATTTTTCTGATTTACCGGACTGTGCCCTCATTGACTTTTTTGCTTATGGATTAAACGAACCACTTAAGGACTATGTATTCACCAATGGTCCACGAGGGTCGTTCGTGGAATTCTTGGACTTTGCCCTGCTTACCGTTGGTTCACGTTTTACGGTGGGTGTCGCGGGGAAATGCGACACCGTAGTAAACCACGTAATGGCCGCCGCTTCAGCATCAGAGAACACTCACAAAATGGCGGTCACTACGACTTCACATCACGTCTCCGCTGATCGCCCAGAGTCACGTCACGTCTCCGCTGATCGCCCAGAGTCACGTCACGTCTCCGCTGATCGCCCAGAGTCACGTCACGTCTCCGCTGATCGCCCAGAGTCACGTCACGTCTCCGCTGATCGCCCAGAGTCACGTCACGTCTCCGCTGATCGCCCAGAGTCACGTCACGTCGCTGGTCCTGCCCGAGAGCAGAGAGGATTGCGATCCAGCATGAATGATCCTCCACTGACTACAGCACGAGCAGCTGGCATTCCGAAACTCTCAAGCCAGCCGGCCGCTTCGCACTCAAGCTCGTCTGTTTCAACGCACTCAAGCTCGTCTGTTTCAACGCACTCAAGCTCGTCTGTTTCAACGCACTCAAGTTCGAGTCCGCCGGTTGCTACGCACTCAAACTCTCTGGATGCGAAGGACGAGATGGCCGTTTCGCCAGTGCCCACGGGCAAGATGGCCGCCCCTTCAGTGTCTGGAATAGAAGAGGTCGTCTCAGCCATTGAGTCCGCTCCAGAACCCGCTCCAGCCAGTGAGCCCGCTCCAACCACTGAGTCCGCTCTAGCCAGTGAGCCCGCTCCAGAGCCCGATCCAGCCAGTGAGTCCGCTCCAGCGCAGCCTGCTCTCCTGGTCTGTCCTGTCCTGGCCCAGAGGGCTGTGCTCACTTTTTATGTCTTGGCTGTCATGCGTGCATTGAGGAACTCGAGCCCTATTGACTTTGGAGCAGTCTGCCAGCCCGAGCAGCCCGCTGTCGTCCCAGAGCAGCCCGAGCAGCCCGCTGTCGTCCCAGAGCAGCCCGAGCAGCCCGCTGTCGTCCCAGAGCAGCCCGAGCAGCCCGCTGTCGTCCCAGAGCAGCCCGAGCAGCCCGCTGTCGTCCCAGAGCAGCCCGAGCAGCCCGCTGTCGTCCCAGAGCAGCCCGAGCAGCCCGCTGTCGTCTCAGAGCAGCCCCAGCCTGAGCCTGCTGCCATCATTGAGCTGTCCGCTCTCCTTGATATGGCCACTGAGCACCCTTGGCCAGCCCTGCCGCCGCCGCCTGCCCTGCCGCTGCCGCCGCCCAAGCGTTTTGCCC